>JAODIE010002000.1:0-186660 GCA_027575565.1 Diploeciton nevermanni
CTATTCCAAAGAGTAGAATGCATGATATGAAAATTGTCATTGTGTCTATTACACTGAATAAAACTGGCATTTTAAGAAGTTCAATGGTGACCAAATTTGCAAATGTTTTACTGATTGATCTATCAAATATTATGCGAAGTTCGGAGGGAAAATGTTCTGAAGAAAATATACAAGTATATACCAATAAATTTATTGGTGTACCACGAAATGATAACAAAACAAATAAAGAAATATTGGTCGATATCTGGAATTTGACAAATAAAGTGTTTGTTTTTGGAAATAGATTATTTCCGTATAAATTAAATGACTCGAAGAGAGTATGGCTGCTTGGTTCTTTTGATAGACCAATATATTTTCATTATGGTAACTAGTTGTTAACTTATTTGAGACGATTAAAACTTATATGTCTTGCTGCACTCAGCTGTTGAGAATCTTTATAAAAGTGAGAATATATTAACTTAGAGCATGATACATCTTGATTCTGTGTTTATGTTTCTGTATATATTTTATATCTCTGCTGGTACACAAATTATGTGTCTGCTCTGTTCGAACGTGTATTTCACTAGTTTTATGTTTCGGTTTACTTTTGTAAAATACGTGATTAATAGGTGTTCTACGAGATTAAGACTTGTTAGATAAGTTTTGTTTTCTTGTCGTTGGATGTATGGCCTGCTTTCCATTATTATTCTGTTTATATTTTAGCCAGTAAAACAGGATCAAATCTAAAACCTATATTACAATATGCATCAGTAAGAAACATAACAATAAAACGTTATGAAAACTGCACAGAATTTCAAGAAGAACCGAGCAATACTGTTATAAATTACACTGCAAATGAAATTATCGATATTGCCGCAGGATCATTATTTTTAACACGTGGAAGATATGAGAGACTTGGAGCATTAAATAGTATTACATCTGTATCCATTACATGTATTGTACCAAAAACCCAGTAAGATTCATCAGCTTCAGCTAGAGATTAGTAAATTGCAACAACGAATTTCCTCAAAGCATAAACTTAATTGAAACTACGGCTTTGCAAAAGACGGTTTAAATATTGAAAACTAGTTCAGTTCAGTTAAGTTTACGCTTAGAAATGATATATTTGATATAAATAAATTGGCTCGCTTTCAGAATAAGTTACAGTTGGAACAAATACTTCCAACTTTTCCAACCTGAAGTATGGATTTTATGGGTCGTTGCTAACGTCACTGTTATCAGTATTTTAAACTTGATAGACCATAAACTATCATACAACTTCCAAATTATTACCATTATAATGGCCCAGCCATTAAAACACATAAAACAATATAGAATATTCATTATGCTAATGGTAGCATTGCAAGTTATAGCAGCAATTTACTACTCTTCAGATTTATCCTCGATGATCATTGTTCCAGTGTAATTTATTACAAATCGGATGGCTTGAAAAAAGTACTAATATTATTACTGTTTCAGAAAAGGAGATCAAATAGAAACAGTTCAAGAATTAGTTGTCTCAAATCATTTATGGTATGGCACTGATAAGATGCTCATCACCCCAATTAAAGCTGATAATTCAAACAAGTACAGCATATTGACGGCAAATTTTAGAGATATTAGCCCTGATAATTTAACCATGAGAGCAAAAGAAATGAATTCTATCTTGGTTGTAATTCGAGCTTCATTATCCAGAGATTTTCACTTTGATGGTGAAATTAGCCTCGACACATTATCAAAGTATATACTATTAAAAGACTACATCTATATCACCCCGATGACTATGTTTCTGCATCGCCATTCGCAATATCTCAACGATTTTTGGCAATATATGCTTTTGTTACAAAGTTATGGATTTGTCATGTATTGGGAAAAACAAGCCACTGCAAATTATATTCATTTGGCAAGATATTTAAATTTGGATATGCCTGTCCACAAATCTCGAGCAATTTTAACTCTTCAACATACCAAAGGGATATTTGTGGTGTGGATTTTTGGTATGTGTGTAGCATTAGTTGCATTTCTATGGGAAGTAATAAGAATTAAACAACATAAAACGATTAAAATAATATGTCGAATAAGACAGAATGAAATGTAATTGAATTTAAATGCAAAAAAAAACAAAATAAACTTCAATAAAGCCATTAGCAGATATTCTCCGCCCAATATACCCATAATTGATCACTTGTGAACTTTTAATGTATCCAAAACACATTAACACAAACATCTGTCCGGAAAATCAAATCTTCTATTTAGGATCGGTGACCAACAATACCATAGGTAAGTTTAATTCCATATTAAAACAATTTTCTTCCCCATTTGCAGCAAGAATGATAAAATGAACATAATATGTATACGTCATTTTAAAATAAACTCATGAGTGGTCGGATCGGTACTGACCGTGCAAAAGCGCGCTACCATAATAAAATTCCATATACAATTGCAGCTATGCCTTCAAAAATGAGAATAAATAGAAAGGACTTAGTTAACTCAAATAATTGACTATATGGCCCTATAGGTTCCTTTTCACCCCAATCAAAGCCGATAATTATGCAAATTCAACACATTAACAACAAACTTTAGAAATATTAATATGAGTATTTTCCTCCGAATTCTGAATTTCATTTCTTTCACTTGGAAAGATATTTGAACACGCGTGCCTATAAAACTCGGATAGTAACTCTTCAGCATATAAAACAAATATTTATGATGTGTCCATTTTTAAAATGTGAATAAGATTAGTGGTATTTCTATGAAGAGTAACCAAGAAAAAAGAGCAAAAATCATGAAGATGATCTTTCTCCTCTAAATAGCACCGTAGTTCAACTACAAAGCCGAGTTATTTTTGAATTTCGAAATTTACAACAGCATAAACATGTACATGTTTTGATATACTTGTTCTTATCCTCGATTAAAGAATTTTCCTCATTTGTTTCAGTTACAAAGTTACAAAGATTTAGTAACTTGGGCTCACTGTGATATAAACAAAAACAAAATATCACCGTTCTTTACAATAATAATAAGTAGTTTAATTGTTATCAACTACACTGATACATTAAGTTGAGTAGGATTTAATGTAGGTGTGGTAACAGACTGGCCTTAGCTTCCAGGTACTTGCCCTTCTTGCTCATAACATCCCTGTAATTAAAACCACCATCATAAGTATTTACACACGGTTGCTCTAAGTTGTATTCCTGTACCTCTGAATAAAGCACTTTAGTGAGTCACGGGTTGTCACAGGAAAAAAATTCTTGCCAACAATCGACTCAAATGTCATCAAACATCCCTCGATATCCCAAGAAGGAACGAATTTCTTGTTTTCACTCTAAAAGTGAAATTGTTAAATACAGTTGACACATGCAAAACTATGCAGGCAAACCTTAATTAAATTTAAAAACACCAATAATGTGTTATTAAGAATGGAAATCTTGTCGTGTCGTGTACACCATCCAAAAAGTTCCATGCAAAGTTGTTCACAGCATTTAATCACTAAACACCTCATGGGATCTTGCTTAGATTTGTTGGAAATAGAAGCAACGTTCATCAATACTTCAAGATATGATTCAATATAAGTTTCAATTGGAGATGCCTGGAATTTGATATAAAATTAGCCAAATTTGGTAAGAATTGTTTAAGTGCTTACTTTGGCATGATCAACAAGTAATTCAGTTCGTTTTTCTCCTAAAGCAATTAATTTGTCTGGCGTGGGACTAGACAAAAAATCTTTAACTGTTACAATTCCGCGGATTGGATTAGACGAAGCACGATTAGGTACATATTCAACTTCCTCAACATCCTCATCTTCATCTTCTTCTGAAGCTGCTTCTTCACTGTCTTCGTCGTCTTCATCCTCTCCCTCATCATCACTTAAACTTTCCAGAATATTTGCTTTGCCTGCATAAATGAATCACTTCATTAAATAGATTTTAATTACAAATTAAAAAACCTTACCAAACTTTTCAAGGGCCTTTGTAATTTTCTGACATCCCTCCCCCCCAAAACAATTCCCATTAATAGATAATTTCTTAAGTTTAACCTTCTTTTCTAAAGTATTGAGTAATTTAACAGCACCCTCATATCTCATCTCATTGCAATCTAAATATAATTCCTCAATGTTTACACTATTAATCAAACTTTCAGCAATAGCAACACTTCCTTTGGTTTTCAGCAAACAATCACCAAAGTTAATAACTTGTACTTCTTTCAATTTAAGTATTGCCTTTGCCAATGCTCTTGCTCCTTTTCCACCAATAGTATTGTCATTCAAATTGAGAATCTTTAAATTTGGATTACTCTTGAATGCATCTGACAATGCTGTTATGCCAACATGATAAATCCCATTTTGTGGCATGGCAATTTCCTCAAGTGTACCTATTATCTTGAAGACTTTAGCTAATTTAGTGGCACCTGGATTCTCCAATCTATTTCTTCCAGCAATAAATACTTTTAGTGCCAATGGTTTACCTTCCTGTTTGCTGCTATTGTAACAATCAAGAAGTGCATTAGCCAACATTTTACCACCCCCAATACCTAAACCATTGTTATTTAGTCTTAATTCTTGCAGTTGATAGCAACAAGAACTTTTCAACAAAGACGCTAAGCCTTCAACACCAATAGGGCCAAATGCATTGTCACTCAAATCAAGTTCAACAAGTTTTGCATTTGCTTTGAGTAATCCATCTCCCAAGTGTCTCAATGCAATGGGGATCTCATCCTTCATTCTGCCAGTAAACAAATCTTTCCATAATGCTTGATTAAACTCACTTTTTTTTTCTAATGCCTCAGATATAGCTTTTGCTGCTTCAATACCAAGAGTGTTGCCTTCCAGGTTAAGTGATTGCAAATCTGTGCATTTATTAATAGCTTCTATTATTTCCCTTGCTGGAAACAAACATTTACAGGTTTATTATTTAATTAGGTGCTAGTAAGTTTTGTATACTTCACATACCATCATCAGCAGTATTCAATTTAAGTCCTTTGCCAGCAAAGGAAACCAGTCCAGGTGATAGTACTGTTTTGTTCAGGGCAGCCGTTATAGATTCCATAGTTGAAGGTGATCACAATGTACACATAACAAATTTAATAACAAATTGATTAAACTTGGTATTGTAGTTTTTCGATCAACAGGATAAATAATTCTCGCACGCCGCCTTTAACTATTTGAGAGGTTAACACTTAACCGACAAACGCATAACGACAACACAACACGCAAACGCGTTGACAACACACTTGACACGAGTTTTTAGCAGCGTTTTAAATTGTGTTAAGTTTTGGCGGGAGTATAAAGGTAGAGCTAAGCCAAAATGATTGTCATCAACTTTGAATCAACCTTGAATAGAAAATACATAAGATCGAAAATCTGTTGAATTTACACTGGATAATTGAAGATGTGTAAGAGGCTTTATAATTTAAGCGACATCTTTTGTTGATAATACACGACAGAATGTAATTCTAGAAAACTATCTGAATTTCTTTATATTTGTAGCTCTCGTAGTAAGAAAATCATCTCTTTGCATATAGGTGGCTAAATGTACATACTTTGCACAACTGAAAACAAGCATATTTCCCACTCCTTAAACTTTTCAAGTAAATTAAATGCACATATGACGTCGGCCGCTAGTTATTACAAGTAAACAATATATGACTAATGAATAATTGTGAATATTTATGCAGCACGTAAGCAACAACCTAATTACGTGTGTGCACAGCAAATGACGAAAGATAGTGACAAGCCTGTAGTAGGTGGCATGGCGCGCCGCGGTGTGGTCGATACATGGCCCGGTGGCTAGTTGAGCGTCAAGCGCCACCGACGAGCGCCGCGACGCCGCACGCCGTCGCTATCAAACAGCTGTTGCTAAAATGAACTCGTCGTAAACGTATTTTCCATCGTTTTCCACTTTTGTATTCACACTTACCTCATTGCCTCGAGTGAACAAGTCGCAAAATGCGCAGGCAACAGCAGCAGAGTCAAACGCAACTCCATATTGATCAGAGCGAGGATGAGAACACGACGTCGTCGCCGGTGAGTTACTCATTGTTGTTAGCATTTAAAAAATTGCCTCCAGTTTAGACGAAATCAATATTCGGATTGCGCGAATTTTTTATTGGAAAGTCATCCACGTCGCGCGTTTACCGCGCCTTGTTATCATGAATATTCATTCATAAATGTAATAATAGGTGCTTATTTATTTTTAAACTTTGAACAATGTTTCAGTAGTTCAATATGTTGCAATGGGAATTGAATTGTTTGGTTTTATTGTGCTAACATTGATTATAACCTAATATTTGTGCTTTTGTAATTTCCTCTCGTTTTGCAGTCGCAAATATTGGAGCGCGTGCAATCGGATCGGGTGACGGTGACTAAGCCGGAAGAAGACCGTAGACGGCGTACCATAATCGTCGAAAAGAAAAACGGCTCTTTTGGATTCACTCTTCAGAGTTATGGCATCCATTATAAGAAGGAGCAGGAAATCGAAATGATCACGTATGTTGACTACGTTGACTACGATGGGCCGGCTTATCGCGCTGGAATGCGAGAAGGTGATGTTATTCTATCCATCAACGGAAGTGACATGGAAAAGACTGACCACAAAACATTGGTTGGTTATATTAAAAACTGTGATACACGTATGCGTATGGTAGTATTATTTGAAGATTGCGTTAGAAAGGTATAAACAATATACATTGTTGTATACATTGTACAAACTTTAAAAACTATAATAAGTTTCGTTTGTATTTATCTAGGTTGAACTTCATATGCGTTACATTCAACTCCAACGAATTCTTCAGAGTAAAATGACAGAATTAGAAAAGCTGTGTCTTCGAGAACGTCAACTTCTCGAAGGCAAATGGAAAACCCATAGCTTGCCAGCGCGTAAAAAGAATCAAAACAAGAACACTGAGACTGTCGAAGAAACCTCCGCCTGTGAAACCCCAACTTATTCGTATTGTCGTCCGACGGTATCGACGGAAGACGTGGCGGCAAAAACAGTAGTACCACCTCAATCCGCTCAACCAACACTAATTTTAGCCTATCAATATTTGGACCCAAGATATCGCTACATGCTACAACCCAGTACCAGCAGCAGTGGTGAATACCTTCTCACATTTGAACAACCAGCTACTAAATATGAAGAAGATCGACAGCACTTCATTGTGAAAACTCCGTGCGAAAATAAAGCACCAAATATCACTAAATCGCACAACACCCACAATGGAACAACAAAGCAGAAAAAGTCCTCGGAACATAGTTACGCTGGTCATTTGTGCAATCCATGTCTACAACCTAGTAATAACTCAGGAGACAACACTAGTTTGGAGGCTTATGATTTAGCAAGTCCTTGCTGTGATCCCCACTGTGTTCCTTCAGCACGGAGAAGGTCACGACATAAAAAGCGTTATTCTAAGTCAGAGGAAACTCAAACTGATCCGCCACCAAGAGCAAGACCGCATTCTACTTCATCCCAGACGCAAACTTCTGGCCAGCCACATCCTAAGAGTCTAAGCAAATCGCAGAATCAAACACAAACTAGTGGGCCTAGAAGGTATTTCCAACTGGGGGCAGGACTCGTAAGTCAATGTAGTTTACATTCGTGTACCTCGAGTGAATTCAGTGGAATGGCACCTACCACTACGGGAGAGACAACAAGTTATACTACATCTTTAAGTACTGATACATTATACTGGGATGGGTCTGAACTTAACTCTAGCAAATCCATTTCGAAAGTAAGTAAACCAACACATCAATTCATTCCTCCTGAACCAATCTACGTACAATACCCGGTAAAACCTAAATCGTGGGATAATCTCGCAACCAAAGCTTTTGGAGGTTACGGATTTGGTTATGGTTATATGGATGGCAACACCAAAGGAACGACTAGTGCTCATTCAACACGCAAAAAAAAAATTCAATATGTTCGTGCGCACAGTACTGATAAACATATTTGTCAAGGATCCACCGCCTCTAATGTATCTATGTCCACCATGACCAACTCCCCAGTGCTCTACGCTACAATGGCACCCTCTCCGGCTAGCTCCCAACGGCGGTACGTACAGTCCACAAAATCCACAGAGAGTCTACTTAGTGTTCCCGGAAGTTCCCGTGAATGCGTCGACGTCAGCGTGTCGCCAAACCACGAGACTGCTGAGGGACGCTTCTTCCAGAGTCCTCGGCAGAGTGTCGTCAGTCCTAGTGACCCGAACTTTGGGTATTACAGTGCGCGAAGAACACAAACCTATCCGCGTAACGTGGTCTCTACCAGCTCGGAAGCCACGCGGCTGTAAATCAGGCCTTACACATTCGAAAACCGCAAGCGAAATGGAAAATCAGTATTTATTAACGTAAATCAACATATGTAGATGTGGTAGACTTTGCATTCGCTCTGTTGTGACATGTAGGTTTCTACGCCTCCCTCTAGTTGCTGGGATCAAGTTACCCAAGTTACCAAATAACTCACGGATAACTTACACAAATTAGAAACTTATTTTCTAGTCGTCTTTAGTCATAGTTTACACAATTTGGTTGTACAGATAAGTTGAATTATTCGATGCAAATGAGAGTGGATCCACATGGTTTATAATTTATAGTATTAGTGTAGAGAAGAATATTATCGACAATAATTTGTTTTTCATGAACAGTATGAATATCAAAAGTTGCTATGTTCTTGTTGTGCGATATAAGACAACGAATAACTTTCTAAGCCATTAGCTATAGCTCAAATATTGTGCATTTAATGTCACAATGTCGCTTTGTCTTATTTTTTGAATTTGTTTTGATGGAGTAATTCTAACTGAAAATACACAAGCGTCTTTACACTCGACACGACATCATTTAATATATTAGTATGCTTTGCAGGAAGCAGCAATAGATAAACTACTCACAATTAAGTGATTATTAATCTCCACTTTATCATATTCCCAGAAAGTTTTTGGTGAATGAAATCACTTGGTGGCGGTAGTATAGAATTAAATATGCAAGATGGAGTCGGCTTGGGACAAAAATGCAAAACCTAATGCTGCAAACGACGCCGGTTTCGCCCGCCTCACGCGGCCTCATTACATCCTACCATTGCTAGAAGGAGACAAACTATAAATTTTCTTTCGAAAATTTAGTTCTCGTTGGTGGCACCAGCCCAATCCATATGATGGTATATATGTATACACAATATTAATTTATAACTTTCAAACTTTAAGCCTGATTGTAAAACCATTCACTTCGAAATGACCATTAAGTGGCTGTGCATTTGCTGTTGCATTTTCCAACGTTCCTAAATTTTATTTGTTTAAGTTTTTCCTGGATAGGCCTCAGATGTGTGTTACCCACACACGCACGCGCAAAGCCCAAGCCCCGTGAAAGCAATAGACGGCGCTGGCGGCGTCGGTTGTGTTGCAGTCAGTTGCGCGCCGCTCCACTAGTAACGTCGCCAGCTGCGTGTTGCGCGTATGCGGTCGGTGTCTAACGAACGGAGGACCAAGGCGACTCGTGCGTTTTGTATTTACAGTGCTTTGCCCGCCTCCTGATTATTGTGCCTTAGCCGCTGCCGACGTCGTCGCCGCGAATGCTGCGATGTCCAAGAGGAATATTGCATTCAGCAGGCCAGCAGAACCGACCTTTTTACGGAAGTTGAAAGAGCAGGCGGGTTACAAGGAGGGCCCCACGGTCGACACGAAAGTAGGTTAGATTCCAATCCGCGGACACGATTGAAACGACTAACAATATGTTTTAAAACTTAATTATTCCTTAGTATAGTTGTTGTGGAAGCTATAGAACAAATTTTGTTTTTAGATGTAAATGATATTGATTGCAATTGTTTCTGTTGCTTTATATAGCGTGAAAAATCGAATTTTGTGCGACCTGAAGATTTGGAGGACACCAACGAAGAACTGCCGACTGTTGTCGTGCTTAAGGAAGGTGATCTTACTGCAGAGGAAGCTGATAAATACGAGAAGCAATTGGAACAAGGTATTTATTTTGCAAGGGAGATGAGATATATTATGTTGGCGGGCAGCATTGTACTTAATTTTTTACCGCTTTGGGGATTTTTTCTAGGGGTATGCAAAATATCTAACTGAACAGGTTCAAAAAAACAAAAGTTGTTTACAACCATCAACAACAATATTTTATTGGCCTGCTTGTCAAATTCATCATTGCATAATTAGCAGTGAATCCACAATTAATTTTTAAGTTAACAATTTATTAACATCCCCAAGAGCAGTTGGCGGGAAACTTTGAAAAGTTTCAAACTCGACTTGTGTGCCATTTAACAGGAAATGGCATGAGTTGAAATATTGATGATGATACAATGATCCCTTGAAGAAATTGATTTTCGGCGGGGCATTTTTGCCAAGCGTTCCCGCACGAGCGGGATAAGGACGCCGCGCTCTGCTAGTATCACGTGGGCTTTCATTTTTGATCGCTTTACCCGCGCGCCTCCGCCCGGCGGCCTCCCACCCATTGGCACGAAAATGGTTGCGCCCGATGGTATTACGAGTGCCCCTTGTATAATATATCTACTATGTGGCCGTAGTGCCGACGTACACGCCAGCCGCAAATGTTTAATAAAATCCGCCATTTTGTTTCGATGATTATGACTCAGGTTGGGATCACGCAAGATCCATGATTGTCTGGTCGGTGGGAATTCCTTCAACGTCTGATAATAATAACTCGATGTAGAACATATCAACAAGTTGCTTGCTCTGATGACAATATTCTAGAACTGGCTGTTTGTTGGAATAGTCTAATACGTTGCTATAACTTCCTTTTAATTTACAGAGGAGAACCAGAAGCCAGCTGATTTAAACGCGCCAATCATTTTCAAACCTCCCGAGGGGATTAAATCGGTTGACTACAGCGCGTCAAAGGAACCTCCGAAAAAGAAATCTAAAAAGGATAAGAAGTCTTTGAAGAAACAATTGCTTTCATTCATCGACGAGGAGGAAGAGGAGGAAGTTTAAAAATCTGGAATTTGTAAGTTTCACAAATTTCTCGCATTTTCAAGATTAACATGGTCGCAAACCACGTGTTGGCCACGTGCGTCTCGCATCCACCCCCTAGTAAAGTCGTATAAGGTGGAATTGAAAATGCGGGCTGGTTGACGTGAAAACCCACCCGGGTGGCGGCGCGAAGAAGTTGTTAGACGCCCGGCCACCGGGCACACGCCATTGACAATGTGTTTGTGCGAGATTGTGTGCGTGCAACAAAATGCTGGCACGGACGAAACCACTCGCTCTGGCGAGGGGTGACCGCCTCGGCTCCGGCTTGCCTAGCGCGCGGGGCACCAACACAAACGCACCCGATGGGTTATTGCGGGGAGCGCGCGGAGCCGGCGAGGTTTACAGTTGTTTATAACATCCAGCGTAGCGCGGCGTCACTCCGCGCCCGGCGGCGGCGGGGCAGGAGGGGGAGGGGCGCCACCGTCTTACTCTTACATTAGCTCTGTCTCACTTTCGCACGGAGTACCATAGCGGTGCGGCGTGTACGGACTTTCTATTTTTCTCCTTTGCCTCCGATGCTCTTACGACCTCGCACGATGGTAAATTCCGCCACTTCTAAGGACCCTAAAGGGTTAACTTTCTGCTACAACATTTTATAAATATCGCATTAGCTTTAGTTAAGATGCCGCCTTTTTGAATTTCCCGCTCGCGCAACTCTTGGGCAACTTTCGCACCACATGAATGCGACTTTGAAAATTTGAAACATCTGAACTTTGTTTTCGCAACTTTCAATTTGGCGGCATGCTGCGCAAGAAGAACTCAAGACGCTGGGTTGCTTACGTAACGAAAAAACGAAAGACATCGTCCTGTCTGCACGAGGAGCGCTGTGGAGCGGGTCTGCGTCCCCCTCCGCGTGTATTTCGTCGGCGGCGGTGTGTGTGTGTGCCCCGGCGCCTGTTTATACACGCCGCGTCATTGTGCGAGGGTCACGTGACACACCGTTAGACGCCATATTGGCAGTTTGGTACAGCACTGAGGTTCGCTCCGGCTGGTGATATCCAGAGGTTCCTTTCCGCATTGAAGAATCCGCCACCTTCTGCACCCCTTCGAGGTGACAGAGCATGCACTGCTGGAATGAGCACGTGCACGCAAGTTTTGAAGTGCAAGTACATTATTTGAATATTGGTTTGAGCGCGTTTTCCTTCGGGTATTTACGAGGCGCGTTACAACACGGCGCCGCAAGCCGAGGCAAAGCCCGACGGTCTCGCAAGCGTGTTAGTACATCACGGTGTTTAACGTGCAGCTGTTTATCACAGCTTAATGGGATTGCCGTGGACTGTTTTTGTGATTTTGTGACTTACTGATAAGTACTTTAGCTTTCTGGATAACATGGGATTGCAAAATTATTAGGTAAATATAATGCGCCGGTGACGGGGATTCTTAGGGGGGCGCAGGCTCTCGTTTGTTTTTGTTGCTATCAACATGTAAAATACGCTCGTTTACGGGGTTGCGCATTGATTTTCTTGTTTTTGTTGAATTCTTACTGGTTGGCGGTCGTGTACGTGTCGATTGTCTGCTTAGAAACATGTGTAAACAGCTAACCTATTTAGGAACTGTTAACCTTTCTCTTCGGCTCTTGTACGGTCGTGGTTTCAGTGCCACCGCCAACCTGAGCCGGATGTGGCTAGTGGCGCCATTTTAAAAATTGTCGTGGCTCCCGCTTTGGGATACGTATTCTTGTGACCGGTGAGATTACTAATTTACTAAATTCTTCGAATTATATGACGTTTGACATTTGAACTTTATCTGGTCACCAACCACAATCCACTCATCTCATCCATTGGCTCTTTCAGACTTGGACACTGCTATGGCAGCTGCTGTTGTGATGGGGGTGGTTGATGATATTCCTTGCAAAGAAGAATCTAAAGGTAAATTTTTTCCATTCAATATTGACAATGTAAATAACTTGGGATGGACATTGTAATAACACATTTGAATTATAGGTGATGTCTTGGTCAATGGTAACATAAATGACAACAAAGAAGAAAGCATTGAAGATAGAATGGAAACTGAGGAAGAAGCTGAAACAAGTGAAGACAAGGTTGAAGAGGATGAAGTTGTGGATGTGGATAAGTCAACTGATAGTGAAAAGGATAACAGTGTCACCAAATGTGATAGTGTTGAAATTAGTGACAAATTCCTTGAAGAAAAGGAAGAAAAAGACAATGGTAAACAATCAACTAAAAGTGAAGATAAAACAGAGGAATCTAAAACACCTGAAACCAATGAAAGTGAAATTAAAGAAGTGTCTGATAATGAAGTGACTGAAGTACATACTATTGATAGTGATGATGATGTAGAGGAAAGTAACTTGCCAGAAAAATCAGAAGGTGACAAGGAGCATGATGATGACTTGGGAGAAGAGGAGGAGGATGATGATAATGATGTTATGATTGTTGATGATGACGTTAAGGAAAATGGAACGTCGTCTCCAGGGAAAGAGCTGGAGGACTGCACCGTTATTGATGCAGATGCAAGGACAGATGATAGGTCAGAGAAAGCAGATCAAGAATCTTCCAAAAAAGAAGCCCAGCCACCGCGAAGAAGTCGTAAGCAAAATATACAAACAAAACGGGTCTTGGGCTCAAATGAAATGTCAGATGAGTCCGACATTGAAGAGGTATTGGAAGAAGATCCATTAGCTGAAGTAGTACCTACCAAGAAACCAAGGAAGTCTTCAACTATTGTAGTGAACGACACCAAACGGCTTGTTGAGATTGCAGCCAAGACGACGCCACCTACTTCGGGAAAAAAGGAACCAACATTAGTTATTATTGATACGAATTCTATTTTATCCGGACGAGGACCAGTGCCGGTTTCTGGTGGACAGAAAACAACAACAGCGACCTCAAATCAACAGTTCAATGTTCTTCCTATGGCGCTACCCGCGCAAGGATTGTATCCTGCTAACATGCGAGCGACAATAACACCTATTCCGATGAACAATACAACTAAACCAGCCTTAACATCTTCGATTCAGGCACAGGCTGCAGCTGCGGTGGCTGCTGCCTCTGCAGTGTTACCCTCGTTGACAGATGATATGTATGTGGTTGAAGCGCCGTCTTTCATTGTTCCCTACGTTTATGAGAAACCACCAGTTAAAGATTTCAAGGAGTATGTCTGTGAAATTGCGACCGCATTGAAGAAAGAGCGTGAAGCTGAAGAGAATAATGGTGCAGATGATGATGATATTGAAGAAATTAAGGATGATGATTCTGACATCGGTAAAAAGGAAAAGGATGAAGAAAAGAAAACTTATTTTGAAAGTCCAATAGGTAAAACTATTTTTAATGATTTTATGAAACTTTATATTTTATGTTTGTGATATTTGTAGGTAAATTCTTCGTGGATATTGGCTATAATTTAGTACAAGAATACGTCCAAACTGATCTCCTGAAGCAGCAAAAGCGAAAACGCGATCGCGAAGGTGGCTGTAACCATGAAACGAACAAAACAATACAATCACTCATCAAAACACTTGAGTTTACTAAAGAAAACAACGAGCCATATCGCATGACACTAAAGAAATGTGAATTCTGCAGCTATAAATCTGACTCGAAGTTGGCTATGGATTTTCATTTGGAAACACCGCATATGAAAAATTTTGTTTACAGGTGCAACTTTTGCACATACGAAGTACGTAGTCCTCACGATATTCTCTTCCACATGGAAGCCGAACATTGTGTGCGTGGCCGGCTTGAACGAGCACCTGCTTTCCACCAATGTCCCAATTGTCCGTTTGAAGACAATCAAAAGGGTAAACTATCACGACACTCAGTCGCATGCGCGAAAAAATTCAAACCAGAGCGTAATCTGGAACCTCCATTGGACTGGGAACCACCGGCTAAAATTCCACGTCAACCTCGCATGAAGACTCCGAATCTTGCAATGACAGCAGCGATGTATCAAGCGATGGCTAAGACTTCACAAGCGCAATATCTTAAATCGGCGGCGGCGCTTGCACAGCAACAGGTGCAGCAGCAGTCGGCAGTGAATCGTGGTCGCGGTAGGCCAAGTCTGGGGATGTCCAGTAAGACTCTTAAGCCTCAAAAGACGTTGGATATTATGCCAACTGTTCCAGGTGGTAGCTCCGTGCTTGTGCCGACAAACTTCCAAATCAGCGGCAATCAGATATACCAGGTACGTGTTCCTAGTTACACATATTTTGTCATTCATTCCATTCATATATTCACGTTCTATCGTTACTTTTCATTACTTGAAATCGCAGAGTTTCAAGTGGACTACGCAATTTGAATGTTTAATGTGTGATGCTAGGTGGTTGGTGGTCAAGACTTGGGCAGTAGGCTAGGCGGGCCAGTTGGCCTGTTCCCCCCTATGTCAGCCACCTCAAACTCAATCACCATTCAGGTACGCCTGTTCAGTATCATTGTCGTTTTACTCTCTTTAACCAGTTTTTGGGGAAGTTTTAAACGATGGTATTATTCTCACATGTCTAATAGTTTAAGTTAAGAAGGTGGGTTCTGCCAACTAATAGTAATCAACGTCTAATGCTTTAAGTGAGTTGTTCTAATTGCATTTAGTGCCCCGCTCTTCAGTTTCATCCAAACTCATTACATTGTTCATGGCTCATGGCATGTTTCAACTTCATCGGATAGCACGTGAATGTTGTCTTACTTTTATTGCAGTTTTCTGATAATATTAAATCTTACAGAATTCGGCGCCAGCGAAAAAGACCGTTCACCAGCCAAGCATTTCAATCACGCCATTACCACGAGGTTCAACGAGTTCCGCCCACAACGTGCAAGGGGGTAATGCAAAACCAGGAGACTCCAATTCTAAAAACTCATTTGTTATCTGCGAAATATGCGATGGGTACATTAAGGATTTAGAACAACTACGAAATCATATGCAGTGGATTCACAAAGTTAAAATTCATCCGAAGATGATCTACAATCGACCTCCTCTCAACTGCCAGAAGTGTCAGTTTAGATTTTTCACTGATCAAGGTCTGGAGAGACATTTACTTGGATCTCATGGCTTGGTTACATCAAGTATGCAAGAGGCTGCCAATAAATGCAAGGATAGTGGAAGATGTCCTGTGTGTGGACGGGTAGGTTTGTTGCTTAAATTCGAATGTCTTGCTGCTATAACGTGAAATGTTTTAAGGTTTACCAATGGAAACTATTAAATCACGTCGCGCGGGATCATAATATGACGCTAAAACCTGCGCATTTGTCGTACAAGTGTACTGTGTGTACAGCGACTTTTGGCATGTACAAACAGTTTGAAACTCATGTGTACTCAGCGCATTCTGTGGTGGCAAAGCGTTCGATTGATAAGAAAAATAGTTCTTTGCCGTCAAGTAGCAGTAAAGGTGATTCACTATTAAAGCCTTTAAAGATAAATGATGAAATCACAATTATACCACAAATGCCCAAGTCGAACGGTGCTGGGTCTAGTAAGGATAATCCGTCGTCAAGAATCAGTGGGCAGGGTTCAAGTCGAAGTGAGTAACAATTAGAATAGCAATTAATATGTAAATAGTAATCACATGGTGGCTTTAGAGAGAAATTGGTAGATTTAGAAACTTGATGAAACAAAACAACAGAAAACCTATGCAAGGACTGCGATTTCCTCCCGTTTGTTGATTTCTTTTAATTGCGTTTATTTGTTTTCTATTGTTTTGGATGCTTTTCTACTTTGTGTTATTGTGACTAAATTGTTTTCTTTTGGCTCCGCCGCCTTTGTAGGTAAATTGGATAAAAGAGAATCGTCGCTGTCTGGATCCGCAATAGACTCCGGCGAGATTCAAATCATAAATCTAGGATAATAGGACTCAATAATAAATCAATTAGGAAGGAAATACTCTGTTTTGATTGATCAGGATGAAACAAAATGGCCGCAGTGCGTCCACCGAGCGAGCTCCGAACATTTCTCTCTACCTCCATGCGACGGGACGCATTACCAACGAGTACGCGTCATCTATATGTATTTGTTTCCAGTTGCGGTGTCGACTGTGCCGACCACATCAGAAGACTCCAACTCGATCGAACGCGTTACCAGTGCGAACAAGAGTTGAACGTTGCGGTGCGCAAGTGCCCAGTCTCTTCAACGTATATAACATGCTCATGTATGGCCTTGTGACTGATAAAATACTACAACCATCGTCCTTCAAAGAGGACTCACGAACCGTCAGTGCGTTTCATTTCTATACAGTGCATTAGATCGAATCTCTTCACTCACCGACGACGCCAGAACTCACAGCCAAATAATAGTTTATACCTAAATCAGCATTACACGTGAGACGAATATTGTTTACATACATTAATTTATTGCATTAGTTAATTATTTATTTATCACCCGCCCGTGTTTTGTAACCATAAATAAACTTTCGAAAGTACGCGGCACGTTGGCGGGCGTCTAATGTGGAATAATTTCATATAGCAACATGACAGAACAAAACTAAAAGGAATACACACAATTGTACTTTAATGATAGGCTAACATTAGGATTCTTAGATTTTTATCAGCTGTATATATAGTATTAAATCTGTTAATCTCTAGTTATGATACAATTACGATGAAAGATGATGGAAGAGAGTAAAGTAGAGGACACGCAGGATTGTCAGGGTAGGTACGAATATTGCCTCTGGATCACACTTATTTGTGTGGGTTCCTTTTCAAATGGTATTTTTTTCGTTGATATTTGAATGATATGCAATTGTTGGCGACTGGGGACGAAACTGAACAAACTTGTTTATTATGGGATTTATAAGAGACGGCTGAATAACGCGAACATGTTCCGATATATCGCATAGCCGTAATCAAAATGAAATTATGAAGTGTATTCGAGATGCGTAAATACTGATTGGTAAATATTAATAAAAACGGTTATTTTTAAAATATATACACACAAATATATATTATATATAAATAAAATAGTACATTACAAGTGTTTTTTAAATTAAATCAGTTTGGCGGAATAATAACTTAAAATTCCTGGTTTTATTTTAACATTTTTTGCTTCTTGCAATGCTTATTCAGTCAGTGATCATGTTTTTATTAAGAGATTTTCGCCGTCATCGTTCAGGAGTCGAACCAAATCAACTCAAAACAAGCAAAGTTAAATTTTGTGCATATTAGGTTGGTATCAGATTTCTGTTTAAAAAATGTTCTGTATTTTAATTCACAAGTTGTTTTGGTTGCAGGAATTAAGATGAAGCTATGGCAATTATTGCATTCTGAAGCGCAAATAATTGAGGTACATTTTAATGATAAGGTGGGTTTATATGTAGAATTTATCAGTATAATCGCTGATATCCAATATACTTGTGCAGAAAATGAGCCAAGAATGAGTTCCTGACAAATTAGTTCGATGAATAAAATTTCCTCCTGAATTTAGCGATGCAAGTGGTTTTTCTTCAATGATTGATCTTTAATTTAAACGAAAAAAAAAAGGAGATGGCTGTAAGAATTGCAAAAAAATTAATTCCAATAACAGGTTCTATAAAAATTTAGAACCGCCCCTGAAATTCGAATTTAGTTGTATTGTTTCATTGTAATACCGACATAGAACACCCATTATAAGTTTATACCTTGTAATGCAACCAAACACAACCAAAAGAATCTATTCATTTGTTTACCATAAATTATGTATTTTAACAGTTACAGTCGTTATAATCTAAATCATAGTTTCATCCATCTTATATTCCATGCTTGCATCTCATATAATATTCATATTTCGTTAAAGACTATAGATAAAAATTAATATAGATTCAGCATCGTTTTACGTTCCCCAATACTACGATAATCACAAATGAAAATAGATATTCACATTTTTCCGTCGAGTACACAACAGAAACTCTTTGGTAAAAATCTATCGCTACATTTTACAACCATTTAATATGTAAATTACGTCTATTCTGTCCTGTCCTGAAAGCAACGAAGCAAGTTGCTCTGACATACTGCCAATCTTCAAAAACACTTATAAAATATACATAGATAACTTTTAAGCATATCAAATATGTACATTCATAATAATGCATCAATGTACCTTGTAAGTACAATTTCATATTTCTGATAAAAGTTTTATCTAATTTCTTTCGCTTGTTTAAAACCATAAACAAATAAAACGATCAATCACAAATGTTTATCTGGTACCGTATGAATAGCTTCATTTGTTTGAATATCAACGCAAACGTTTTTTGTTTAACAACTCTTAAACTAGATTAGTTTGTTTATCCATGCGCACATGTCTTCATTTTTTTTGTGTTTAGTGAGTTTATCGAAGGCATTAGTCGTCGTTGGGATGTCAATAAATCAAAGTAATTTAGCTTGCCTGTAAACAATGCTTCGATGCAAAGATAAACTTAAAATAATTTCTCTAAATATATGACTTGTAATACTCAACGATTTCAATTGTTAAACTGCCCTAATGCACTGATTAATATGTTTTAGTTATCATCTACCATTCATTGCACTTCTTATTCCACGGTTAAAAACTGCTGTCGTATTCTAGCGCGCCAGCAATCCTTCTTTATCTTCTTTCTTTGACGCCGGTGCACGATTCGCTGTGTCATTGGGGCTCGCCGAAGGTAGTGCGTCTGCCGCCGCCGCTCGTTCAGCCAGGAAACGCTCAAACTCGCTGCTTGTAACCGACTCCTCAGTTGTCGCCTGAGAATGCGCAACGGTATTAAAAGAATGGAACTAAAGTTGTAAATACTTTATCAGTAACCAACCACTACCAAACACTAGATAAATAGCCATCAAAACAGTTTAATTACTTCGAAACTATAAAAATTCAAACGGAAGAAACATAAACGACTTACTTCACCCAACCAAGCTGCCATTTCGTCATACTCAAGATCAGCAGGGTTCTGTGCAAAACATGGAATAAGTAACAAACAATAACATTACCAACAGCACGTGCAACATGCCCAAAACTTCAACGTTGTAGACTGAACTTGCAACATCAATCAACCATGAAACAATAATAACCACTGTCCACTTGTTTAACTTACTCGATTTTGGGCCGCACTCGATAAACTACCAGCTCGTTGATCAGGTTCCAGATTATCTTTGTAGGTACTACCTCTGTAACAATAAAAACGACAACTCAACAAAATTCATTATTTAGCTAAAATCGCAAAATCCAGCACATACGTTGTTTTGTTTCCTTCATATGATGCTTTCCTAGACTGTGCAAACATGTCAAATTCATCATTTCCTGGTGGACCATTCGTTGCTTTTACTGTTCCGATACTTGCAAGTTGATCCGAAGCACTGACACCACTTAAACCTGTAAGGAAAAGTTATATAAATTAGGTGACAATTCTTTTTAATGTGACGCTTACCCATTTTACTAAGTTGATCCGTCAAATCTTCAGGAGGACCAAAATCAATTAGACTATCTTCCTCTGGTTTTGGCACTACCTTGCCGAGCATAGTGGAAGCAGATTGTCCTTGCGTACCCTCTCGATTATTTTCCCATCGGCTGTAGCGCAAGAACAAATTGTTCATGTCATCGTTAACCCGTAAAAGTTCAGCGGTCAATTCATCATTGGAGAGTTTGCTGATTAGTTCAACAAGGCGCTTTTGCATTTTATGGCACGTTGTGTTTAATTCCTAAAATCATACAAATAAGATTTAAGAAAACATATAACAATATAAAATGCATGAAACATGTCCTACTTGTAATAATTCAAGTTCTGACGGGTGTTCATGCCCAGGTTTCATCTCATTCAACAGTTCACCAAATACAGTTTGATTAGACTGCACTAAATCTAACTCAGACTGAAGTTTTGCCCTCTGTTCTTGTGTCAAGACACCTGGGGGTGTTGGTAAATGAGGTGCTGGTGATGAAGGATATGATCTACCTTCCATTGGAGATGCATCTGCTTCAACACTCTAAAATGAAGAAATCAATATCCACGTTTGTTAAAAGTACGTAAATTATCACCTTTTGTGGTGTGTGAATAGGTGCCATTGAATCCAAATCTGTAGCTGGAAATTCAATCCCCTTTGCCTTTAAATCCTGATATACTGAAGTCACCCCAGATAACTCTGGCTGTTTGCTGAATGCATCAGCCCAAGACTGAATCAAACTCAGTACCTTCTCCTGTACCGCGGTAGGTGGGTCGTTCTTTGGTCCAATTAGTTTCACCTACAAATAGTACAATGTACTAACTGCTCACTGATGCTCATCAGTATGTGACCACTCTCTCAGCAAGTCAGCATCTACACTTACCAGTTCTTGAATGAAATCCTTGCTGCATGCAAGCACGTGAAACTGGCGACCGCAGTTCTTCACACATGTCTCAAGCACAGTGAGCGTGTACATCACTACCGTGTAATTTTTGCCTGCGTTTGTTTGCAGCCGTTTGCGAATTGCTTTGATAGCATCGCGAGGTCCATCCTCGGTCTCGTTCACAAGATCACAAATTTCCATGTTAAGAGCCCAATTTTCCGACGCCAACGACGCATCTGTAGCGCTTTCTAAAAACAATACATTAGATATATTTGCATCATTTTACCAAAGTGTAACTTGTGTAAGATATAAAGTTGGCACAAGTTTCCATAAAACACAAGCCTATTATCTTATTTCATAGTCACGATCGTTTCAACATTTGTGCAACATTTATGCTATCGTTTGCCTGCGGCGTATTTGTTATTCTCAGGTATGCTGACTTTGTGGGTGCGCGTGTTTTTATTGCTGGGACGGAGTTCGGGCATTACCTATGCGAGTGCCAACAGGGGTCGTGAAAGGGTTACCACCCAAAGCTCCTTGGAAAAACGACGTCATTTTAGCTCACTGGATGTAATGCTGCGACACTTTTCTTGTGGTTTTCCGCCCGTACAATTCGCCCTGTCACATACGCGGCTGGGCCACTAGCAATTAATTCGACTTTTGTGACAAATGATATTTAAACGTCAAGGACGCCGACGCGAGCCAGCCAGGTTCACCTGTGCGACGCCAGGGCGCACCATAACTTATCGCGATTTAAATTTGGGTGGAATTTGTTTTCTGCAAGTAGCGGCTTGACCTTTGGTTAGCTTTGAATGGTTAAATATTCGATATATTCGATTCGATAAACAATAGCTTGAGAAAAAGAATAAGCAAACACGTTTAGTTTTTTAAGCATCCAAATATTAAAGCTAAAATTATAAGATAACGGATTATATAATAGCGTCCCCAGATTTAGACAGTCATCTGATATTTTCATAAATTCTTTGTTTGTTCGAGCAAAGTCGTTCGTAATGTTATACGATATGCTAGTCAAAGATATTACAAAACACATTAGTAAACATAAAATTAACCCCATTTTGGTATCTATATTTAAATCATGATCAGCGTATATGTTTTTAACAAATTACATACAATATCAATACAAAATATATAATTCCATCAATTCATATCAGTCCTCCTTCTACATATGTCTCATAGTTTAGATATTTCAATTACTTTTGCCAGCATTGTAGTAACTTCTTGCAGCAAAGGTTTAGTATCTTCATAATCCATCTTCTTAACCACGGTAATCGCCGTACTAATATTTAGCCGCACCGAATTAACCACAGTATCCAATCCTTCATCTTCCTCGATAACAACCTCCCCAAGTCGTAAGCAAATATTTAAAACCTTCATACATACCTTGGGATCCTTAGACCAGTTCCCTTGCGCAAAACAACGATATGCACGTTGCAAACGCTGTATTTTCAAAAGTGGCATCGGTGCAAGTCTAGCATACAATTCCCACACTCCGCCTTCATTAGGGAAAATCGACGTAACACGTCCTAACAACTCCTGTGTCTTTTTTACTTCAGGCCCAGACATATCATTCTGCTCCATTACATCCTGAACCAACAAACGGAGTGATTCCAGGTTATAATATTTTTCTTTCAGATCAAGCAATTTGTGATATGAGCGAATCACATCCTGCCAACTTGCAATTGTCCCACTAACGATCAAAAAGTTCTCCCAAATCTTCCAGTTTTCGAAATTACAACGTAATGCGTCCTTGAGTGCTCGATGTGCGTTCTGTGTATTACCTAGTTTAAGGTAAGCTTGTGCTAGGTTGTTCCATGCTTCGAATCCATTGGGTTCCAAAGTAGTGTAGCGACGATATGCGGTGGCGGCAATTTGCCAGTTTTGTGTCTCCAACGCAGCAAAGCCAAGTCGTAACCATACCATTGCCTGCAATGGATTGATGCTGACAGACTTCTCCAAGTGGGCAATGCATTCGGCGTATTGTTTCTTCATGAAGTAATAATTACCCCAATGGCGTTGAGCACGATGCGAACGGCGCTTTGACATTTCCCATGCATTTTCGTAACAACTAATATCATCAGTTGCATCACCTTAAATTGAGAATTATAAACATCAATTCTAAGAAGTATATATATATATATATATATATATATATATCCATGCTCAGAAGTTTAAATTATATGTTCTATAGTCATGACACTGCAAACATGAATTCGACTACTTAAAAGACTACGCTACAATATGTCCCAAATAAAAATGCACTCTAAGGGAAAGCAAAACTAGTTGCGGAAATTTAAAAATAATGCTCCTAATGCGAAAAAAACTACTGCTCAAGTTTCCAGTAACAGTACTATTATACAATTATTTAAGCATTTACTTGAATTAATTTATTATTTGGTTTGCATACCTAGCAGACACCAAAGCTTAACTGTTGGTTTCACTTCCAATTGTTCTTTAATTACCTCTGCTGCTTTCTGTCGCATCTTTAGAACTGTGTAACAGACAATCACCTCTTCCCATAATTGTAAGCTGGTGTATAATTCCAGTGCAGCTTTAATCAATCCCAAGTTTAACGTTAAATCGGCATATTGTTCTCGTATCTTCCAAATTGGCACCATAAATGTGCTGTAAACACCACCAACTCGATTCAACGCTGGTGGTTCTACTTTCGTCATGGCCATTACCAGCTCCTCACATTGCATCAGAGATCGCTCTTTAGTCCGATTCTGTTTCGATTCCAATTTGCAGCGCAAAAATAACGTCGCTGTTCGCACAGCCCAGGTATTATTTTGACTGAGAATTATTTCAATAAACGGCCGCATCTCTTCGTAAAAAAGATCGTCCAGTGGTTGGGAAATCATCATATGGTGCGCTAGAATCAAAAGTATGCGCTGCTCCAAGTCGGGAAATCGCATTTCTTTGCTGTCATTAGCAAACTCAATTTTATTCAAGCGGACATCGTCGTTCAAAGGGACAATAGTAGGAACGTTATGTTCTTTTACTTCCGGCCGTACTACATCCGGTTTGTCCAATAATGTTACTTCCATTGTGAGTTGTGCTATGTCTCTTTCTTGATACCTTGTGCGTTTTCCCAATTTTCCAAAGCGTTCAAGTTTTAGCCCCATTATTTGGCATGCATTGGTTATATGTTCTTCAGCTTTTGACATACTTCGAAATTCACAAAACAGTTGTGCTTGCTCTAAATCAAAGAGAGCTTGTAAGTTACCTAAAAAAATATAAATTTAAGTAAAATATTATGAATAAAAACAGATAATATACTTGGTAAATTAATGTCCTTAATCATTTTCTGTAATGTTTCTGCAGATGATAACAAGGTAGGACTTAATTCATCCAAAATCTTCTGATGTACCAGGATAGTTCTCCATAACCACCATAAATTAGCAAATGATTGACTTCGGCAACTTTTAAAGATCACCTGTGCAGCCACAAGTAAACAAGGAAACTTAACATTGACATTGCATTCCTCATTGTTCATTGTGAGCAGTGACTTGCATATATCAATGTCAGCATTGTTCTTGAGAAAGGTTTCAGTCTCCTCATCCAATGGTGGGCCTGTAAAATTCACCTGGACAAATGTAGTAAGGCATGAAACTGCGAAGTGGAAGTTACTTAGAGTCTCTTCTGCAGAAATACTGCGGCAAACGATTCGCATGTCTTCTTCTTGGAATGATGTAGATTTAAGAAATGTCCACAAATATTTTTTGGTCACGTCTATTTTGAAAGGAAGCATATCCTCGGTTATTTCGGTCTCATTTTCAAAATCCAGAAGTATTTCTCTTGTTAGTGGAATATCAACGTTTTCTTTTGGATTCAAAGCCATCATATAGCAAATTGTTTTGCCGTTAACACATTAGAATATTTATGAAAAATAAACTCAACGAAGTGCGCACATGTTTAATCACCACTTAACCTGCGTAGCCTGCGTTCTTTTTAACCTCGTTACACAAAATCACAGATGAAAGCAACTGCAAGAGTTGGAGACTGAAAGTTTATTGATTAAATTTGTAAATATTTATAAGATTCATTCTATACCCACATTCGCGATATAATGGGAAGCGAAAGAAATCTGATAATGAAATGACAATGGATTCTGAGGGGGAGGTCGAATATTTGGTTGCACGCTAGAAGAAAATAGGCAAGTTAAGTTGTTCCCTTATTTTAATGGTATGTTCACCTTAGACTAGCAATAAAGCAATAGAAGAAATATAAAACAATGCATATATATATATATATATATTTAGTAGATGTAGATTTCAATAAACCAACGTCACGTTGAGTAATACTTCTAAATCAAAACAGGATTTAATTGTTGATTAATAGAAGAAGTCTTTCATATAATTAAATAGATGATAGTATTTAAGTCATTTTAATAATGTATAATACAATGTTTAACATAGGTACTCCTTTTAAAGCAGCAGAGAAAATTTTTGTACACAATAAAATGCTCAATCTCTTTAATATTGAATGCATATTGTCCACTAGACTAAATATTCATCCAAACTATTAATAATCAATAAACAAAAATATATCTGAAGAACATGTTCAACAATCTAGTCCATTCAATCTGTAGAAAACGACACTAAATGTGCGCGGTGCGTGTTTGGTATGAAAATAATCGTAGTCCGTAAAACAGAAAAATAAGGAGATTCCAGCGCATCTGAAAGTCAGCATGTTTTCAGTTCATAAGAAATAAGATTACAATAAATCGAATAAATGAAGAGTAGTGTTTCTCAAAGTGTGGTACGCGTATCCCGCAGGGTACATATATGGTATGTAGGGGTACTCTCGATGGTATCACTGTAGGTTTTGCTTAGATGCGAGTTATTTTACAATACGACAGATACCCAGCGTTATGAAATTTATCTAGAAGGTAGTACCGGGGTTGCGCGTATCTCAGTTTGTTTGTGGAAACACTGATTTAAACAGTGTAGACTTGGGATAAACATAGACAGATGGATTCAACCGTCAAGCATACAACAACGTTCTTTGAACGTCCGGCAATTTACAATGACTGCAGTCGCTAACTCCTTCACTCTTCGTGGTGGAAGCGGGTGATTTATTATTTCATCTAGCAGCGAAATTCCACCTTCGCTGATTACTATATCACAGTATTTTTCCGCTGCAAAAAGAGAAACAATAATTATTCCACCTTTATTGAACAAAACCAATTCAAACTTACGATAAACTTTAGTGAGATTTGCAAGCGCCCAAACTGCCCACTGTTGACACTCCGGCGTCTCAAACGTCCGCGCTAAATGAAGAATAGGTTCAAAGGAGCGATAATTAATATTACGATCGCTGTTCAAGTCCCATTTATCAATTGCATAGACCATTTTTTCAAGGACATCCTTACGACTGGGTCCTTCAATAGTCCACGCTTCTGGTCCGTCTGCCGCAATGTGTGATATGACGCCAGCTGCGTTGTAACTCACTTCAATACCATCACTGGGGCTATCGAGTAGCACAGCAAAAACTGCCATGTACTTGGAATTCATTAGGTGACGACGCAATTCTCGTACTTCAGCAACATTGCCTAGCAATCCCATCATGTTACGAAGCAGTTCCTCATTGTCTGGGAATCTTCCGAGGCACTTGAGGAAGAACTCCATGCCAGCTCCATCTAGAAATTTACTGCAATTTGCGGGTGTTTCATCTGTGACGTTCCACATCGTGGACCAGGTGGCTTCAAGCACATCATCGCATAATCCACGATTTAGGCGGTCATTAATTAACCCAAGCATTTTCTGAAAATACAAATATATTACCAAGTACAATATAATGAAGAATTGCAATTTGAAAATAGTTACGTTTATCACACCCAGTTCGCCGAGTTTTATTTTTTGATTTGCATCCACTTGACACGCTAATGAATTTAACAAGTAGATGCCTATTCTCTGTACAAAACTCTCCTGTGCCATACCTTGTACGGAGTGCAGTAGAATGATAACCAATCGTTCAAAATCAAACACCTAGAACAATTAATTTGATATTCAGTTATTAATTTAAATGTTCTTTTATATTCAATTTTAATTCAAGGTTGAAAATACATTTATATTTGGGGGACAGCTGCTTGGGACCGCGAGGGTAATGTCTGTAAATAAACTCAACTAAAGAAAACTTTGACATAACTTTGAAATCAAAACTAAGCTACCAACACGTTGAGACGGTCAAAAACATTCTTTAATTTATACTATTCTGGTACTATTCGTGAATTTTATCCCCCCCCCCCTTTTTTTTACTTGGTCAGGCAAAGGTGGTGGCCAGTTATCTACGGATCATATAATCATTAAAAGTAGAATATAATTACCACATCATCGGGTATTTTAAACTGGCACAAAGTTAAACATCCATTGCGCATCATAGTGTCATCTAATCTGTATGCACACATTGCATCTAGAAGAGTAGTGATTATACGACGTTTTACTTTCATGACTTCATGGAGTTCCTTCCCTGTTAATTTTACTATGTAAAATAATGTTGCACTAAAATCATCACATAGTTAATGAAGATTATTTAATATTAAAATTTTTCATTATAGTGAAATGTAGTACCTTCCAGAAATTTGTATATGGCGTTCACCAGGATGGCGATTCATGGCCTCCAAAACAATATATAAAGCTTGACCAACGTGCTTACACGTTTCATACCGGAAGAGATGGAATAATTCGTTCAGGACCTTCTGCAGCATTTCTACGCGATCTAAATAGGCAAGCGCAGCGATGAAGATTTGTTCCTCATTTGCATTTCCTGCGATCTATTCAAGACAACAAAACAAATCCATATTTACGGGGGAATTGCAATTAATGTAATGCAACTTACCAATTGTGCAGGTATATCATGACGTAAGCAAGCATCATGCTTGGTTTCATACAACCCAATAAATTGTAGCGGATTGTTGACCCTCGCAACTAATCCAGGAATATCTGTTCCTGGCGTGGACGCTATGCAATCCGTACATTGCGCGCTTTCAGCAACACCATTACCAGCCAAATTGGTACCTGATATATCCAAAGACTTGAGCTTTGGCAACGAATAAATCAACAATGTCAGAATCCCGGTTCCATTAGAGTACTTCCCATCTTCTTTCGACTGTGACACATCCAAGTGTTGAAGGTTTTTCAATGTGCAAATCACTAATATTCCCTTCTCAATTTTCGGTACATTATAAAGAACCAATGAAGCTAAATTCGTCAAATGTGCCATACACTTTAAATTGCCTAGTGACTCGCAACTTGACAAGTCCAAGTGTTGCAGCTTTACCATGTTTCCCAACAAAAGACTAAAGAAACTCGATTTATACTTCTGTAACTTGCGCGCACAAAACCTCCGCAGATTCGGAGCATAGAAAAAATTCCGCTTTAACAACTCTTTATCCATATCTTCACCATATCCCTCCGAAGGAAACACGTTCATATTCTCACCAAGAGTCAAACTATGCAATGATTGCGCTCCTAGCGAAAGATGCGCAATAATTTTATCCGTCACTAAGCCATTATCAGCAAGTTCCAACTCAGTGAGTTGGTGCGCGAGAAGAATACACAATCCCTCGTCGGTGATGTTCGTGCCACGAAGCCGAACTCTTTTCAATCGCGTTGCGCACCGGTCGGAGAAGATTCGCGCAAAGTGGTCAACTTGTCCTGGAGAGCGTGTGGCGCGTGTATGAAGAAGACGCTCGCAGATCTCAACCGGAAGGGAAATATTCCATTTGAGGAGCAGCTTGTCCGGGGTGCTTGTCGCATCGCACAGGCACTCCAGGTGGTTAACGATGTAATCGAAGCAAGCATCTACCAATGTGGGGGGCGCGCCAAAGCCGCAGAACGCACAGCATTCGGCGGGGACGGCGCGTGAGTGCAGGCAAACCCGCGACATCGTTTCCGGGTGGAGCATCTGGTGCGGCTCAGCACTAGGAAGCCATCACAACTGCGCCGTACAGGACCAAAGCAAACAACACAGCGGTTGGATTGTAGTCACGGTCACAGTTGTATCTAGTCACTAAAAATACACGTTCTAGAATTAACTGTGACGTACTGCGGGTTGAAATATAAAGGAAATCATAATGTATATTAGGTAGCATCAACAAGTTTTATCTTCACAATTGTAAAGTGCGTAAGAGAATATGATATGGAATTAAGAACAACATTACAATATTTGCAACCAACAAGAGGATCAATTCCAAGCAGAATATTAGATAGATGATAGCTTGCGATTGTACATGATTGAGGAATATGTCATTACAATAACAATAATAAAAGTAAACTATAGACATATGATCTATTTTTGGTCTATCACTTCATAATCAACACAACACATGCACCAAACAAATGATAAATAAGTCATGCTAGATAAATATCAAACTCGAAACATTAATTGCCTTTTCCGCAAATTGGTAATAACAATCCCACTTTAGATGACTCACTGCACCCACAGCAAGCACTAATAATGATCAAAACAAATGCATACCTTCACTAATCAAGAATTTAATCCCATCGTTCAAGCATTTTATTGCATCTACATAGAATATCTCCGCAGAAATTGTTTAGAATTGCTTCAAACTGGCCAGATGGTCCATTTGTATTGCTATTTTTGTTGGATATTATGTAGGTTGACAGTGCCTTTGCGCCCTGAACTTTTCTACACTCACGAGGGCACCACACTCGTTTCGCACCACACGAATATTCCTCCTATCAAAGGCTCGCTTTGCACGATTGTCTTACATTGCGTGCTTATTGCATTATGGTGTAATGTATTTTGATACATTTATGTACTCAGTGCATCATTGCCCGGACCGCAGAAAATGCGATGAACGTACGGGAAAAAAGCTTCCAGAACTTGAAAGTAAACAGCTGAGATCCGTCATCACAGATTTGTTTTTAAAGGACCTTGACAACTGACAACATTGACAATTAAACTTTAATACTGAGTGTTTGAGTTGATATTGTATGCTTCATTAGCGCGGTGTCATCGCAAACTTTCTTTGAAAAGCATGTATTCTTTGTGTTCATTTAGCGTTTGAAATACGTTCTTAATTATGCTTGCAGAGAAAAAATACAAAAAAAGTTTTAGGTGTACTGTCAGAGCAATAGTAAAATTGTGCTTGAGCTCTTGGTGGATTAACTAGAAGCCATCTTGTTTTAGGACGTATTTTGTTGGTACAATACTGGTTGTTTTGCCATTTAAACCGAAGTTAATGTGGGTGTGTTAGTGTTTCATTTCTGCTACATTCATTGTACATCTCATAAATCTCTTGTGTAGATTTTGTGAGTGTTGGTGCAATTTGAAGCTATGCCGAGGTTGAAAACAGCTGAGCGATGTCAAACGATGGCTTACAAAGCGAGGTACCGATAGTTTTGGTTATTTATTGCTACTTAATAATTATGTATTCTAATTTCTTTAGGATTCTTCAGTTGGACGAAATACTTGAGGAGGATGTTATTGACCTGAAGAAATTGAAGCGTTTCAGCTTCCAAGGTACTTCTTATAATTTCCTGTACTTTGCCAATTAACAGAACTGCTAAAATACTAACAGAAAAAATATGTTTTTAGAATTTTATCAAATTTATATCAATATTAGACGTATATTAGATTTGAAATTGTTATTTTTGATTTTTTTTTTGATATTGTTATTTATAATTTCTTTTCATTTACAATTCATTATTTGCACATATATTAACATTCATTAAATAAAAATTATTTAGGCATTCCTGAAGATTCTGGAAAACGTGCGCTATGCTGGAAATTATTGCTTAATTATATGCCATTGGAAAAGCAGACATGGAGCTCCTTCCTTGCAAAGAAAAGAGAACTTTACAAAAGTTACATAGGTCAGTATTAAGAAAGATATTGTGGCAAATAATCATTGGACATGTCTCTTTCCAGAGGATTTAATTGTAATACCAGGAACACAAGATAATGACATTGAATCAGGTTTAGACCATCCTCTTAACATAAAACCAGACAGTGCTTGGCAAACATACTTCAAGGATAATGAAGTTCTTCTGCAAATCGACAAAGACGTCCGGCGATTGTGCCCAGATATTTCTTTCTTCCAACAACCTTGTGAATATCCTTGTGAGGAAATTGTGAATAGCGCCGAGGTAAAACGGCTACACACTCGGGTTCAAAGAAATGTATTGAAATGTGCCAATGTAGAGAGGAAAGGCTTAGGTATAACAAAGGTAAGTTTCTTAACAACTTTTTTGTGAATTCCTGAATTACTAATCAAATTGGTATTTTTTGTATTGCTAATGCTTGGTACTAGTAGCAGGTAAGCCACTATGAAAATAGCTTAGAATAAAGGTCAAGTCATTACTATTCATTAATTGAATTAATAAATTGGAATATGTTTTAGATTGTACTGTCTGTGAAGAAAGCTGCAGAAGACTATGCACCCATGACAGAAGGTCAAGAAGCTCATTGGGAAGTTGTGGAAAGAATTCTATTCCTCTATGCCAAGCTCAATCCGGGTCAAAGTTACGTACAAGGGATGAATGAAATCATTGGGCCCATTTATTACACTTTTGCTTGTGATCCGGACTTATTTTCACGAGGTATTATTTTTATTTTTTATATTATAGAACTTTTGGGGAATGCACAAATTGATTATATAATTGTCTTATATATAGTGCCTAAACTAACAGTTTTGGCAAATGAAAAAACAAATGTTTTGTGTATAAAGAAAGGAAAACAAAAGACGGACTATCTACAATCATCACATTGCACTTAAATACAGCCTCGATATTTTGTTTCTAAGGAGATAATATTGGGGTGCAGGGATTGACTAAAATATTGAAGTTAGAAATCTAAGATATTTAGCTCTAAAGGGAAAAATAAAAGAGCCAAATAGAAGTTCATTTCGATTAACATAGGGAATTGAAAGTTTGTTAATAGCTTCAAAATAAGAAATAATTACTCTCGTATATCGCAGTTTTTCCAAAATCCACCTGTAAAGTCAATTGGGGTCTGATAGAATTCGCTAATTTAGTCGCGGCATCCAAATTGTCTTCTTCTCTCGTTACCGCCTCGCTGCCTGCGGTTAGGCCTACGGCCTGTATTCTTCCCGATATATTCTGGGTGAATTCCAAATGGAAGGAAGAAATATTGAGATATTTTCATAAATTGTTTATTATATGACTGGAAGAAAATTTATATACGATATTTACAATACTGCAATCGTATTGGGCAGAAAATAGGAGGTAGGAAGACGTAGAGGGCTTAGTACATAAATGATCCGACGCAGGAGGTTTTTTACGAATGAGCCAATAATGTAAGCAATAACAAGCATATATGTTTGTTACAAGTATTACCCAAACATTGTTATAATGTAAGGGAAGCAGTTGATTTCTGCTAATTCATTATATTGTTGAGTGTGGTCACGAAGTGTTTAAGATTCATATTGTTGAAAATTTGCACTATAACACTTACTTAAAATTGATTTATAAAACGTTTTCGGCATGTTGCCTTCTTCAGATACTGAAGTAAGAACTTAAGTAAGTGTTATAGTGCAAATTTTCAACAATATAATTCATTATATGTATACTGTCTGTTTAGAGCACGCAGAAGCAGATTGTTTCTTCTGTTTTACCAATCTCATGTCCGAAATTCGTGACTTTTTCATCAAATCCTTGGATGAAGCCGAATGTGGAATCAACAATATGATGTCTAAACTTTTGCTCACACTGAGAAACTTTGACAACGCTGTATGCGAAAAGTTCCACGAGCAAAAACTTTATCCGCAATACTACAGCTTTCGGTGGATAACACTTCTGCTTTCACAGGAGTTTCCTTTGCCCGAAGTCCTTAGGATATGGGATTCACTCTTTTCGGATGAACAAAGGTTTCAGTTTTTGATTTACATATGCTGTGCCATGATTATGTAAGCTAAAGATTTCTGGAATTTCTTAATTGTCCACTAATATTTTGTTTTATTAGTTTGTGTAGAGATAAACTACTTGATGGAGACTTTCCGTCCAATTTGAAACTCCTTCAGAATGTATGGTCTATGGACGTTCAGAAGATTCTGAGCAAAGCAGTGGAATTGTCAAGAAGAATTGCGATATAACTGCTTATAATCCAATTTAGTGTAAGTATAAAGAACCACTACGTTGCTACGAGATTTACAAGTGAAACCGTATGATTTTTACAATTTGTGTATGTAAGTTTTATGCGTTATTTGTGACTTAAATATCATGCCAATCAATCAGTCGCAGTTAATATTCATCGATTAGTTGATACATATCTATCATGACAAGTAATCAAGTGTTAAATAATGCACAAATTTTGCGATTGTGTGTTTCCTGTCACAAATTAATGTGGATTATTAAGTTGGTAGATCTGTTAAGATCATATAGATAATGTCTACTTCCAATATTTTTGCTTTATGTCAAAAACGATATACTCATTATTTCTATTTTTAAATTTATAAAATTGCAATATATAAGAAATACTCAAGCAGTAAAATCACTTGATTTTGTTGAAGTGATGCTTGGCGAAGGTTTCCGCAACCAACAATGGCAGAATTAGACTAGCTTCAGCGTGTATTTTAATCGGTGTGGCTTCTGCTTTGATTTTACCCCAAGAAACAGCCTCATCTGGTCTGGCTCCAGCATCAGAGCCATCAAATTCAGCTGCGGTGTTAAGATACACAGCAAAATCACTACCGTTACGCTTTAAAAAAGAAAACAAAACAGACTCTTTTAAAACAATCTAAGGTCATATAACTAGCTTCAATTAACTTACCATAAGATTAGCATTATTAATATGATGTTTTATAATGCCACCACCAATAATCACAGCTCCAGTATTCACCGCACTCAATGCCATCAAGTTAATTCTCCTCACATCAGCTGCAATATCAACAATCAACCCAGGATTCTGAAATCCATGGAAGAACAACATATCACCTATACTGCCATCCGTAATAGCTGGACAATAGATAGGAATGTTATTCTTTGCAGCCCAGTAGCAGATGCTCTCTTCATTGTCAATAACTTCCCCCATATGTGTTATCATTTTGCTGGGGGTCCACAAGACGCCATTTTCTCTCTGTTCACGTAGCATCTCATCTAAAATAGGCATAATCCACTCCTTAAATTCGACGTAGTTGTCATTAGGGACTAGAAGGTTTCCAGTTCTGTTAATTCCTTGATCACGAAGGTTTTTTCCAGGGAGATTGAAGGAGCCAACATAAGTTGGAGCTAAACACTTGATGAAGTCTTCTTCGACGCCACCCGCTGTTGTAACAATGCAATCAATCTAGAAAAGAGTAATAATACAACTACAATTTATAGTTTGGCGATTAACCATTATATTACCAATTTATTTTTGGCTAGAAACCCACTTGACAATGTTTGAAGTGTAACCTAAGAATATGGTGCAGTTGCTCTTTACTCTGATGAATAGCATTTTGTTTATTTCTTCTACAGCCCGGCCAAAATTAGTTGCCTGGAATCCAGTTCTTATGTAGGATTCCAAGATTTTTGGGTAACTGACGCCATCTTCAAATGAATAGCCTTCGACTTTTTCGTTAAGGAAATGGACGTTCTCTGAACGTTTATATAGGATTTCGTAGGCTTCGTTAACAGAAGTCATAATTAGTACAGTATATGATAATTGTAGGCTCTATAGTGAATTACTTGTCCAGAATGAATATATATATAACTGACCGTCATCTGAATAAATTAATTAAAAGTTAAGGAATAAAACAAATATTTGTAGGTTTACGCGTTTGTTTTGTCTACTTTATTATTTTTAGCAAAGTGGTATTTGGCAAATGTCTCGCCGACGAGTAGGGGAAACACCAGTGTGGCTTCCGCATAAATTTTCACTGGTGTAGCGTCTTTTTTGATTTTCCCCCAGGAAACCGCTTCATCCGGGCGGGCGCCTGTATCACTTCCATCGAATTCAGACGCGGTGTTTAAATAAACAGCATAATCGCATCCATTCCGCTGTTTAATATATCAATTTACTTTATAAGTGTCCCAGAAATAATTAATTGCAAACTCACCATTAAATTAGCGTTATTAATGTGATGTTTAATCAATCCACCTCCAATGATGACTACACCAGTGTTCTTTGCTTTGATTGCAATCATATTTAATCGCCTCAAGTCATCCACAATATCAATAACAAGTCCAGGGTTTTTGAAACAATTGAAGAATATCATATCTCCCATGCTTCCATCTGTAAGTGCTGGACTAAAAACAGGTATTTTATTCTTTGCAGCCCAATAGTAAATACTCTCTTCATTGCTTATCCTTTCACCTAGCCTTGTTACAACTTTGCTTGGAGTCCAAACAGTCCCCTTTTCTTTCTGCTCTTGGATCATTTCATTTAATAAAGGAATGATCCAATCTTCAAATTTGCAGTAGTTATCATTGGGAACCAATAGATTTCCAGTTCGGTTAATTCCTTGTTCTCTTAGTGTTTGTCCTTTAAGATGAAAATCACCTAAATATGTTGGAGCTAAACATTTGATGAAATCTTCTTCAATTCCTCCAGCTGTTGTTACAATGCAGTCTACCTTGAAGTATAAATTCATTCATTTGGAAGTTAAATGTTGTTATAGAAATGCTTTTACCAATTTGTGTTGTACTAGAAACCTAATTGTTTCTCTTAAACCACTTGAAACAATATTGGATGTGTACCCTAAGAATATAGTACAATTGGATTTAACACTAATGAAGCGATCTTCAGTGTCTTGAAAAGTATCTTGTGGAAGTGGCTCATCTCGGCATTTAAGCATTCGATTTATTTCTTCAACTGCATGGCCAAAATTAGTTGCTTGAAAGCCAGTGCGTAGGTATGAAGACAAAATTTTCGAGTGGTTAATGCCATTATTAAAATCATAGCCTTTTACTGTTTCTTTGAGGAAATCAACTTTTTCGGTTTTCTTGAGAACTGCATTTTCTGTTATTTCTGGTACTGACATCATGGGGAATTATTTATAAAATGATGTGTTATTTAAGGAGAACCACAAAACAACTTAAATCAAGTTAAGCTGAATAAAACGCGCTTGTTGGAAGGAAAAATGAGGTTAGTTCAAGTTCTACATGCAGCAATATTTAAAATGTCTGTAATCTAGCTGCATCTACTGAACACAAATTTCTTCTATAATGTGCCTTTATTAATATTATAAGTACTTGATAACTTCGGTATTGTAGTGGCTGTGAATAATCAATGCTAAAGTCAAGTCGCTCTGCATTTTACAAGTTTGCACCAATAAGACTATTCTAAATGTGTAATAAAATCAATATTAAGTTAAAACATTATAAAAAGTCGTTAGGTTGTTTCAGAAGGAAGTGTATCAACCAACGCGTCAATGTATTTAAATATGCCATCGCCCAATAATTGCGAATCTTTTCTTTCCGGAATTAGGCTCTTGTCTATAACCAAACCAATGCGGAAGCAATCATCATGGGCGAACAACGTGATAGAGACACCTGCACAGAAAAAAAAAATCATTATAAAGTGATTTGATAAGTGAATGTATCTTTGTTAGACAATTAGTTTCGCTCTCGCTTGGAGAGCATTTCCATATTATAAATATAGTTAAAGTTAATTTGCACCTAATAATAAAGATAACAATAAAGAATAAAGGAGATAATTATGTTTGTGATTGCGGCTTAACACACACATTTAAAATGCAAATGTTTCTGAATCAATACGTTGAACATTTATTTAAAAAGACTTATTATACTTCGCAACGATAAGTGGTCGTCAAGGTTAATGAAAGGAATTCAGGTGCTTACCAAGGTTTCCGTAGTTATTGCCGAAGGCAAATGTGTCCGTCATTATGCATCCATTTGCTAATCGTGACGTTTTGTCACCCATAACGTTGGAAATACTCAGGCTCGCATCGTTTGCGCGATAGATCATTTCGGCGACTCGTAGTGGTAGCAATAAAAATTCAAATTGCCAGTAACAAAACTAAAAATTAACAATCTTTCAAAATGCAACAATTCTTGAAGCAAGAACTAATAAATTTCTACCACAAGATCCAGAGCATTTTTCAATTTGTTGTTGTTCTTTTGCACACATCTTAAACGACGTATTAATTCATTTTCTTCGATTTTGAGGATTTCGTTATTTCCATTGTTTATGTCTTTACAGTTTAGATTAATTGGAATTTGAGAGAAACCTATTGCGAATTTATTTCCTAATTTTACAATTGGTATATCGTCATTGTTGAATTGTATCAATTTATTGAAATCGGGAGACATTAGAAAGAATGGATTCATTGCAATGATATTTTTAGTGGTTTTCTGAAAAATCAAAAATAAATTAGATCAACCGATATTATGATGAGTGTCTGCATTTGCTCACAATAATGACCTTAATAGGCTGTTATTACAATTCTAACAAGAAATCTAATTATACTTATGGAATTTAAAGAACATTTTATGAAGTCATAACCGAAATTAAGTCAAAACTATTTGTTGTGCATATCAAAATTAGTGAAAATTTGCGGTTGCACAGTGTTATTGCTTAATTCTTTTATAACCAATGACGTTTAGAATAAAATAAATATTTCTAACCTTGGAAAACTTGGAAAAATGTTCATGTAGCGCAGCAGAAATTGCAGTAGAAACTACATCAATAAATGCAACTTGATAATAATTCTTCACTTTCTTCACTTTGTTGAAAAAGTCATCTCCCGGCTTCTCCCAACAGAAAATCATGTGTTTTCCTCCTGATATAGGACCATGAATCAAGTTATCCTTTTCTGGATAAACTATAGTTGGCAAATAAAACTTTTTCTGCAAAAACCTCATCACGGAACTATTACTACAACTGTTTGCGCTTTTCTCATTCAATGACTCCTTTCTAGTTTTCTGATCGGTATGCTTTTTCGTGATATTTTTATATATCTCGCACTTTTCACGCATTATTTCGACCCCGTTATCTAACAAGTGCGTTGTCATCAATGTTATAAAACATACAGCATCACATATCGAATGATGATACCGACTTAGTACAGGGCAAATCTCTTTTCCATCATGCCAAATAAGCTTGTGGCGTCCAACGTACACTTCCCATAGATATGAGTCATCTTTTGGCAAATTCTTATTTGAGTAACTTTGTATCAAAGTGCAAAACTCATCAAAATTTGAATAATCTTCCTCTATATATTTCACACATGAGTCGATATCAAGATCAACTATGTAATAATATTGTAGGCCGAGAAAAGATTTGATTACCGATGAAATGCGTGGATGCGTCTTGGCGAGAAGAGCGTATTTTTGTTTTAAAAATGTTAAGAGTTCTATTGAAAGATTAGCATTTGTTGGGTGTGAACTAGAAGGAGAAATGGCATGAATCATGTTAATAATGTGCCTTGATGGAGTTTTCACGATCCAGAGGCGATCACAACCATCCATCATATCGTGGAAGGCAGGACCACATTTATATTTAAGGTAGAATTCAACTAATTCGTAAAAAATTGCAAATAGGATGATTGTAGGGAAAATCAAGAGGAGAGTAAGTGAGCTTAGAGACAAACGTAGTAAGATGATAGGCAGAGAAGTTTTGTCTTTGAAAACAAATAACTGAAAATTTTTAATTAGAAATATTAGGAAAAATGAAAAATGTGTAGAATAATGGTGTAAATATATTGATTAACTTACCTCAATTAATTTGTATGTATAAAACGGCAAGAACAGGAACTCTACAATTTATTAGAACAAATAATATTTGTTTGATGTTTATTTATTTTTTAGTTTACATACCCAAAGAAAATATCCTCCTAATCATTCTCATGTTTTTGATTGCCTGATTTAAAACACTATTTTTTAGAAACTTGGAAAATTATTTTTTATATCTAAAGGTGATTTGTAACACAAAGAAGTCAGTTTATTTACTTGATGTTTTCGCGTTCAATTGGAAATCTATTCTATTCTATATCTTTTTGAAATGTAGAAACCTACCATTCAAATCATACGGCAGTCTTGAAGGCCGCCGGATGAATGTTGATAATTAAATAAAATAATCAGAAAATAGAGAAAAGTTGTCTCATTGTTTATGATGTGTTTACACAGATTGATGATTATTCAATTTGTTTAAAATTTCAATGTTTATACAATTGGTTTTATCAATTAGCAAATTGGTTTTATTTTCCCACTCAACACACTATTCTACAAAGTAGTCAGTGTTTTCCAGTAAGAATATTGTTAATCCATAAAAAAATAATGTATTGTGAATAGTTTGAAATGTTTTAAAAAGATAAATTTGCTACGTCGCAATGACTTAGCATTCTCCCATTGGTCGATTCTGTTTACGTCTTGAAAACAATTGATTGTTTGCATTTCTTTGCGAGAAATAAGCAAGGTTTTTAAACTAAAGATCAAACACGTCTAAATTCAAACAATATTGTTCATTGCATTTATAAGCTAAATCAATTATTCATTTCGAAGCTTACTACGTAATTAATAGGAACAAAGGGCGATAAAATAACCTATCATTTTCGGTCTATGCGAGTAAGAACGAATGCGAAGATTTATATTTTAATCGTTTAAAAATAATAGAATCATGTGTAGTTTACTATACTTAACAACGGCTATATTGATTGTAAGTATATTCTACTTTGAGCTCTTCCTTTTATTTCACTCTACAGATATAACAATGCCCAATGCTCATGTCAATGGTTTATAGCTAAATTCAATCAATGCTGAGTTTACAACAGAAGATTGTTTTCAACTAGGATTTAACAAAGCAAATTTATTATGCAGTTCTTGTGATCAACTCTCAGCTTACAACTTGGATATAATCAGGTGGGAGTATATAAATATTTGTTTTGTTAATAAAATGTAAACAAACGCCTTTATAGAGATCATTGTATGGAATGTTGTCATCCATATGAAACGGCCTCGGCAAATAAGGTATATGCCAAAGCTGTGCTAGAAGTATGTACATGCAAATTTGGGGCCTATCCACAAATCCAGGCCTTTATCAAGAGTGACAGGCCTGCCAAGTACCCAAATCTTCAGATTAAATATTTACGTGGATTGGACCCTATTATCAAGTTATACAATCAAGATGGGCATTTGGAGGAAACTGTGGCTATTGAGAAATGGAACACTGATTCAGTAGATGAATTTTTAAGTACTCATTTGAAGAATGACAATGAAGATTACTTGAGAACTAACATGATTTGATTTGTGTAATCAAGTGATATCTAAAGTAAAAAATTCTTAGGGAAAGTAAGTTTGTTTCACAGTTAAAATCAAATTTGTTGCGGACACCATAATCGTCTTCCATTTTGTAATACTGCATCAACTACCACGGTCATTGGGAGTCGTTGGGTCTTAATTCGGCGAGAACATTGATGTAGTTTCAACAAAATCTGAACCCGTGTCCCTAAAATATGCACCTTGCTGTCACTGCTACGGTCAGACGGCTTACCGACTGAGCTACGGAACTGTGCTTTCCGTGTACTGTGTACGGTTAAAAGGAATACGTAAAATATTTAAAGGAAAAGATCGTTTTATTGATTGTAAATTTGGAATTATCTTTTAACTTATTACGTCAAGACAACCAAATCATTCTTGATTTCTACACTTGACATCTTCTTAAGACGCTTGTTGAACTTTTTCACCTGCTTTTCAGAGTGTTCTCCAACAGCATTGTGTTTTGCATAAGCATTAAGTACCTTTTTCTGTAACTTCTTCAAAGACAATTGTTTCTTCTCTTTTAAAACCTCAAGAATCGTGTCTTCATATGAGAACTTGCCTGCTTCCTCTGTTTGTGCAGCATCGTCATGTACACCTATCTCGCTATTTCTAGATTTTCCATTCTCACTTGTTACGTTTTCTTGCTGCTGATTAGAAGTATCTGTATTTTCACAATTGGTTTTGGCCTTTTTCTTCTTTTTGGGAATTTCTTCTGCTTCAACTACCTTGTTTTTATTCTCATTATTTTCTCCTTTCCTTTTTGTAGGTTTTCCATTTGCAGCTGGTTCAGTTGTAGTATTACCATTTATTTGTGGAGATTCTCCATTAGTTCCAGTTTGCTTAGGTGGAAATTGTGCTGCTTTGTGTTTTTCAATTAGATCCCAGATTATTTCAATATCTTTGTGGTTGTAATTTCTTCCAAAACTATTTCTTACAAAGTTCTATAAAATAAAAGCATTATAATATTTTGCATTAGATGCCACAAATACAATATTCTGACCAAATGTGCAACAAGAATAATCCTGTAAATATAGCATTTTGTTGAAAACACATTTCATCACTTTTAAAACAATAATAAACTATAAAAAAAAACTTACAATAAATTTAACTTTCTTCCTTGGAATATTGGCATAGCCACCAATAATGTTCAACATATTTCTGAGGGGTGTAGTCAGGTTTTTTTCCCTGTCAATAACACTTCTAACTAAGTCTGTCCATGTTTGTTGTTTAACTTCTCCCTTTTTTATTACTCCATTTGGCAGGGAGCCTTTGGCTGCATACCGCTCATCCTCAGTCAGACATTTAGTGTGTACAATGTACTCTTCCTCTCTAAAACAATTTATAAAGAATATTTTAATATTATTGGTTTGTAATAGTTAAGAGCATAAATTGTAATGAAGGTATTATAGTTCAAAGAAAACCACAATTACCTGAAGTCTTTAAAGCAGTCCACACATGTTAAGTTTTTTGCACTTTTGCAAACAGTCTGATAATGTTTCTCCACTTTAGGTTTTTGCAGACTGTCTCCACAAGTATTACACGTAAAAACAACCATAATTAATGGCGAGATATATTATTTAGCAGCAAAAAGGCCAATAATATCAAGTGAACCGAACACGTGGATTCCAAAAAAACATCTAAAGATCGTGCTGTCTGCTGAGGCTACAGCTTTGAATAGAGGGAGCTAGTGACAATAAATCTTTCAGAAAATCAAAAAAATCTGCTTTCAATTTATTAATATAATAATGTAAATAATAAAAAAATGTAAACCTATGTAACAAATATAAAATTTAATTTTGCTATTTAATTTTTGAAACAATGTTGTGATAAACTAAAAATTAGTTTAATTGTCTAGTTTTGACATCACTCGTTATACTGCGCACTGTCCCAATAGTGGGTGAATAAAAGAAACGAAATTTCAAGTAAGCTTGTATTCGTTTTAAATCAGATAATTTAAATGGTAAATTACTTTGGTGATTGATCAGTAACACGTGAACATTTTTACCAACCAAGAAAGCAATGAAGCTCCTCACTCATAATATGTTGTCATCAAAGGCCATAAAAGGTGTGCAAGTTGGATATCCCTTGGAGTTACATGTAAGTACAGGTTATATTTGAAAACACATTTTACATTACGTTTAATTATAAGCATTAAAAACCTTCAATTAATTGCAGGCGACAGATATAAAAGTAACCGAATTAGACTTCAACTCTGATTTTATAAGTCGAATTATTCCAAAATTGGACTGGCCAGTGCTTCTTAAAGCAGCTGGAGCAATTGGAAAAGTAGATGAACTACCAGCCACAATCACACAAGAGCTTGAAGATGATGCAGACTTCCTGAAAAAGGTACACCATATCCTTATGGAAGTGGAAGTTATTAATGGAGAGTTGGTTTGCCCAGAAACTGGCAGAAAATTTCCAATAACAAATGGGATACCAAATATGCTACTTAATGAAGATGAAGTCTAAAAGTTGGTGAATTACAATTATTGAGCATTTTAAGGAAATAAATTTTAAGTTTTATTGAATATTAGCTCATTGATTTATTATGAATGCGAATGAATATGAGGTATTTTTCTCTTTGGGTTTATAACACATTTCTGGATAGACTATTTATTTCTCTGACATTGACATACATTGAATTCTATATGCTAAAATGCTACAGTCAATTAAACTTTCATAAACACAGTATATGAACTGACTCCAACTGAAGTGACAAAAATATCTGCACTGAAAATACACAGTATTGATAAATTCACCATTGTCACCAGTAACTTAGAATAAGTTAATGCTTGGAACACACATTTAAACTAAATTCTAACTTAATACTGGTAACTGGCATTGAGGAATTGTAACTTATATTTAGCTTCTAACCATCAATTTCTTATTTTAGAAATGTTGAACTATTGTTTCTAACTATCTGTCAAGTTGTCTACACATTACTTATCAGTTAGGTCCTAAACAATCATCTATTTTGGCAATTGCAAATGCTGTATTATTTTAGCACGTGTCAGGAAAGTGTAGCTCCAAAAAACATTTAAAAAAATATCGTTCCGTTTTCATCTGCATTTTTGTCTACATACTGTACAGTTAGCACTTTCATTTGGATGTAATTTCAATATTTGGCCATGATTTGCTAGATTTAGACATTAGTTTATGTACAATGGCGAATGGCATTTATGTAGTCAATAATCGTTGCACTATTTTGACTAATCTCTTACACTTCCAAAATAACAACATAAATTTTGAACATAGACGTAAATGTTGCTCCTAATGATACCGAAATTGACTATGAATTAAGTGATAATTGATTAGAACTTGGGCGGCATTGTTTCATTAACACATCTTTGCTTTCTCCACGTACAGCCTCTTTACGAGTGCTTTCTACTACCTTACGTATTTCATTATCTTCACTTTTTTAAATAATGATATAAACTGTAAATAATCAGTGAATTATTTGCACAATTGAGTATTTAAACTGATAATACCATGACAGTGTGTAGTTGACTAGTGATACATTTATGTGCCCCGACAAATGCGCCCAAAAACAACAAATATAGGGCTGGAGCCGGTGGGGGATATGATAGGTTGACGATGAATAATGTGGGAGATGACCGGGCGCTTTTGTCGGTAAGCCATGCATTTCGTTATTTCCCCTGTTAATCTGATAATAATTAACTGAATGACTAAATAAATCACTTTCTTAGACAGTAATAAAACGGAGTATTTGGGCATTGCAGGTACGCGTTAGGAATGATTGTGATTACTTCTGGCAAGTTACGTTTCTAGTATTCTAGACTATTGTCCAGCGTTGAGAATAAAGCTTAAATTAAATTGCACGTTGAATGTTATTTGCTACGGGATTCGCCCATAAGCGCTACTTTGAGTTGAGAGAAAATGCTGCCTTTGGCAAGCCCCAAAATGGCGCCTTTACGCATGTCGGAATTAGGCCCGCATGGTTTGTAGATTTTTTTTACTAAGAGATCTTTGTTTGGTCCCACAACATTGGATTTATTGGCGCCTTGTTTTATCTCGGTATTGGGTCCTTGCCACTTGATGTAATCCTCACTGAAATAAAAAAGTAAGCATTAATAAATTAACGGTATTTGACTATCATATTTCACACGTATTAGCTTGAATCAAAATTAGCCAATTTGTCGTTGCATAATGTTATTTGGTAGCATTGATAAAATAACTTACAGTAAAAGTTTCTCATTGGCCCCGTTAACATAACTGGGATTAGATCCGTTGGTGCTTGAAAGATTGGCTGACTTGTAGGTACTATTCATTTTGTTCTCCTCAATAACTCTATAAATATGCAGATATAAATTTCCTGTTATTTAAAGGCTGAGTTATTTTAAACCAACATGATACACGCATGTATGGTAGACAACTAAGTGAATTATTGATTCTTGTGGCCGAGTTTCAGACAGCAGGTGATGCACATTAGTGTAATTTTGTTTAGCAGATTGCCAAGTTACGTTCAATAACAACAAAACACATTCCAATTAAATTATTTCGCATCAACATTTCCTCATATTTTTTAAAAATCGAATCCAATGTTTGTTTTGCTCTAATTTATTTTTTGTTTATTGTTAATAAACATAAATTGGATACGAAATCATTTGTGGCATTATACTAGTCATATCAAGAGTAAGATTCTTTTTTGTGGCACAGTGTTATAGTTAGAAGTAATTACCTGCTGAAGGTTATTTTATTACATTCTGACTTCTCCTTTAAAAGCGATTTTAATGATTGGCGGCTTTGTGATGATGTAACAGTTGTAGGTGGTGCTAAATTATCAACTTCACTTCTAAAATTATTTACAAATTAAGCTGTAATATGGTTTTAGGAACGTCTGCAAATTTACTTCTCTTCCTCTTTAATCACAAGACTCTCCTTAAATTTATTGTCCATCTTGGTGTCCTCTTGTACCATAATTGTCAAAATCTGATTAGCACGATCTTCGTCAAAATGAACGCTTTCCAATGCAATAGAAATAACGTGTTCTGGAATGTCTGTGTATGCTTGGCGAAGATTCAATTTTACTGCAACAAGAACACAAATTAAATACTAACTAACACCTCGAAATTTCCCGTCATACTTTTATCCTTTTCCTGCGTTGATTTTAATTTCGGTGGAACAACTGGTGTCTTCAGATTGGCACTTTCTTCCTCTTTCTTGGCTTTCCCCTCAGCAACTTTTTTGGCCTCATCGGCAATTTTCTTCAATTTGGCAGAATCCTTTTTGGAATAACCCATGTCTTTCAATGCATCGGAAGCTTTTTGTATATTATTATCATTACTTGTCAACACATCCAAAATTATGGTCTCCTCTGCTTGGGGAAATATTGATTTCATGTATCTACATAGAAGAATATCAATTCATTAATGGCATTACCATAACAGATGAAAATGTAAATCATAAAGAAATATACGTTAAGGAAAAAAAGCTTTTTTTTAAAATTAGTATTTGTTAGAATAGTACTGAACTAAACCTTAATTTAAGCTTTGGCGATGAATGCGGTCTTGGCGAATTTCTGTAATCCCCAACACGGGGTGATCCGGTGTAAGTACTATTAGTGCTCGTCGTGCGCAACGTAGGGCTGCTTGTCCTGGAAAGCGTGCGTACCCCGAGCGGGGGCGTCATCTGAAGCGGAATATGAACGCTGCGCGATGGAGGTGGTGTTGCAAAAGGCCCGGGCGTAACAATCGGATGCTTTTCCACCTGTAGAGCACTTATTACCACTACTTCGCGATTGTGGTATCTTTGTTAGTCCAAAGCAGAAAAGTATAAGTCACCATCACCAAGCATGCCAACGTCCAAATATAAAACATTTAGAGTTTAGTGGTATAGAAATGTTTTGCATCATGATATTAAATTGCTAAAGCAAAACTTACTTTTTCAGCAACAATCGAATATGTGTATCAGACACCGTTGGAAACATGCTGGATATCTTTACAACTGCTTCTTCTGGATCTTGATTCATATAATCTTGTGCTCTGGCTGTTCGAACTGAGAATGGTGACATTTGAGGACCAGGTCTTAAATCCTATCATTACAAATGAAAGAACATGTTTGTCAAATGAATTATGACATTATAGTAGGTGTTAATTGGTTAGTGATCATACCTGAAAGGGAATATATTTGGGACTGTATTGTCCTGGCATTTGAAAAGCAGGTATAGGTGATGGTTGACTGGGATAAATCGTGTTACGTTTCAAATCGGGAGATCCGTGCTAATTAGTTATAAATCAAGCAAAATCATCCAAGCAGCATGTGTAAGCCCCAAAGAATAACATTTAGTGTACGGTATTCAATCAGTTATTTCCATTTGAATAGCATTAAAAGATATAAACACCTGTAAAGGGATGAATTCCCCGATTGTTACGTGCAGTGGGGTGCCGTGAAAGCGGGATCTTTTCATTTCATCCCAGTTTGCTGACCTTGTGTAGTGGTTCACAATTCTACGACAATATTGAGTGATTTAGACAAAACAAATTAAATATTCCGTTTAACAAATGGTATATGGGTTTATTTACAAACAATGAGCGGTTTGTTCTGTGTATACGTTAAAATTCGAAAACAGCTTACGGTTTGGACTTTTCATGCTTTTCCACTCCGGAACAGTGTAGTTCCTGCATTTCCATCGTCTTAGATGCACTAATCGAATTAATTTTTACGTGAGATTAATTTAACGTATATGCTGGCAAATGGTAAACAAATTCGACTGGCACGCACGCACACCGCTTATTGATTTTCCTGCTGACGAAAACTTGAGGAGCTACGGAACGAAGACTGCAAGAATTTTACAGATAGGCAAACATATACACACAAAATTAGATTACTATCCAAGAAATATTTTAAATACAGCTGAAAATTTAAGATCTACATTGTAATATAAATGTGTGTTTTATTCTTAGCATTAGAATTGTAATTTATTTTTATAAAGTGGCATTTCAAAATTTAATTTTTAATGAAGTATGAAAAACTGAGATGTCAGCAACCTAGTATACACATAACACATGTTTTTAGAAAAAACATTAAGTGTACGGTTGTATTAAAAAATAGTACGTTAAAGTTAGATCCAAAACTACCTGAGAAAAGCATTTCCGAAATTTTTTATTGTAATCATTTTTTTCGTTCTGAATATTTTGACGATTATAATCATTTCTGCATCGTTTGTTGCCTACTTGTCAGTCTTTCAGTGATAATTTCACAGGAATGAAAAGTAAAGACGAGGCTTGCGAATCTGTCATAACAAAAGCGAAACGCGTTATTTCATTAGCTCCCCCGCAAGAAAATAATTATGTAAATATTTATTATTGCCCAAGCATATAAGCACCGCGTTGCGATAGGCTTTTATCGACGGTTTAGAAAGCGACAGAGTGCTGCACACGCTGGTTGGGAGGGACAAGCTATAGGTGTAGTTCATATGAAGTGCATGGTGGCCCCAGGAGGCATAAAGTATGGTCTAGTAATCGACGATAACGATGGAGAACAACAAGATCAACGCATCCAGCGTGCCACACGGGGCGGCTGGAGGTAAAACATATGCAAATACAATAGTTCTGCAAGTAGTTTTTATTTGATTAACCCATTTTTCTGCAATTTTTCATTTTTACTAGGTTTGTATGCTGGTGATATGGAGGAGCCCTATCCATCCTTATCAGATTATCATGATTATGAGCCTAACTTAGAGTTTGATGATACTGAACTTCATCACAGTGAGCCAATACCAGATGAGAGTGAGTTATCAATTGTCTATACACTTTGACAACAGATTTTATTAGACCCAATTTTCTTGTAGTTGATTTATTGCAAGATATTGAACCTGACAGTATTCCCTCACCTGATTTTACAATGGACCACTTTGATGAACTAGCTGCTGAGGATAACTATGATAGTTTGGTTAGCAATTCCTATCCCGAGCTGGATTCTGACACAACTGAGAAGTTTTTGAATATTTCAAGTTTAGGTATTGTGGATGTGAAAGGAGATGATGCAGCTGGAAGGAAAATCATTGTTGTCTATGCCTGCAAACTTCCTGATATAAATAAGATTGATCATCAATTGTTGCTAGAGTAAGTTGATTAAACTTATTTTAGAAGATGTATTGTTGAAACTAAGGTAGATAAATTCTTTGCAGATATTTAATTTACACATTGGATACATATGTAGAGCAAGATTATAGTCTCGTGTACTTCCATTATGGGCTGAAGAGCAAGAACAAGCCGTCGCTAAGATGGTTGTGGCAAGCCTATCGCGCCTTCGATCGGAAGTACAAGAAAAACCTGAAAGCCTTGTATGTCGTCCATCCAACACACTTTTTGAAGATTATATCGCAGTTTTTCCGGCCTGTTATCAGTGCCAAATTTGGCAAGAAGCTTATATACACTAATACACTCTCCGAGCTGCGTGAATATATCGAGTTGGACTTGCTATCAATACCTGATGAAGTTAAAGTGTAAGTTATGGCATGCAATAAATTGCTGGGCATGTAGTGACATTAGTGTAAATTATTAAATTGTTTCTCTTCATGTTTAATGCCTGAATCATGGTTCTATGACTCATGTCTAAAGCAGTCTATTATTATCACTTGATGATTTTGTATCAACCGATATCATCGCATATTCGACCAAATTGATCATTGATAGTTTATGGAATTTCTGATACTAATCGCTCTTTAATTGTTTTCTAGGTATGATAAGGATATTACAAAAAGTACGGACAATAAACAAGTCAGCGCTGAGGCACAAATTCAAGAAGAGAATCCTACAAAACAATTTGGAGCGTCATTAGAATCAATTAAACAAAATCATGGCCAAGTTATTCCACCAATTGTTCGACAATGTATTCGATATTTGGATAATCCCGATGGTAATGAATTATTTTCTAGATTTATTTCAGAGTCAAGAACTCAGACATATTGATATTTATTTTGCGCAGCTTTGGAAGTTGAAGGAATATTCCGCCGTTCACCCAATGTTCAAATCATTAAACAAATGAAAGCAGATGTGGATGATGGCAAACCAATCGAATTCGGCGATCCACATCAAGCTGCTGTTCTTTTGAAAACATTTTTGCGGGAACTGAAGCAACCGTTGCTTACTTACGAGTTGTATGAACTCGTTATTGATTTTCAAAGTACATCAATAACATTCAGTTGGTTTGCTTGTGATGTTTAATACTGCTGTTGTTTTCTAGGAACACCAAAAGAGAAACAATTGAAACAAGCCTATACAATTGTCAATGAACGTCTCCCTGAAGATAACTACATTATTTTGAAGTATATTATTGTTTTTTTGGCAAAGGTATGTAATTGCACCACCTCTGTTAAGGGTCAACGTCAAAAGCACCCCAAGCCACCCTAACACAGCTCTCACTCCATATTATTTATATGATGTTTGGTCGGGACGCGTTCTATTATTTTCTCTAATTTATTTTATTCTTGTCCAGGTTATGGATAGAGAAGACCTAAATAAAATGACCGCATCCAATTTAGCAGTCGTCTTTGGACCAAACTTGATTTGGCCTGAAAATAAAACTATCTCATTAGCAGACATCGGTCCCATCAATTCATTCACGCAGTACTTGCTACAAAACCATAGTAAGATATTCATGACTTAATCAACCTAGCCAAGTGAAGGTTCTATTCTACCTAAGTAAGTACTAAACTTAAATAATTTCTTGATATGAAACAATGAAATTATCATTGTTAATACCTTTATAACACAATGATAACATTTGCATTTAAGAACACAGATACAAAGCAACTAAATTAGTCACTAAAGGAAAGTATTAAATAAATATGCAAATGGCATAAGAATAAATGCGCGAGGGATTACGTTGTTAGAAACAAGCCAAAGAATTAAAACGTCAACACTATGCGAAGAAATGTTTTATCATCGAATTTTGTAACTTTGTTAGATTATTCCTTAAAGAGATGCACATTGTTGAACAACTATCCCAATATGTTGAGTATTTACAATTTTGGCATTTATGTAAAGTTAGCTATAGGTACTAGTGAAAGGCAGTGAGAATTATATTGCAGTGATGGATAGAAGATTTGCATGATGGTTATGTTGTTGAAGATATTTATAAATAATAAGCGAAGTTATAAACTTATTTATTGCTTTCTTAGCATACAATTCCAAAGTATATGTTGTCAGAAAACAAGTGAATGTCAAATAACTACTTGAAGTATTTAATCAATGTATGTTAGTTGGAACTATCTGCATTATGTTAACATGCTTCATTAGCTAATATACCTCAGAGTAACCATTCCATTAACAAATAAGCAACCAACAAAATTAATCACAATCACACACATCAATCATAGTTGTGAGAAATATATTTTTATCTATGTAAACATACTTTATAAGTTGATACAATTCTCGAAAAGACCGCCCCACATTATAGTGTATTTTCTTATTTATGTTGTAATATTTCGAACATGTAATATTCCGTCTAAACCTTGATTATTTGTTTGCATTGTGCGAGTTGTGTGAAATTGCACCAAAGCGAATCTAAAACAATTGAGTTTTTGAAATCAATGTATGTATATTCGCCTGCGAAGCAGACGCTCGTGCTTAAACTTGTACAAGGTGCGTTTTATACTGTACCAGAGTTTATTTTGAATGTAATCCAGCGCATAATCAGACTGAAACACAGGAAACAGGTCGCGAAACGTTAGAATTTATAAAGAATATCAAGTTTAATCTACTGATTAACATAATTTACCATATACAAAAAAAAAACAGATGTACAGGCATTATATAGACATATTATAAAATCATGATTTGTAAACTATAACTTGTCTTTTATATTGTTTTACTCACCGATACAAACCAGAATGTCCCACTTCTAAACATTGTCTTATGTAACAAGCTCATCTTTGAAGTAGGTGAGACCACATGTAGATGTAGATGATTAATTGAATTGAAGGGAGGCCAGTGGAAGCCCATTAGTACATCATTTACATCTCCACCATTATCCACCAATACTTTCCTTCCCACATCTATTAACTTTTCCACTGAAATATTAAACAATATTAGTCAGTAACTGTCTCATTAGTCTAGTACTTACACATTGGTCTATCTGCTTTGGTCAAACTTTTCACAGTTTTAACATGATTTTTTGGTACACATAACATGTGAATATCAGAGACAGGATATAAATCTTTGAATACAATCAGCTCTTCATCCTCATAATAAATTGTTGCAGGTGAAGTTTTATCACAGATTTGGCAGAAGATGCATGAGCTCACCCGACTCGCCATGACTAGATTTGTATTAATTTAAAAATATTATTGAAACGGGAAGATTGACAATAAAGAATGTGATAAATCTTGGCATTAATCTATTTAAAATAAGAATGGGTGGAAGCACTGAATAAAATTAAAACGAGTTAAAACTAACTGGATCTTAATACGTTTATAGACCTTGTGGACTTTGATAGTTTGGTTACGTTTAGACAATTTATTGTTTAGACAGATAAATGTTCGCTTTGAGTCCTAGCACTAGCATGTAGCACAAACGTATTGTGTTTACATCGCTCTGACGGTGTCAAATTTCCATTTATTTGAACACTTGTCACTACGCTTGTTATTTTGGACTTTCGCACTTCTACAGATTTCTAGACAAACAAAACCACTGTACCAATGTAAAGTAAATTTAACATGCCTGTGTCATGGGGGTCTCACTCAACAAAAAAATTTGGGCTGCGTGGTTTCCACTTCTCGTTCGTACTTGGAAACTACGGCCGTGTGCTAAGAAGCTATCTTGGTGTTATAATACTTTGGTGGCACATGAAGGAAAATGACAAAGCTGGTAATTTTCAACATTTAGTTTAATTGAGTTTAATATATCAAAATCCCATAATCTTTGAGGTTGGTATACAATTGTGTATGTTATTATAGTGAGGGATACGAGAAAAAAACAGAAATGCAAGAGAACAGGTTTATTTATTTTATTTCACGTAGATCGCAACCTTTTCGACTCTAAGACACCCCCTTCTACTCATGTATCATGCGTAACTGAACTGTGCAGCTTCATTTACTGTTGTTTCAAATGGCTTCTACTTTGCTTTTTCTGTATTAGGTAATTAGAAATTCACGATCTGGTGAATGTTAAATCAAACAAACAATTATATTTCGTATAAATTATTGGAAATAGTAAGAAATACATGTTAGAGAATAGAATAGAATAATCTAGTCAATATGTAGATAAAACTTAACTCTAACACTTACTTAATATTGATTTATAAAACCTACTTGGCTTGCTGCGTTCTTTAGTATAACGTTTATTGAAAATTGTATCTGTTTTTATATGGTCTATCAATTGGAAAGATTATGTAGGAGTGGCCGGTTGTTCCTTTTGTTAGGGATGGATATTTTGTGGATTATATGATTAGTTGTACGGGTTGTAGACTGGGTGTTCATTATGAAATTTTGGGTTTTCAATTTGTGTTTCTAAATTTGGTTGTTTCCTTTGATGCCTATGTGTCTATTGCCATATTGTTACCTGCATGTTAAAATTTTAAAAGTAAAACACGATAGTAACTTTGAACGTTACGGACGCGACTTTCTTACAAACTTTAGCACCAGAGTGTTTTAGCTCGTTCCAGCTTCCGGTATTACACCTCCAATCCAATCCCGCCATTTCCGCCATATCGGGCAACGCAGCTGTTTGATTTAAGGCATCTTGGCACGACACCAACCTTGAGTGAAGTGCGGTGTGCGGATGGTCGATTGTACATGGACAGGGGGAAACGTCCAGTGGGAGTTGTTGGACTATTCGTAGTTAGATTATTAAGGAAGGGTTGACAAATAGTACTCGAATCGTAATAGTTTCCAAGAGTAGCTGTTCTTCATCTCCGGTGTCTTTGCATAAGAGTTTGCGTTTAACGATCCGCGGTAGACGGCACTTATGCATTCCATTCCATGCATTGTTTTGCATGACACCGGGGTTCTGGGTTGCACTAAAGATGTAAGATCGCGTTCTTGTTCATGTGATCAAAGATAATAAAGATAGCGGGTTAAAATGCAATTGCAAATGAATATTAAAGGGACTGTTACCGATTGCAATCGGTAAGATCCTAGAGGGCCTGGGCGTTACCGTTTGCACTTTGTTTAATAGAAGCGATCTAGTGTGCCAAGCATAGGTAACGTCCAGGCCGAGGAAAATATTAATTAGTGTGTGTTCAAACCTGCATCGGTATCAGTCTGTCAGTACAGTTCTTAATGAGTTCTCTATCAGCATCAGCGAATAAATCATTAGCAGCAAGTCTCTCAAAAGTGTTTTACAAGTTTCTTTAATCACTCTCAAAAATCCTCTTAAAAATCTTCTATTTAACATGGAAGTGTCAAAATCAAAAACCAAATGCATGGTAATTGCCCCGGAGCCAATAAGGTGTAAGCTAGAAATAGAGGGTAGTGTAGTGGAACAAGTAAGTCAATTCACGTACCTCGGGATACCAATCTCAAGCTATGGAGACCTAAAAGAAGAGGTACGGTGCCAAGCTCAAAAAGCAAGCAGAGTTGCTGGGTGCCTAAAAACATCAATATGGACCAACAAATACTTACAAACAGAAACAAAGGTAAGAATCTACAAAGCGGTTGTCAGACCAACCATGACCTATACCGCTGAGACGCGACCAGAAACAGCATACACCGAACAAATAATGGAAACAGCAGAAATGAAGGTACTCAGATGCATAGATGGAAAAACAATTAGTAACAGAGCCCGAAGCAATGATATCAGAGAAACATGCAAAATAACGAAAATATCGAAATGGACTAAAAACAGAAGAATTGAGTGGAACTGAATTGCGCGAGATAAATCACCGAGAGGAAGGAGGCCGCTAGGCAGACCAAGAAAACGATGACAAAAACAGGCAAAATGCCTATTACAAAAAGAAGAAGAAGATAAATCCTCTTAATTGAGGCGGCCTTGCGCAGGCCGTAGTTATTTCGGATAATCTCGTCGCGTCTCCCGCGCAACATAATAATTACTGAATTATACGTAACCTCCGTAATTTGTAGTATTTATTGATGAGTAATCGGTAGTTGTAGGATAGCGAACTTATAGTTAGTCTGTGGACCCCGCTCTTCATTATAGCTTAGATTTCATCTTGCAGTGTGATAGCGCTAATAATGAACGGAAGTAGAATGTTGCTTTGGCATATTTGGAGAAGTAGATTGAATCGTTCTGCTATTTCTTAAGCTTCAAGGATATGGGTCATCTCGATGTAGTGGTGCCACAGATTTTCTTGGTTTCCTCTGGGTTAGTCCGTAGTTGATGAACTAAGGTTTTTGTTAATTATTTTTAATCTTGTGGAATGCCTGAGTAAAAGGTTATTTTGATAGAATAAATCACGTAATAAAATTACTTCCATTACTATATTCAATATATTTCCTTAAGTATTAAAAACTTAACACTATACTACACTATATACTATACTAAAATATAAAAAGATAAGTTAATTAAGCTACTGAGCTCATACCCCATTTATAAAGGTTCTAATCCTTTTCTTTTTAATTTATTTATACTATTCTATTTTCACTCTAATAACACTGTGGAACATCAAACTCGACTCTCACTGCACGAGGCGAATGCTTGCTTGCTGCGCTGTTTGTTTACAAAAGATAAAGAATTAAAGCATACTTGGAGTGCTGAGCGAACAACACGCGCAAATATGCAACTCAGTGCGTCACACATATGCCTGCCTAACATCTGCAATGCGATAAGGGTTTCATATTGCATAAACATTGCTCGCAGAGCACAGCGAGAGTCGAATTTTTTAGAACTGTTGCAGCCGCAAAAATGAGTAAAAATCGAGTTTCAACTTTTTTACTAAAAAATTCTATCTTCAAAACTAAATCCGTCAAGAAAATTGGAATACTAGTGTGGTATTGAGCAACTCACAATTAATCTAGTAAACATACTTTCATTTCATTCCAAATGTATATTTGTTCAGAATATGCGTTCATACCAGCGTCTGAACTTTTTCACAAATTCTCACTTTGAGAACTTATAACTTCGAAACTATTAAAGATTAACAAATCACCTTTCACACATTTTTTTAACATCTATTTATAAATTGTTATTAAAGACAATTAAATGATCTAACAATAATTACGGAAGTTATTGGACAATATATCAAAATTAGATAATAAATTAGTCTGTATTAATTGTAATAAATATCATTCATCATCAATATCAACCCCTTTTGTGCCTAATTTTAGGGTTTAGGACTTGTGAGTGTACTGTAGTCACACCGGTCATAAACCGACACCGTACTTGACCCCCCCTCCTCTCACTGGCCACTCAGTAGCTGCACCGTTTTTCTGTATGGCAGGTTGTAGGCTCTCAGTTTGGTTTTAAACTATAACGCTGCCAAGAACGAAGTTGCTAGCGGGGGTCAAACCAACGACCCACTGACTCGTAAACCAGCGCGCTGCCCAGAGTACTACCGAACCGGCTGTAACAGGTATAGCAATTGTAAATGCTTTCTCAGCGATCCACTCTGTCGTTATTGTTGGGGAAGAGAAAAAATAGCAGAAATTATCTTTTATTTCTACACACCCCAAAACAAATTATACTTTCGTATCCAAGCTTAGTAATTAAGCCTACATATCCGACATTACAATTAAGCTTGTTAGGCAGACCCATATTAATTATCAATTGATTTAAATTTATTTGTGAATGATTTATTTTATGAATCCATATTATAATTAATATTCCAGAATTGAAATTGTACTTTTAAATTGAAAAATATATCATCAAACCCTAAGTGAGTTCAAATATTAGAAGTGAAGATTAGATAAGTATTCACTGGAACCATCAAATCCATGTTTAACAAGACAAAATCGACATTTGTTTACATCATTCTGACAACGTCAAATTTTCATATGATTTAATCGGGTGATTTCGCATGTGATAAAAAACAGAAAAATTAATTTTATATTATTTTTCCTAAAGTCAGCTACCGGGGTCAGTTGTTTCATAACCTCCCTACAGAACGTTGTAATATGATAGCAAGGATGACTAATTTCTTCAGCTATGATTGTTTTATATGAAACCGTGGTAGAACTAGAACGGGTAACTTATTAATAACTACCTATCAATAAGCAATATAGTTCAGTGTTCGCGATGGATTTCGATCAGAAATCACGCCACTTCACCGGCCAATTATACAAATACACAAATGTAATGAAAGGCTGGCAATTTCGTTATTTCTTCGTCGATTGCTACGAAGGTATTCTACACTATTACCTCCTAGAGAATGGTCGAACAGTGCCCCGAGGTTCAGTACACTTAGCTGGAGCGGTAGTGTGTCCTAGTGAAGAAGATTCAAAAACATTTACCGTGAATTGTGCGTCGGGTGATATGTTAAAGTTGAGAGCTACTGATGCAAGAGAGAGGCAGGAATGGGTGAATAAATTGAGAGCAGTAGCTGAAGCACATACCAAAGTAACCAGTTCAATTATAACACATTATATGCTAATGTATCTTTTTGTTTGATGTCGTAGACAATCAGTGCAAATACTACTCCACTCCTGCCTCGAGAACATCTAGCTGTAATTGATGCTATCAGTAGTGCGAAAGCACAGATCACCACATCAGAGCAAACACACACAAAGCTATGCCAAGCTTTGGAAACATCTAGTTCATCATTCTTCACTGATCCAAACTTACTAATGCTCAAGGCGACATCAGCCGCATCACTACATTGCCTCTTCCAGTGTCTCAATCTGTTACAACGCGACCAGCATCAGCAGCAAGCACGCACCGGCTTTGTCATCGACGACGACTAATATATCTCGCGGGCTAGACGGTGCATTCACGCGCTCAGAAGTCTGTTGTGCAAAAATCGGCTGCACAATGACTAGAATTTGCTTGCGTATGTATGCAGCTGCTAAGACGTTCTAGCCCGGAATGTTCAGGTTCTTCTTATGCGGTCACATTCATACTAGGTGATTTCTTTTTCAAGTCATTTGAATTTTATCCTTTGGACGTTTCGTATCAATAATTGCGTACAGTATTTTCTTGTGAATTGCCACTAATCTCGTTGATGTTTTCGACTTTTGTATTGATTTATGTTCCGAGGTTTATAATAGTTTTTGGAGTGATTAATGGGTTATTATGCTTGAGCAGCTAATATACAAACGATTTGAGCAATAGTTTTGTGTAATAAAATAGATATATTCAACTTGTGAAAACTCGAGTTAATGGAATAGTTTTAAAACCATTACAAATCATAAACATTTTGTGTCCCCACATATTTAGCTGGTGTGAATTTAGCCTGACATTCATTACTTTGGGGGAGGAAATTATTCATAGATTAGGACTTTAAACAAACCAAAAAGACTTATAAATATTTTATGGATGAGCATGTGGGTTGAAAAGATTAAAGATGTATGGAGGTTGGTGAATTAAGAGTATACAAAGCACATATGTTCAAATTAAATTATTTTCTACTGCTTAATTATAGAAACAAATGAATCCATATTCTAATCATACACAACGTAATTTTAACTCAAATTGAGTTTGGGCATCTAAAGTTTACATAAATGCAAAGCAAGGTAAACTTTAGAGCAAAATAATTCATGTTGAGTTAAATTTAACTGACTTTCACTTATCACTAACCTATATTGTACGCTTATTTCTATCTCTAGAACTACAATTGAACTTTATTTCTTTGCAAATGATATTTTCATTGCATGTGTCGGTGTAATTTTGAAACCTTGCAGGGCATCTTTAGCAGCACCTGATTGAAGTTCGTTCTCGAACTCGACGAAGGCAATATCGTGCCGGTTTGGCACCAGACGCACCTCCTTGAAACCGGGGAACTGATTGAACAACATGGACAGCATCATCTCGCTGGTTTCGTCCGGTAAATTTGTAAGGAAAAGAATTTGATTTGGCGGCTGTTCCGCGTTGTTGGTGCCTGGGATACGATTGGGGTCCTTGTTCTTCTTTTTCTTCTTCGGCGCATCGTCGTCTTTGGAAGGTGGTGGGCGGATTTTCTTTGGTCTCTCTGCAAATGTTCCTTTAATTTTCGCAATTACATCTGAGTCCGATTTACTATACTGTATCCTCTGAAAAAAAAAACAGCAATGTCAATGTAATAAAATAAGTATTCATTTAGATATGATGGATGTATATAATTACCATTGGTTTGTCATAAAATGGGAAGCCTTGCATTGATCGTAATGCATTTGTTGCACTCTGAATTTCCTTGAAGATTACAAAAGCTTGACCACGCATTTTCAACGTTTTCAGTGCTACTATATCGAGGATTTGTCCAAATTGTGAAAAGATGGCATATAGCGACTTTTTCAGTTCTTCTTTCTTGATTTTCTCGTTGAGATTGTTGATGTAAATCGTGTTATTCGGACGAATATCCATTGCTTTAAGGTTAACTTAACTTAAGGTTAACAATTTCTTAAATAGTACAAAATATACTCAAGTAAACTACAAATAACAAGGTGTATTAAAATATGTAAAGTGTACTTACATAATAATAAATTATTTATTCAAAAAGCGTACGGAACTCCACGGAAACTTCAATTGAAGACTAACGTTTTTTGGCGGAGCTTAAAGCGGCAGGTTTGAAACATGGCGTGAAGAAAACACAAACACGATTGATGACAATGTTGCCAACTTAAATCAGTTGCTGAACCTATGCAAGCCAAACATCGTGTGTACTGCTAGTTGCATACAATGAATGTATGAAAGTTGTAAATATTTAAGTAAATCCGTTATTCTTTATTAGCAAATTCATGCAGCAACATATAGTAGAATTAAGATAAAATCATATATATTTGTATGGCATGAGGTAATTCAAGGTGTAATTATATAGCTACCTTTGCGTTTTCTAACTAATTACATTTTTCAATGAATACCAAATAGATAGTGTTAATTACAATCGTGAGACGTCGCATGCATTGAATTGATCATGTACAGTTTTCCAGCGCGCACGAAAATCAATAATTCAAGTCGAATCCAATCCAGCGAAACTTTCTAACTATTATGTTGGATCGTCTATTGAATGCGCGGCGGGCGCATTTTTGCCGTGTGTCTCCACGGCATAAGTTATTAATTTTTTTACGGCGCATCTCGCAGATCCGCTCTCGCATCGCACAGGTACGTGTGGCGTTAGATTATAGGCCATATCGATCATGCGTTGACCTCTGACACGCGCCGCGCCGCATCGCACGACGCGAATGCAAATGGCGACGATCGCACGCACGATACGCGCGATATTATAAAATGCCCAGCCTTAATTACCATCAAACATAAATTAATTTCATATAAACCGAACGGCATGCGAACGCGTGTTGATCATAATTTGTACTTTATCGTCGTCGCGAGCCGTAATTTATGCTTGGCGAATTGCGAGACGGCGGTTTATTGATTGACACACGATACAGAGATATATTTGCGATAATGAGGATGCACGAATGTGATAATTGATTAAAGCGATTGGATGGGGCTTGATGGTAGGATGGGAATTGGGTTAGAGGATAAGTAAATATAAAGAAATTTTAAAAGTTTTGACTCGAAATCTTGTCACGATCAACCGTCTTAGATATCTTTCATTGAGTCAACTTTTTTCGCCGCTTACGGTGTATATAATATTGTACTTTGGTGTTTTTTCCAGTGCCGTTTATCTACCTGCTAATGTATTCTAAGCGCATCGCGCGTTTTTCATTTCGAGCACGTGGAATTTAATAGACGCGCGTTCTCGCCCATTTAGTGTGCCAGCCCCGGCCGCTGGTGTTTCACGCCGATACCGCCATCCACAAGAAGGAAGAACCCGGAGCGCCGCAACGTGTTTTGTGTGCGCAACTTAAGTCATAAAGTTTATTGATTTACACCAGCGCGCTGCGTCTCGTCTTAGCTGGGAAATGCATTAATGCCTTCCGTCTGCATATGCTTGCGCGAAGGGGCATTGAAATCGCGCGCACGAGTGTTTAGCGTTGTGTTTTAAAGTCTCGAATATTGTTGCAGATTTATGAATGCGCCGCCATCGTAAGTGCCTTCAAATGCTAATGCGTGCGCGCCCGAACAAAATCAGCGGCGCTTTTTTCGCGCGTCATGTTGCGCGTGGCTAAGAAGTTGTCTCTGTGGCACTGAGAAGCTCTACGAAAATTTGTTGCTGGAAGTTGGCGCGACGCAGGTAAATCTCACGCGGGTGCCGTTAGCTTGCGGAAATTCGCGCGCGCCGGATTTTCACAGCGCCTCGGACGCGGTTTATCGCGTCGTACATCAATTCCGATGGTTGTGGCGAGGATTGTTTGCGCGTACGCAGCCTCACTGTTCATTATCATCTTCTGTATGCGATATTTATGGCTAATTGACTGTAATAACATAGTGCGTTGCGCGTTTGCTTAGAATGTGAAAAAAGCATAGAAGGACGAGGGAAACAAGAAGTTTTGAGATAAAAGTTAACGTGAGTCAACTTGACTTGGGTTAAAGTTCATTCAAAAATCACTTGTGTATTCCTAGGACTTCATATAAGATCGTTTTGTTTATGGTTCTTCCATCGTCTGAAATTTATACTAATTACAAAGTGATAAATATAAATTTAAAAATGAACGCACTGATTTGCGTTAAAGAGAGGCTTTTCTTTCAATAGAATTTTAATAAACAATTTTCAGTAGATTCTTGTCTATTCTACCTACTGGCACAAGAATCAAAACAATTCAGCTGACACTTTGTGTAAATTCGAGATTAATTGGAGAGCTCTAAAAGTACCGTTGTGCGGGCATTTAATAAAATAGTAATCGGAACAACTATGAATGTGGGAGCGGTGGTAAGGCTGCTTAAATAATAAATACAGGAAAAGGTAGATGCCTCATTATAAATTAGGATTATTTTCTTCATGTATTTAAGATCGCTAACTAACCAGAATGAAAATAAATATTAATTATATTTATAAATTTCATTCTGATGCAGTGCTAATAGGAGAATAATTGTTCTACATTGTACCACTTACTATCAGTGTATTATCATTGCCAATAAAACAGAAGGAAATATTTGGTTCTAAATTAAACTGTTCAAGTTTGGTTACTTGGTAGAAGTGTAAGAATGAAAAATATTTAGTATTGCCTTGAGTCAGTACCAATAAATTACCATTGTGCAAACAGAAGTTGAAATTTCACCGGCACGATTTTATGTTAATCAGCGCACCTCTCATGCATTAGCTTGCCAACATGCGGCCAGAATGTGCGATAGTTTCGCCGCTTCGATAGGTGAGTCGCACGAAAATTTATAATTATCAACAGCTAGAGACGACCGAATTACTATTTTGCACCGCTCGTAAATTGCTCAAACAGGTCGAATATTCAAATATATTCAACACATTCAATGTGTCTAATACGCCTGATTCGCTGTGCCGCATAGCAAGTAAACATTTTAATGTTTTTTCAAGTGATATACTTAGGTATTTTGAGACAAGAAGAAGCTATCATAATTCATTCATTGATTTTCATCTTAAATGGGTTGTCTCTATGCAAATGCGATATGCATAAGATACGTGTTTTACACTTTTGTGCTCGATAAATTTCGATGATTAATTAATTGGGAGAATTCAATCGGTGCTGAGCAATGTGCAGGTTGTTACCGCAGGCGCCGATGGTGGTAGTGATTAACGCTTTGAGGGCGAACGTGATAAATTAGTGACAGGGAATTTGAGAAATGGTCAGGAATATTTTTCATTCATTAGTTTCTTCTTGTTTTGTGTATAGGTACTAAGTTGTTTCTATATTTCGTTAATTGTAAGAAAGTTCCAAGTGTTACACTATTAAAAGGCTTGAAAACTTATAAAGTAGAGCTTTTAAAGTTATTGGTATGCAATAGGAAATAAATCAGTTTTATTTGTTGTTTTAATTTATGTTGAGTATAATTTAAATAGAAGTAACCTGAATTTATTTTAAGGGCATGACAATAAATATAGGAGTGTTCAAAACAAGTCAAAGTTTAGCAAAGTTGTCAGATAAATTATGAATGCGGTGCAAATTGTCAGGTTGTTAGTGTCTCGTGAGTTGTATTAGAAAGTAAAAATATCTTAAACATTTAAACAAATTTTTCAAAAGAACGATATTGCAGGACATAGAAGAAACGACTAAACATTTATTTCAATTCCAAATATATATATATATATTTATTTATTTATCAGCAAACTGTAAGATATGTAACCAAATAATAAGATGCAAATCCGAGTTTAATGCCGCATTATTATATTCCACTCACACTTTAATATTGTTCTCCTTATATATCTGAGCTCAAACACGTTGGAGACCTGTGGGGCTACGTTATCTTACAGAGGTTTGCGTTACGCGGCGGCTTTTCTCTCACTTCCATCCAACGGCGCGACTGCAATGATTCAATAGCTTGAAAGCTGCGCGTGCGTAGTCGGGTGACGGCGGCGTATAACACTGATGAAGCCCCACAGGTTCTCAACGTGTTGAAACAAAACAACCTATTAAGGAACTTATCGTCAACTTATCGAGCAGCATAGTTTTTTATTTTCCTAACATTGAGTACTTGATAATCCGAAAATATATTTTTAACATCATGAGACCAGACTTCAAAAATACACTTTATAGTAGTAACAATCACAACAAATTAAATAGCGCTGTTTGCGATGTAATTTTCTGTGCTCAAAACTACTTTAGGCAACCTTCTATTATATTCACTCAAAGCAAGAATGAGATATAGAAATTTCGCCATCTTTTTCCATTGTTATAATAGCAGTCTGGTATTACTGCAAGTCTGAAACATGAAGGAAAAAGAATTGGTTATAATGTAAACAAATATTTAATTTCAATCATGATCCAAAGACATAATCTTAGAGTGTCATTAGAGTTCCTGTGTGGATTGGAAAAATATCTTGGATTGAGTGCCTCAAACCTCAAATGAAAATAATAAACTTTTTATTTATAATATAAGTTAATGCAACAAAAATTGCAGTACACTCTAATCTAGCAATAAACTGACATCATAATGTATTTTCACAATCAACTTTTAAGTGACAACAACAATAAACAGGATACTTTTTAAAAAGATATCATTTTTTCTAAAAAATATTTAAATTTATTTCTCAATTCGTGATGCTACTACTAGTGTAACAGAGATATTTGGAATCATGTTCTAAAGCAGAATTATTGCAGGTGAAGCATGGAATCTCAGAATAGCCGAGCAACTTGTTGCACGTTCCTGTCCGGAGTCAAGACACGTTTGAGCATAATCACTTAAGATGTAAGGATTTATAATTCTCACGCTCACGATAAGTTAAGATCTTACAATTTTATATTCTTGTAAAATAATAAACTAAGACGATATTAAAAGTATTGAAGAAGATACTTGAAGTACATGAAAGTAAGTATAATTTAGTAAATCAATATAAATATCTTAAATTCAATAAATTAAGAGCTTATTAAGTAAACCAAAGTCAAATTATTTCTTAGATAATCCAGTTACCTTAATTCATTGAAAAAATTCACATCACTTGTAATTAGTCTAAATTAGAGTTAAATTTTTTCTCCAAATTGCTTAGGTCATGTGGCAACAGGTTTTCATCAAATATCTTATACCTATTAAGGGAGAGTAGCTCAAGTGGAGACTTTTGCGTGACTTTAGGTAGACACTTTATTTACGTAGATGAAGATGAGGTTATTGTAATCTCGTTTGTGAAAAATTACTCCGTAGATATTTTGAGAGAAAAATGATTGAGTATGCAGAAAATATACTATTTCGACCTAGAAATGAAAGCTCTTAATTTATCTATATAAAAGTTTTATTATATCGTCAAAAAGCTAGCTTGCTGCAATTTTAAAAAAATGTGATGATTTGACGTTTTTATACAATATCAAGTATTAAACATTCAAGTTGCCTATGTTGGACTGAAAACAATTTCCGGATCATTATGGCAATAATTGCAAGAAAATAATTCTCTTCTAATATTGACTCTAACAGATTCAACATGTATCCCATTGTGACATATCATCAATAGAGAATTGTGTGATAAAATTAAGCAAGAAGAAATGATTTCATTGTTGATATATTACACTGCTATGCATGTTTAGTGTAACTGCTGTAATTATAAAGTTATTTTATTATAATTATAGAAAATATATTTGTTTCAATTTAGTTAACCGGTTTCGAATTTTTATAGTAGTATTTTTGGAAGGTCTTTTAACTGACTTTTTTCTTCACTACTTAATTTTATTGGCGCTTAACTTACCTTGAGTTTTTTGTTTTAAAAAATCATAAATCTAAAATACAACAATTGAATTAACTTAAGTAATAGTTCATATTTTAATCAACATTTTCTCACATAAGTGTTTATTAAGTAATCATTTTTCACTTGCTAAAATCGTCATCATCACCTAACTCACTTATATTTTCTCATATGCAATTGGTCCAAATCACCGCGTTATTTGCCACCTCCTTCGTAAGCCGCTCCACTCCAGATCATTCACATCCTAAACCTGCAACCAATCCGCTGGTTAGCAAGTTGGTCACCGCCTGTGTTCTCCCCACACCAGCACCTCACTTAAGTCACCTCCAGCAGGTGGCGACGCGCTGCGGTCCCATCGTAAACGACGCGGTCAGATCACGAGAGCAAGTCCGGCGATACGGATACCTGCGAGCCTCGGTCGGCTACAGGTGATCTGGATGCTGGCAGTACCTGCTCGCGCGTGTGCCGAGAGTGTGTCGCGCGCGGAACCACACTCGGACGCGCGGTGCGCATCCAAGAGTCGATAATACGCGTGACTGCATTTATTAAGTAGACTAAGTCGGAGTATGATTTAGATTAATTCGGAAAATAGAAGAAAATTACAAGATTGATTAGTTGCTGAAAGACAATAATATGAAGAGTTAATTAGTTGAGTTTAATGCTGTTGACTTGAGTCTAGCAGACTTTGAAGGAGTTGCACCCTAGTGCATCCTAATGTGTTGCGACGCGCTCTGAAGCGGCACTTCAACGTGGGGCACCTTTCCGGAATGCCGACGCAGACGACACTTACGCGACACTACGCGCTAAAAGGTTGGAACAATTAATACATTACATAAGTTGCATCATTTAAATCAATTCTATTAATCAATGTACAAAATGTAGTCATGTTGGCAGTTTTACTTCAGTTATAACATGATATTATGGTGTTTTACGCAAGTGAAACTTTAGTTATAGCGCATTACTTAAATGAAGCCATCTGTTTTACATACAGTCAATAATATTTTCACACTTAATTATTACTTGTTATCATTTTATATCTATTTCTAGTGGTAATCAGGTAAGTCACATAGTAGTAATCCATTCAAATCGTAAATAAACAAAAAAAACTAAAATTATTAAATTGTCTTATATATTGTGACGCATTTACTTTACCTACAACCTGATTTGAATACTTAATTTAAAGTCATTTTCATAAACAGCCCATTGTCAATTTTCTTGTTCAACATACATGCAGTTATGATCTATTTATTAAGTGATTTGGGCATATTTTACATTTTCACACTTAATTATTATTTTTTATTTACATCTCCTGGTTCTTCTTAACTGATCTAGGTTAGTTTCAATTTGAATTAGTTAATTAAGCTATTTTCTTAAATCTAATATATATGTATATATTATTACAAAATCTAGTCTTTGTTAATCTAAGTCAGATTCAATTAAAATAGAATTAAGTCAGTTAAATAACATCAAACTCAAACTAACAATAAAAAAGCGCTCAAAATAACCATCTACTTGTTTGTTATTTTTAGCTAATTTTAATTGTCCTGACTTAAGTTAAGTCACATTATTCTAATTAAATTATCTATTTCGTAAAGTTTCTTTCATTAATCACTTATATATCTTCACCATGTTACACATTGTAACATTAACATCATCTGGCAATAATTAATTGACTTAAGCCAATCTGAGCGCAAACTAACGCAGTTCACGCTGATTCGACTTATATATGCCAAATGTCGTTTTCCCTGATTAATTCCACTCAATCTCTTCTAGCCTCATTGTGACTTATAATAAATGAGTTTCTTTTTATTATTTTTTAGCCACTGACAACAACTTGTCGGCTAGTTTGTTAGCTGAGAATGGCGGTGGAAAAAAGCGCCATTGCCGCCTAGTAGTACTATCGCAGCCACAACAATCTCGAAAAATACATCTAGCGGTATTTAATAATTGCCGAAATAAATTCTGAGCGAGTGTAATTTAAATTTAATTGGATTAAACGTGCCAGACGTTGGTGATTTATACTCAGTCACTGCGAAGCGTATCGACAAATTAATATCGGAGGTTGTGCTAATAACTAATGTTTTTCTACGCTGCTGTAAATTAATTAATATTTTGTATAGAGAATCCTTCTTTTTGAGTATAATTACCGCTGCAAGAAAAACAGGCAAACTTATTAAGTACACGTTTATTGACTGAAATCATTAAATCTTAATTATTAGTATTACTTATTATCATTCTACTTAGTAAATAATTTGGATACAATAATAGACAGATTTACTTTACATATAATTTGCAACCTAATTTTTAGAAGATTTAACTGTTTTAATTGTACCGTTTAAAATTAAATAACGTTGTTTAAATTAAACTATGGTATTAATAACATTTTTACACTTATTGATTTATTTTTTATCAATATCTTTTTTACTTTGATTACCAACCAATCAACTGCCTTAAATCAGTTTTATAACAAATCAAAATTATAACATATTTTGAAAGTTTTTAAGTACTTAAAATTTGATGGTAAAATACTTTGAGAATATGAAAGTAAAAAATTATCGTTAATTGACTTAAGTATATTTAAATCCTGATAAATATTACCCTATTCAATTGTCAGTTGTCAAATATCTTAAACCTAAGTCATATTGATATGTTTTATAAAATTTTATTTAATGAACCATTAAGATGTCTCAATTAATTTGCCGTAATATTACGTTAAGTAAAAACTTTGTATTTGGCTTGAGAAAGTCATAAAATCGCCTAAATCGCACTTAATCCGTATAAAACCTAGCACATTGACTTAAGTCACGTTGCTCGAAATTCATGTTTATTGGCAGTGTTTATAGGTATTAATTAAAAAGTGTATTAAGACCGGTTAATGTACTTATCATAAATCAGTATATGTTGAAAATCAATTAGCATCATTGTACGCTTGTGCGCAAATGCAATCGACTTAAGACGACTTACTCATGTTACTTACCAAGTTTTTGATTATCAAGTGTCGACAAGAATTTAACTTCGGTGTTAAGTTTAGTGAAGAGACTATACTACTGTGGCTGCGATAAAACGGATTGCAAGGTGCAAGTAATTTGATTTTCTGTGCCACGTAGACTGTAATTTTATTAATCATATTGAGTATTGGCTAGTGATCGAGATGATCATCACACTTTCATCCAGTGTAATCGCGTGTGAATAATTTATGAAGTGTTGGTATTGAAGTGGATTTTTCATTTGCAAATCTCGATTGCAATCAAAGTTGATCTACGTTGATAGTGATGTTTTATGCGATTATAAATATATCCTGCTTATTTCCGCGTTTGCTTTCCTTTTACAAATGAAATTGGTACGTTGTCATTAAGTGGCCGGTAGTAAAGTAGCCAAGTGCGATGAAATTATTTCCAATGCGCTACCATCTTCACGACGTGCGAATTTATTTATCTCCGCATCCGCGACACGACGCGTGTACTCACCATCTAGCACACTACTAGGACTACCACAAAATGTACAATATGTACTCCACGACATCCTACATACTTCCCAAGTGTACTTCTCCAGTTGTTACCAGAGTATTGATGATGTCGCCGAGCCGAACGAAGAAGTCCGAGGTTGGTTCTTGCGTTGTTCTGATACTATACAGCTATCTGTAGATGTATTGATGCTGTTGTGGCGTATGGGAAACGCGTCCGTGTGTAATTTGCGAACGGGCAGCGCGCGCGCGTTAGATTCTAATAGCGAACGCACCAAGAAATAAAAACACAGGTAGGTCAACGTATTCCCACGAGAGGTCTTTGTAGGTTCCGTGCGCGAGGCGTGCGCGGATGCACCCAGCGAAGGAGACGATGAAGAAGAAGAAGAAGCAGCATGTGCATTACTGCAGCCACACATTGGGATGCATCACGGCACACTTTGAATGTTTTAGCAGTTGATGATAGTTATTAAATTGTGATGGCAATTTTTTACTTATTTGCCACTTTCGTTGAGGTCAACTCCGAGAAGAATGAGTTGAAAATAGTGGTTAGCCACTTTGAGTATAAAGGGTTGTCTAGAGTCGATTTGAGTTTGAACAAAGATATTGGTGGGTCATGCGAGGAATGCTGTCAAAGGGCATGATTTGAATGTTGCATCCGGTTGATGGCACATGCCGTGACAAACGAGCACTCACTAAAGGAGTGATGGGTACGTGCGCACTCGCAGATGCTAAGCAGGCCATCAGCGCATCTCGGCAGTTTATGGATTCGCATTCAAATAAAACGACAAATGCGCATTACGTGCTCTACCTACGGATGACCACAATGCGGCCGCGAGCAGCAGCCCGGCGGTCGGTCGCGCTGCGTCCGTAATTCAAGATGCGCGCCAACGGCGGCGGCGGCGCGTCAGCGTGCCGTCGACGACTTGTCGCGATTAAATTCAATTCAAAACAAATTTGAATATGAAGCCGGCGATGTAGGCAAGCAGGCGCATTTAATACAAACGTCATTCGAATGGTATACAACTGTCGGCGCGTCCAATTTGCGCACTTTTTGCCCGCGCGTAATCCGGTGCGAAATTGAATAAATCGATCATAGCGGCGGGCGGCGAGCTGTGCAGCGCGATTCAATTTATCCCATCCGCCGGACGAAATTAGCCGTGCGCGCGCAAAGTCGACGATAAGTGCGTCCGTAATTCAAATGCGCGCACGCACGGCGGCGGCCGTCGAGCGGCGACATTGTCGCAACAATTACCGCCATTGTGCCGTCGCGCACGTCTCAACTATTCAAAGGTAGTCGCGCATTCAACGGCGATATGCGAAATCGATGCGTCGATGTTGCCGCCAGCCGCACTCTATATGGGCATCGATACAATTCATTCCGCTGTAGGCAACATGGACAGAAAGAAAAAAATGGAAATCAATATAGAAAATACCAACTACTCAATAGGAATTAAACCTAAAGAACTTGTATGAAATATGCATTAAAACTGTATGCGACCTAAATAATGTCATATAAATTAAATTACACAACTCTTTAATTAGGAGTTACATACGTTTAAATGAGGAAAGAAATTAAACACTTTTAAGGTTTTCTTATGCTTCCGGAGAAGCAGAAGAAGATTCTACTCTCTGGAGCGACTTTCTTCAATAATTAATCTATTATTTACATTGAAACTGTAAACTGTAATTTCAATATAATTAAAACATCTTACCCATGTACCTTACCTATCTTAGAAATCCCAACTCTAAATGATACCCTCATTAAATCCGCATTTAATTACATCTTGTGGCCTCAGACAGATTAATGAATCATTAAGGTTAATAGCAAATTAATCTGCAATTTAGATTTTCGCGCAGCGGAGAATCGCCGCGATAATCAATTATTTATCTATTCAAACAGAGTATGAGCGATTATTTGACTATAATTCACGACGCGAGCGAGATGCATGTGCAATCAGCTTTTATTTTATAATGTGATATATTAGACTGGAGTAAAGCGAAATAAAATCAAAGGAGCACGCGAAACGTGCAGGCATGACGACGATGATGGTGAAACTGGTGCAATTCTATTTGTTTTATAGCTGAGCATGAAGGCTGAAGAGTTTTTCATGACGATTTTTAACTTATTATTAAGCATTACCATTAAATGGAATGGCTGATTATTTAGTTCAGTAGTGCACATAAAAGAAAATAGTTAAAAATTTATTAATTTAACGTTTAGTTACAGGTAGATTTAAACTAAAGATATCGATTTAAAAAAAAAAAAGATTTTTATTAGAAGTCACTTTTTTCACGTTTAGCTTTTCTTTTTAGACATAGTTCATTTTCAATCAAAACTTACAGTTGTATAGAAAAATATCTTGAGAATAAGACAATTACATGTTTCTATATTCAAATTTAAATTGTGACACATGCCACTTATATGTAATTGGAATTTTTAATGCAGTTGAGAGTATTCCACAATCCTTCGATGACTATTCTGGTTCTAAAACTATACCAACGTTAAATTTTTTAACATATTACAATGACAAGAATCTATTATAGCAATTACCTAATTTTCAGACCGTTTTTAGCCATTCGATTTTAATAACTTTCTTCATGAACAACAGAAAAAAGTAAATTTAAAGAATACTTGTGCACTTTGGGCTCCATTGGAAAGAAATTCGTCGATTTACTTAATTGCTCGATGAAGTGACTTCATGCGTGTGCGTCAGATTAAGATATAAAACGTTTAATCGGAACCGATGCTCTATCGATCGGTACCGCGCGCCTGCTTGATAATGAATAGCTTCGTTGGAATTATTTTGCATCAAGCATCGAAATTATCCATGATTAATTGATTCGATCTCCTACACGAACGCGCAACGACATAATCTGTTTCAAAGTGTAAAAAGTAACCCACATCTAAACTGGACCAAAGTACCTTTCTCGAATGACTTGTCTTAATTCACCCAAATTAAGTGGTTTCTAATGTTTTGCACAAAAACGTAGAAAAATATGTTTGACACCTAAGATTGCAAAATACAAATAAAGTAGTAGAACAAATTTATTTATTTTTGAACTTGACCGTTTTTTTAGTCTGTTTACTGGAAAAATAAATTGTTTTATTTGATCAGAATCTCATGTCTATTTTATCAAATTAAAAAAAAAATTGAATTATTAAGTGAACGACGTGCACATAACACAAGAAACGGGTAAGAGGGCAGAAGAAAAACAGTAGTGTATTGATAGTCAACATAGCCTTGTTCGGTAAAGAACAAGAACATTTATCACTCTAAAACGTACATTACTCAAAAAAAGGCCGACATTGCAACAAATATCAATGAAGTGAATTTCACACAACTAGCTACTTAAGGCGTCGCTAGAGAGCGCTGATGATAGCGTTAGCTTCGTTTTGGATAATTTGCTCCCTCATTACGAGATTTGTTTTACTTGCAACAAGAAAACAAAATAAATATGCAACTATAAATATATTTTATTTTGAAAAAAATTGAAATAAAACATTAATATATTCTGTGCATTGATCAACGGTTCTTCAACCTAAAATATTATATTTAACAATAAATACAAAGAAACATTTTTGCATTAGAATATCAAAACTATCAATTAAAAATAAATATATTAAATATTTCACATTTTGAAAGAACAACGTTATTCAATTTCATTCAGCAATCTACAATTTTTTAGTTTTTTTCTGTGTAATATTTCTGTGTGGTCCATTTGTTGACGACAATATAAGATTACTCTCTGGCTGGAACGCAATTACTTACTCACGATGTGTGCGCAATAAATTCACTCGTCTTCGGACGTTTGGTTGGACACAACACCGACGCATCGTACGTCCCAAAGCTTCAGGTGTAACCTTACGGATGTATTACTTGTAATGAATGTATTCCATAACATATTCTACATTGAAACCATTGTACAGTTTTGCTAGCATTTTTTTCTTAATCTCTTTACTTCAAAAATAATTACTCTACACTGCTGAAACTTTTCTAGGTTTCATGAAAGTAACTTTTGAAATCTTCCTATTAGATAAGTTTTTTTAAAAAACAGTTTAACTGAAAATTGCATTATTCGTCTGACAAGCACAGTTTATGTGGTAAAATTTGCAGCACAAGAAACAGTGTTGCTTACTTGCGCCGCTAGCGCCACTTGCGCCGACAACTAAAGTCAGAAATCCGATTCATTTTTTCAAAATTTAATTAGAAATAAACTAGGCTAGCAGTATATTGCAGTGGCTATTTAGAATTTCACCTTCCAATTCGCTTAAAATTGACTAATATCACTTTTAAGTAATTTGCGCATACGCAGCACCAACAAGCTAAACAATGTTAATTTAAGTTGTTAAATAGATTTTAGTTATAATTGATATAAGTACTGTTGTTTAGTCATTTAGCGTAACTGGCTTGAAAATACTTTGTGGTATGTTGAGACGACTTAAGTCACTTAGCAAAAAGTTAATTTTCTCCTCCACTTCATTAAATTAAACTCTTTCGTGTCACATTACCGTCTATAAAATAAGGTATCCTTAGCCCATGTACAGTTGCCCATTAAGTGAGCCTAAGGCAACGTGAATGAACTATGACGGCAAGCTAGCAACCACATACGATGTGAAGCACCCGTTTTGGTAATAGTGCAATAATTTTTAATACGCCCAATTAGATCCGCAAATATGGTAATGCTACCACAGTCGTGCTGAAGAAAAGATCCGCTTACACAATGATAATAGTATGTCATTACGCTTCATAATTAATTACGGCTACTTCAATTACTGGGCGTTTAGATGGCGCTCGAGTGAAAAACCTGCGCACATTGCCTACACGTTTAATAACAACTGCAATGATTGCAATTATAATTCATTAAATTCCTATCTTTCAAGTGGAAAAACATTTTTGCGAACAGTACAGATAATTAACAATGCGGAGTTATGAGAAGTACAAGATGTGCAGTTGAATGTAAATGGTTATTATTAAGAGTGGCAATTGTTTGCTGGTTTTGCTTTAAAATTTGCACATTTTCAAAATCAATTATAATTTCACCGAAAAAAACAAAAAAAAAAAAAGAGTTTTAGGCTAAATAAATTTCACTAGTGCAATAATATTGCAGATATTTCTAGTTCTCTGGTTAATTTACTCTGCACTTGTGCATGTTTACGAGTGAGAATCAAATCTCAGTGCTTCTAATTAAACATTCTCGTGGTATCTCACCGGTGCTCGTTTTCGCAGTAAACTCCATTTTCATAACCCACCGAGTTAGCTGGACTCAACGTAGCTAATTCTTTGCCCGCTCGCGCGCACTGGCGCATTAAAGGCGTGTAATTGCCCTAATATCATTTACATTCCTGCCCGGGGCCCGTTTTACGAGCGCGCCTGCTCGATTACCATTTGAATAAAATTTATTAAAATCATATTAGCGCGGCGATTAAGTGTCGTATGCGCGCGCGCATCGTGATGCTCAGTGACGGATCGTAAATGCTGATTTTATTTCACTTTGCTAGGATTAAGTCAAGCAATGTAGTGACTTATAATCAATACAAAATGATAGAAGTTATTACTTTTAGATTAATCGCATTGTATTACTTGCAAATCTTAGGTATGTAGTGAAGTATATTAGGAAGTAGATTCTTCTCTAGTAGATAAAAGTATCTGGCGTGCCCTACTTGTAGTTCCTACTCATCCTTTGAATAGTACTTTTTATAGCAAACTTTATATGAATAGTATTGTGATATAGAAGCTTTTTTTATTAAGCTTAGAATTATTAAATACTATAATTAATACAATTACAAAATAGTTGATAGAGTCTGAAATTATAAATGTGATTGCGGCTTTGTAAGAGTCGTGAACGCTTGTTCCGAATCGTTTCGGAATTTTGTTCCGCCACGAGCGCGGCAAGTCGTGCCTTGCGTGATCGCCACCGACTCGCGGTTGCGCGCGCGGTTTCTCACACGGAGTGCGCGTGCTCTCAGGTGTTTTTACAGGTAGCGACGGCGCAAGCGCATAGTGCTCACCTACATCATATCTCTTTCACCCTGAAATCGAAAATATCTGAAATAAATTCAATACAATACAACTGAAAAATCTGCAAAAAAGTATTATTTATGATTATTATGATTATAAAAGCAAAATCAATTATATTTAACACGTAATATCTAATTAATTTGTTAATTTTTTGAAAGAAAACTTATTGTGTCATTTTACGGCCCTCGCTCATTTCCTGGCTTGTTGCGAAACAAATTGCAATTGCTTTTATTACGATGTGATAAGCATAATCAGTGCATTGCTGGCGAGCGCGCGAGTGAAATTAAGTAAGCAATTAGAGGAACAATTAATGGGATTACACGGCCGCAATAGGCGCTCGCCGCAGGTGCTGGCTTTTCATTTTGAGTCAAACGTGCGAGACGATCCCAAGAGACGCTTCTGCTTGGCGCTCATGCGAGCGAAAATGCGCATGGTTTTTGTTTCTTGCGCAAAACAACTGTAACGAGTAGGGTGGCGGTGGTCGATTTAAACGTAGAATTAGTTAGCTTAATTAAACACGGCAGTAAATTAAGTGGTTGCACGCACATAGTGGCGTAATTAGTGTAAATACAGTTGAGGACCAAAGCACAATAATTGAAATAATCGTTTTTTCTTCTCTTGCAGATGAACCAACTGTGCAAAGTTTGCGGCGAGCCGGCGGCAGGTTTTCACTTCGGGGCGTTTACATGCGAAGGTTGCAAGGTAATTAATCAACAATTAACCCAAAGCAAAGAGAATATAAAAAATTGCTTCCTACTTCATTCGATTTATAATCGATACTTTCCAAACATAGTTTAACATTACTTAGGTTACTATATGCAAACAATTTCCACAAACCAGTCTTTCTTGTAATATATTTAGCATGAAATCTACCAACAATGAGTCCAAGTCACTCAAGTCATGTTCACGTAAAACATTACGATTTTTCTGCAAACATCGTGCTGTTCGTGTTTGCGTTGTTTCCCATTTATTTTCAACCATATGTCTTCTCAGTTGCATCCACAATATCAATCGAAAGGTCTAGGTGCACCATATAAATGAAATATAACTAATACGAGTGTAATAAATAATAACTAATGTTCATGCGTATATGACTTAAGCTTGCGGATTGGCCAACGCTTTTTAAGAAACCAGTCTAATACAATAAATTATCGTAGCTATTACGCTGATTGCCAAGGATCATAATAAATATAGTCTGGTATAAATTTTCCTGTCTTGGCATCGCGATAAAAAATGTGAAATATGCGGATGTGAGCTTCAGGGTCGTATCTGGGTGAAATCCTTACTAAGGTCTGTTCATAATGAATGCAATCATTATAATAATAATGATATATTAGTAATAATAAAAATGTTGAGTAGTGTTTTCGTTTTACATCATGTTCATGATAATGCTTCAATGTCGGTGATGATGATGATTTGCTCATCGTTTAGTGATGATAGACACTAGAAATAGTTATGAGTTGCAGCCATAAGCACATAAATTAGTAATTACTCGTTGGATATTTTTTCTACCTTGAGATTGAGGCTTGTAGCAGACAATAGGCTTCTTCACCGATGATGGTTTTGAGTCATTTATTTTATAATCATCATACTTTTTAATTGAATGACTCGCACATGCTTCAGCGTAAGTCAACCCAAAGGCACTTGGGTTAGGTCAACTCGCTGGTAAATAACGTAATCCGTGCCATATCGGTAATAAAAACAGTAATGTTTATTTCTTGTTAGCAAAGATGCTATTATGCCACGATGCGGGTTTTTGCGCCGCCAACCTGCGGGAGCCGCTGCAGTCGAAGAAAAGCAGGCCGTGATTTATTTCCCAGCTGATTTAAAATGACATTTAGTATGTGCGCGCGCGCAGGCGGTGGAAAGAAATGCGAAAATCATCATTTGCTCATAATGCTCGTGATGTTCATAATGCAAAGATAATTATCACGCTGCGCACGCACGCACCAAGTGATTCGGGCGCGAATTGCAACTAATAAGATGCGAAATTAAAAGATCCCAGTTTAAACGAGTTTGAACTATGTTTAATCGCAGCGCTGGCAAAACGAAATGGCTTACAAATTAATACGCATACCGGTTGCTACTACTTGGGGCAATTGCATTCCAATTTATTTAATGATTTTATGCGCTTGAATTGACAAGATTGAATTTTTATGGTTTTGGCCAAATGGCAAGATATCGTAAAGATAAAAATCCAGATAGGAATCGCGATTATCAATTAAAAACGTGCGCGAACACGCTGCAAATGGTGTGGATGACATAAAATCGACCATCGATGGCGAGTGGTTACTTTGAGGACTGCGCTTACGATGAAGTTTAAGGCTGTTGATTTTAGTTAAGTCGTAGATGGCGGAAATTTATTCGATGAGTAAGAGCGGATTTATTTATTGGCGACTAATTTATATAGGTAATTTTTGCTAATTTAGGGTGTTTGTATGCGGTTTTTGAGGATGGAAGAGTTAGGTTGAATTTTAGATTGTGGCTATAAATTTGTACAATGTTGTATAAAACTAGACGGAAATATATGCGAAAAAGCATGAAATTTCAGGTAACCATGTTTCATATAGTTGTTTTATTGTATTTCCTGTCTAAAGTTTCAAGAAATAAAGTTTGAGGGAGATGTAATAATAGTGATATCGGTTGCATTCAGTCAGTGAGACTGGTTTTACTTTAAAATATTTATATGTCTATCTATAAGAAAATATCTATAAGAAATATCAAAAATATCTCCATCTTCAATAAGAAAATCATTAAAGTGTAACTGTTAAATTTTATAATTGCAATCAAGTGAGACAACCATGCCGTCATACAGACATTGTACCTGACTTCATTTAATTAAACTGCATCAACGACCAGGATTCTTAGCAGTTATCGGGACCGAATTATGTGGATTGGATGCCGAGTTTCCAAAATATTCACCTATCAGCTATCACTGCTACAGTTAGACGACTTACCGACTGAGCTTTTTTGTTTTGTTTTTAAATTTAATTTTAAAAATTAAAGTTACAAAATTACTTTACCATTTAATTAATAAAAATTTACGAAAAAAAGTATGTCGATTAAATACTGACAACTAGTAATATATATTTTGTTATGAATTATTTCATTATTATGCCTAAGATTTTGATTCTTTTTCAATTCATTTAAAAGTAATCATTTGTGCTTATGCTTATTATTAGATAAATATTTTGCCTGAATTAATTTCCCAGTCGTGTCCGTTAATGAGTAAATTACATGTTTACATCATAAGTTGATTGATCGTGTAATGGTTGCAATTTTTCGTCGCCGTGAACATGGCAGCGGGATTTTTATTAATTAACGCTTGATGGCTTTTTCTAATTGAATCGCATCATTCACTCGTTGCAGTTACGCGCCGCGGTCCGCGGCACCACGCCTGTGGCGGCTGCAGCAGCGTTCTAAAATTCCAGCGCACGTACGCGGCGGACAGATGGAAAAAGCGTGACATTTAATAAGATGAAATTACATTAGCGCGCAATATTGTGATAATCCACATCTAAATTGCGTCCGATCGAGACCTGTCGATGCATCACGTCGTGGATATTATTTCCCCCAACAAGAAAGAACTGCATGCGGATGAAGAAGCGGCGATAATTCGTGATGAACATAAAAACCCACGATGACCAGTCACATCAATTTTTACCTTCACGTGAGAACTGCACTTGATGATTATATTGCAGCGACAGCAGCAATTATATAAGACGGCTGGTGTGCTTTTGAGTGCTTTGAATTATTAATGTGCTTTTTGTTTTGACATTTGAGGATGCTTTTTAAATCTATGCCGTTTATCACGCCAGTATTGTGAAAGTGAGTGCACATTATGGTGCTAAGGTCCTCTGTTTTTATGTCGTTTCCAAACCTCTTTCCAAGGCGGCTAAACTCACACTAGGCCAATATGTTACGTTTGAATTTATTACACAACGTGATATTTTTTATTTTTAAAACACAGGTTTCAATGCTAGGACAGACATCAACAACACACAGGATTCGTGCCATTGGTAAACGTTTTAAATTTGCAATTAAGTCGAATTTCTCACTTTTATTATTGTTCTTTTCTCAAACTTTTCATGATTTATGCTACTGCAATAAAAGTATCAAATATCGTTGGGAATCGATTATATTTATGTGCGCTCTGCCATCGACTAATTTATTTGGTGATTGCGACAGTTGTAACATATTTAAACTGGCTTTCTCAAATGTAAATAGTAAACAGCACAACCAAATTGTTTAGAGTTCTAGTCAATTAGACAATGGTAAATCGTGTTAATAATAATCGTTGATTGGTTGTAAAAAGCCGCGGCGGTTCGCACGAGTTCCGGGAAGCCGTAAAAAGTTTGTCGTTAATTTCCGCGAAGCACGTCGCGGCGCTTATGATTGATAATTAATTATGCGCTGCTCCGGCAATGCGCAAGAACGGATAATGTACGCCGGTTAATTGGTGCGTGGCTGCGCTAATTAGCGATAAAATGTGTAATTTCTGCGAAACGGCCGGCGTTTACGACTGATTTGGTGAAATTCAACGCTGGGTAGACTTAGAAGCAGTTAGATGCGCGGGGAAATAAGATAAGGCGTTCATTAAATTCGAATTATTCATAATTCATAACCTTGATTGAGCTGGAGAGATTGGCGTACCGTGCGCTTTCAGATGTTATCAAATTTCCGCGGATTTCTCTTCTATTAGGAGGTATTCATTTCGTTTGATATGTCATTTGATATTGTAAATTGAAAGGAGGTACGTTAACGTTAATTTGCTTTACAGCAAATAGTTTATGGGAATAAAAATTAGTCAATTTGAATCTACAAGCTAAAGCATCTTTATTTGGAGTTTGAAATGTGGGCATTCGATGGCAGTAGGTGTCATTTGCAATTTCTTATTTTTCACGTTTGAACCAACAAATGTGTGCCGAAGCTCGTGGAATTGTTTATATGAGGCTTCAATTTATGCATAAATTTAAATTTGATTCCGTTCACATATTTCAGGGAAAATGAATATTAATGCCACGCAGTAAATCATTGTTAGATGTCTGAAAAAGTTAGAACAGTAAAGACATCACAAATACTTTAGATCAAATCATATATGGTTAATATTTGCATTTAATTATATTGATTGGTAAAACTGAAAGAAAAAAGTAACAAGTATTAAGAGTCAGGGAATATTATTAAGCTAAATTGATTACACTAATTGACTCATAAATAAAATTTATGACGGCAATAATAATTTATTGGTTCAAATAAATTTATAAACAATATTTTGCATTAAAGACTAAATTGTGAAATTTTATTAGGTAATTTCTATTTTAATCAGTTTCTTATCAAATATTGTTTACATAGTTTCTTATGTTCTGTTAGTTGGTTTTCCGCCATTAATTTCTTAACGTATCTATCCATATTTCAGCTATTGGTATTAGTTCCAATTTCAGGCACTATTTTATTATCTTATCATATGCAGGAACGCTCGAACGTCCTGCAAATGAAAAGTGTGAGAATTGGAACAGAAATGCAAGCACGCACGAGAATGTTAATACGTTGATTGGCAAACTATCGAGCGATAATGTCGTCCTGACGTAGCGCTTTAAATTGCAAACGGTGGCATCGTGCGCTCCTCAATCTCGGCCGCCAACTCAGCATCGCCGCCACAAATCCACCGCGCTCGTCGGCAATAACATTTAGTCCAACTGTCGCGGCCGCCTATCTATCGACGTTGTTTACGCGTTCAATTGCGAATGCAGCCCGTGGAAACGTGAAGGAAATGCGAAGAAGATGCGCGTGGATGCCAGCGGATCGCAACGCACGTTCGTCAGCCGCGCAGTTTATCTGCATCTTTAATTATAAATCGCTTCATTGCGCATTTAATTGTAGCACAGCCAGCGCACTATCAGCGCTCTGCGGTCTACATGAGAAAATGCCTAATTACTTACGAAAGTAATGCCGCCAAGAGATGCAGCAGAACGGCACAAAAGCGAAATAATTCGCCGACAACGATCGCGATTTATATCGATCGTAGCGCGCGCACGTATCGCCATCTAGTGGGGCTGATTGTGCAAAATGCGCCAATTAAAATGCCGCGACAAACTGCGACCTGTCGCGTTCATGCAAATCGTCGAGAATGCAAGTTGTTCAGTCGCTTTTGATGCTTGGAGAGAATCGTGTTTTGTTCCGCGTCGATTCAGCGACGAACTTTTAATTCAACTTAATTAATTTATAACATGGGTGACTCTTTTGTGGCCGGCGTAGTGTGATTAGATTGGCTTTTTGTGCATACGCTTGTTTTGCAATTGCGACGGGCAAAAACTAGTGCGTTTTTGTTCCGTGATGTCGAGGTTCTGCGCCCGCTTGCAACAATAAACGTTTAATAACTTAATTACGAACGCGTTTAATTTAGAAAGCCAGCGCAGAATTGTAATTAGTCGCTTTTACGATGCGATGCGACAATTGCCTTTGCCTAGATAGTTTCATTTAAATAAAAGTAATTAACAGATGCATAAAACCATACCAAACTCTATTGCTTAGTTCAGGATTTTAATTAGATGTGCATTTCACCATGATCAATTGATGATTTGTTATGAATCAATTAATGTGCGCAGAAAGAAGCGGAAAACATCGCTGAATGTAATTCATGTTGTATTATTAAAGCACCTGGAGATCATCAAATCGGCAATAAACACTAACCCATATGATGTGGACTTGCGCAATCAAAGATTGTTACAATTTCAATCTCAATTTAAATTTCAATCAATATCGTGCATTACATCATCAGTAATATTTATTATTTTGCTTTTGTCGTATTATAAAAACCAGTTTACTAAACAGATAATTATTTGCATAAAGTATAAACAAGTTGAAAATAGCATTCTATTCTTTGGAAAGATCTACATTTTAGCTAACAAGTGAATTCATTGCTAAACAGAAAATAATTAAATGTTGGTTGCACAACGATTTGGTTTACTCTCCAGCGAGAAGTTGTGAGATGGATCGGGCGTCACTCTGATTTCACAATGCCTCAAAATAGAAATAATTATATAGTACACGTTGGCAATCAAAACTATTTAATATTCAAATATGTTCCTAAGACTTACTTATTAGATGTTAACTAGATACTGTCTACTTTTCTTGTGCAACAGTCACCACGCCACAACGTTGTCATCTTCATTTGCAGGTTCAGAAGTGAACTGAGTTGCATAGGGTGCGATAGTCAGCTAGTGGTGCGGCGCATCAGTACTTTCAGAGTATTGTTTAATTGTATTAATTGTTACAAAGTGTTTAAGATTCATTAAATTGATAAAACTTTACTATAACACTTACTCTTTCTTTTTAGGTAAGAACGTTTTCGGCATGTTGCTTCCTTCAGTATGATAATAATTTGTGATTGTTTCCGATTTATATATTTTTTAGAGTGGAGGGTGGTCGGTTGTTTTTTTCTGTCGAGGATGGGTATTTTGGAGTTCAGAGATTAGTCTTAAGGATTTAAAAATTGTCTGGAAGTGGGAGTGGGTGTGCTCTCTTTAATGTCTAAATGCCTATTGTTGGTTTTTAATATTGTTAGTATTGTATCTATGTAGTTACCTGTATGTAAATATTTAATTAAGCGGTTAGGAAAAGAAGAATAATATTTGAGGATCTTTGAGAGTGCGCATGTGTTCTTTGTACCGAAGTTGAAAATTTCTGTTGGTTTTTCCATCCTGTAAATGGATGAACAGGAGTTGCAACTTGTAGATACCGCTGGATTTGTAAATGTTTAGAAGATTTAATGAGTTATTGAATTTCTAGAATATCTTGTTGTTTGTTCTATATGCTATTTTAAAGTTTAAAGTTTTCTATATATATCTTATAAATATTGTCGGTAGTGTAGGTAAATGTAAGGCTTAATTGCGAGATGTTATAGATGTTGATTCTGTATTTTATTGTGTTGTATATTTTAGCTATTTGTTTAGTGTTGTATCCATTTTCTATTACTATGTTTTTGATTTTATTGAATCTCCTTTTTTTACTGTAGATTATAAGAGATGATGTTGAGCGTACTTGAACGGCACTTGATGCTCACCCTCGATAACGTCAATATGTATCACATTTTATGCTTCTCGTTATTTTCCGCATTTTTAAACCAGTTTTGCTAATTAATTATTTCTACTTAATACACAAGGAGAAACAAGTTGAATACAGATTTTATGATGTTCCTAGTATTTTAAAAGGGTATTGCAGTGCCGACTTGAATTTGCGCGTGTGCACATCGTACGTAAATGTGATTTTTATTAGCTAATTACACCTGCAAAGAATAACAATTACACGACACATGTCGCGAATGCCCATGGTGAATTTAAAAACCCCGCTGCTCAATACTCGCATCTAAACACTCGCCTTACACTCAAATCTCGCGCCTTCACTGCTTTACAAATTTAATTTTCTTTGCGTTGAATTTCGCTTCGCGTCTCCAATCAATCTGCACAAGCATGCACTGCCACTCTCGGCAACTTGCGCAAAGTCGACGCAAGTCAATTCCTATCGACATGAACATCACAACCGTCGTCGACAAACGGTATAATTAATACCTGATCGCCGTGGACAGCCGGCAGTAGTTTGTCATGTGCGGATGCACTTCTTGTTCTTGTTGTCCCAATGTGTTCTGGGATAGAGGAAAATATGCCCATACTCGTAGCGCGTGCGCCGATTTAAAAGGCAGAGCGTTTTTACGACCGCTGCGCGCGCGCCACTAATCGCTAATTAAATTCAAACAATATCGTTTGTTCGTTTGTCGCCGATATGCGGCGCGCGCTAGGTGCAAAAAAGTACGACAACGCACAACTTCCTAGTACACTTGATTAATTTATATTTTCGCAAACACGTGTTTTGTCGCAGCTGCGCGCTGAATTTCAATTTCTAATTACGCTAATTCATGCTCATGGACGGGCATTACAATTTCATTTATTGCAGCAGCTAACTGTTTGTTCTACAATATATACAATGTTCTATATTAGGCATAGATTTTTATCGCGAGAGTACAAAAAGTGAATCAACTTACTAATTCTATTAGCATTATTGAGAGATTCTCATAATTTTCTTCTACAATCAAACAAGTGAAATTCGTGCCAATATTCAAATCATGCAACATTTATTTTCTTTGCTGCCATTTCGTGTCACTTTATGAATAAAAATTCATTTATAATGTATGTATATGGTTGGCACGGACAAGGTATCGCCGCTGCGCAATTAGAATAAACGCCGCCTGTTCAATGTACGAAAATGTGCATAAAATAATAAATGGTCGTAATACGCCCACGGCGCGCTCGGCCCGCTTAAATCAAGCGCAAAAAGAACCTACAAGAAAGAAGCTAGCACGTCGCGTATCATCTCCATGCGGGCCTGAGAAATGGGTTAGCGGATCATCTCAAGATCACGGCGTGTGCCGACGTGAAGATAATACAACATTCACACTTGTTGTTAGTGCAAGTAGGTACAAACGGGTACAAACTACAAGTGTACTGAACAATAGCCACAAGTGTGCGTGTAGGATGTATCACCATTCAGAGATGCTATTTACAATGCCAATGCCAATAAAATATTTAAATTGTTTAAAGTGTTTTGTTGGTGGAATTTGAGTTTAGAGAGTTGAATGAGATAATAGTAAAGTTTCATTTCAGATGATACAGGTGATTTTTTTCTTTTGTTGTTCAAGTCAATGTGCATCAGCATCTACTTTTGCTACTACTCTTTTCTCCAATATAAAAACCGTGTATCGCCCGCTCATACCTTACTTGCTGCCCGCCTTTTGAGTGCCGCATATTCATGTTAGGTGATCTGCTTCATGAGAAAATTCTAAAGTCATCACATGTAACTCACTTTAATTAATCTTCTAAAAAATTATTTCTCAAAATAAATATTCAAGATTATGTTCTACATATTCCCACGCATTCATCATCACTACTTACACACATCATAATTGTCGAGCAACACGATTTCTTCACAGGCCCGCTAAAAAGTTGTTTGAGACATGTTCAACGCGCTGCCACCACTCATCGGCAACGAACAGCCTGCCGTACCCGCGTATCTCGCGCACCCGGCGACCGACCTACCGTGTGGCGCGTTTTAAAACATTTCACATAATTAAGCACTATTAAAGAATCGTTAATATTTTATTGCGGCTGTCGAGGCACGATCACGACGTGCTCGCGTTTGCGATGCACTTTAAAATCGCCGCGAATCAATAATATCGTAATAATATCGAATGTTAATGCGCATCACGACTGTGAAACATTTTATTTTACGAGCTAGTAATTTAACGAGGGTTAATAATTATAATAAACATTTAATTACCGCTTGTGCACATCTACAAGTCGATGAATTCTAAGCCGTTCGACTGTAATATTGCGGCGTGCGATAACGTACAAGTGATGTTAACCCGATGCTGAGCATGCGCATCACTTGTTAGCCGGTGTAAATCGAATGTTTGCGCCGTGTAAGCCGGACGAAAATCAAGACTGCATGTGTGAGCGATGTGCGGCATAAATTTCGCTATATTTCTAATTAAAACGCTCGTCGACGCAATACCAGCCGCTTAATCGACGATTATATCGCAATATGGCGCTGTCCTGCGCAGATATGACGGCGCTAATGGCCTGCGAGCGGCGCGCGCACAGGAGCAACCGGACACCGATTGATTATTATCACCCGTCGATAATTAACGAACAGCTTGATGTCTTGTTAAAAATCACACCGCTGCCATGGCGCGTCAGTGGGAACACGCTTAATTGCGCGCGATTCTGCGATTAATCAACATCGACAACTATTGACATTTGCAAATGTTAATTATCAAACGCCATCATATTGTGACATTAAATAATTAGTTGATATTCGCGGATTAAATATCACTTGAAAATCGCTTTTTTATGCGAACACTCTAAATTAATTAGTTTTAATAGCAGTTGGTAATTTGTTAATGCTAATGCCGCGTGAAGATCATAAAGAAGAGTTTTTCCAGACATTCGTTACGATTATGATAATTTTTGCGCCTTAGAGCGTGCGCGCACACGCGGCAATGAAAGATCATAACTTCATGCATAAGTCGAATTTTATCGTTGTCTAAATTAATCTCAATAATTTACATTATCTTATTTGCATGCGCAATGCGCGCGCGTCGAGTACTTAAGCGACGTGCGTGACTTTAGCGCGCGCAGCCGCGCTTTAACTCATCGCAATAAGCTCGACGAGACCATAACCGTGAGTTGATGAGATTTCAATGCGATGAAGCGCAATGTGGCCTGTAAGAAGTGTGTTAAACATCGTTTAAACGATTTAACGATTAAAACTATTTATTATCATGTCATGTTGCAGATTATTTTCGATATTTTAATCGTTGCTGAAGTTTCACTTCATATATTTGGACTGGTCGGATGTCTAAGGTGAGAACACGTGTGAGAGACTCTTCTATCGCGCGCGTCCCTCAGTTGCAACTATTATTGCTAATCCATTTTATCGTTATCCTTCGAGCGGTCATCTCTTCTTATTAGTTCTTTTTTGCATCGCAGATAAAATTAACTTGAAGAAAGTTTTTTTGTTATCTTTTATGTGAAAATCATGACTTAATCAAGTCTTGTCTTCTCTCCGCTTGTTCTCCACTTGCTTAGCATCTACATGCAATTTAATTGCATGAATGCATGTATCGCAATTTATTCTTGAATTTTTTTTAATTCTCCACATCCTCGATTTTCGCCCAGGCTTTGAATGCATACTCTTGTTCGTAATTTTGTTTTCTTTTGCGCCGAGGCCTCGTTGACGGTTGACATTGACGTACGCGACAATGGAGTATCTTCGTTTAAGTAGGAAGTTGTCGCACGCGTTCCGCATGCGAATCGGAAAATAATCGATAAACAATTTGCAAAAAACACGCGGACAAGACGGCGACAGGTTTAAGACTGGTGCGCAAAGTGTGCAAGTCGTCGAATCGTCGAATCGCACGTGGCGAGTGACAGGAATCAAACAGGATCTCGCCGTATGGAAATAAGACAACACTGAACAAACAACAGACATGTTAGTCTCTCTGCGAATGTTCTTCGAACAGTGTAGACATTTGAGCGTCGTTTGGCGGTTTTGTAGCGGTATGACGACGATTTCACCGCTGGAAATAATGTTGTCTTTTATTTTTGCGTGCCTTTGGGTCGAATGCCGGTTGTCGTGCGGTTTTTGCTGCAGGTTTCGGTTGTTTCAATCGCCGGCGTGATGTACAAAACGGTGCGCATTTAAATGGAAAATAGGCTCATAAACAGCGCGGAAACGCGCGCGCGTTCAAGCACTACGAGCGCAAAAACCCTTATAAATTCGATTTTTGCATTTCGCATGGCGAGATAACAACTTTTCGATGCAGGCGCAGAAGCAGCCATTTGCTGCTGACTTGCGTATTTATAGGTTTGTATTCTAATTCGAGGCGCTTCTTTCGGATGCGTCGTGAATTAATTTAACGACGCGACGTGTGCGTAAATAACTGCGGATCGGCGGCGACCTTTCAACTTTGCGCATCAATTCGACCTTAATGCGTGGATTTGCAATTTGCATGTTGCATATGCAATGTAGAAAATGGAAACTGATCGATAAATACGATGTATAAATATGTATTTCAAGTACAAACCAATAAAAGTTAATTAATTGGGAGAAAAATATTTTAATTAGTGGCTCATGTATTAAAAGAAATCGTTTTAATTAAAATATTTTATGACAAGTAACCTGAATACACGTTTTAGACTGCATTCATTTTCAGTTCGTCTTGAGCGTTACAAACCGTTGAATGTAACGTAGGAAGTGTTGAGGGTGCGCCAATTCCCCCCACTACTTTTTTGCACATAAAAGCCATCAGCAGTGTGCTCGATGATCATTTGACGCTTACCCTTCAAATAGTGAACGTATAAACAAAAAATCTTGCTTGGAAAGTTGGAGACACTAATTCATGCAAACAAAGTGACAATTAAAAAAGTTTCTACTATTTTCTTAAAACTATCTGTTTCCATCAGATGTTTCGATAATTTTTCTTCTTTAAAAAATGTTGGAGATGTTTAATCAACTCAATTTCTTCTCGATTATCAACCTAATCGAATTATGAGATATAGAAGGATTTATGCGCGTTTTGAACTCTTAACTTGGTGCACCACGTATCAATATACGGCGCGAATTGCACGTTCAGTGCGCTCGCCATTTTTTTGCCCCGCCATCCATGTACCATAACTCGCACGAAAAAACGACTAATTAAGCTGGAGAATTATGTGGCGCGTTCCATATTAGCCGCGATTCGCTAAACAAACAAAACGACGAAAGCGCGCGATCGACCGCGTCCATCTGGTGCTTTGCGCTTCATGCGCGAACAAATAGTAAATGGAAGCAAATCGACGCAAACACGCATCAGGCTGACGCATCACGTGACTGGCGAGTTGTGAGGTTGTAAAACAAAACTTAATTGCATGTATTAAGCGATGAGACGTCTTTCCGATGTGGCAACGGCAGCCACGAATGCATCAATCGATGCCAAACCACGAAGACCTCTTCTCCGCGCGCGCGCATATGCTGCTGCCAAGGATTGATAGGTTACTTTGATGTGGCGAGCACAAAAGATGCGCAAGCAACTCGGCCGCTGGACAGGTGCTTATTAGCCGACTTCTCTCGCCGTCTAATTGGCAATCGGTGAAACGTATATGGAGCATACGTCGATTCAAATTAAATCTAATGACCGAAAAAATCATTAGAGAGAACTGCGAGCGACGGCGACGTAATCATAGTGCGCGCAGTGGTACAAACGTTGAAGCTAATAGCTAATCGATAACTTGTGGATGATGAAGAGTTTTCCATTGAGAAATTGTGAGATTGAGGGATTTGTGATCGGTTTTAACTTGTGAAACGCAGAAAAAGTAATGATTAAGATGCTTACGTACCGAGAAAGAAATGACAAAATCTACTGAGTGCGCAATCGAGTGGAGGCGAAACTCTCATTAGAGTGTTAGATGCGAGGTCGGCCGAATATGGTCTAATTATTCATTGAGGGCGTTGATGGCAAGTGTGAGTGAATGAAGGCGTGGACAGTTGATTGACTGATATGTGCTTTAAGATTTTAATTCATTGCTAACGGGATTGAAGCTGCATGCTATTACTTTTATCTGTAACATAATTAATTTGTTGCCATTCTTATCCAACAGATGGTGTTAATGTTAGTGATAGATGAACTACTATCATTCTAATGATAGTACAGTAAGGGATGAGTGTGCGCTTAAAATTGCTCTATTTTTTTCTCGAGAATAACACTCATTTGCATTGGCTTTGCGAATGCATTCAGTACCCACCAAGATTAAATGACAGGATGTTATCTAACTTCTTGTATTTTTTATCTTTAATGGTTTTTATTTTTAATAAGAATTGAATCTAAATCTAATTTTACATTGCGGCATTTAATTCGTTTAATTTCAGCTAATGCTTGGTTTAATGAACCTGTGATGATAATAATGACATAAAGTGTGGTAACGAGTCGTAATTACCTGTTATCGAAATTATTTTCCAACTGGTGATTAGTGTCAGAATTGACAGGATAAAACATGTACGCACCTGACTAGAGTCAATTGTCGAGTGAAAGCGTTCCTGCAAAGTTACATCAACAACATTTTTAGATTGTGAATCGAGAATCTAATTTTATCAGATTGCCAACTATTCAATGCTTACCTCGATTTGGCAAAATGTTTCGATGATTGTACGTCTCGCACATCCCGGCAAGATGAGAGAGTTCGTGCGTGGTATAATTGTTTGCCGTGCATGTGTGGAATATTTATTTAGACGCACGATTTACGATCGATTTAAATTTCGTGCGCCGTGCGCACAAGCTAATCGATTTCAAACACCTAAGTGAGCGCATAAATCATGATTGAATTAAACGGCATTAGTCCGCGCGCCGAAAAATGTGCGCGCAGCGTGATATCAACTAAAACGACGGTCATTTAGCGCTAGGCGCGCCCGATCATCATTAGACTCCATGCGAGCGTAATCAATACAAGAATGTACTGAGAAACTAAGACTACTGTAGTTATTTTATATCAACACTTTTGATAGGCAAGAATTAAAGAATTAGTTTTAAATCAACAAGATCTAGTAATTGTTAACCCTTTGCACTCGAGGCTTTTTTCGCTTGCGCAAACCAGCAACTCGATGTTATTAATTTTTGTATAATTTACAAAATTGTTAAGTGTTTTCTTATTTTTTACAAGAATCAAGGAATATTTAATTTGTGTGGCACAAGCAGTTGCAAAGCAAAGCAAAGTTGCAACAAGTTTGCTAAGTGATGGCATTAGGCTTGCGGCATAATTATCTGTGGAAGGAAACAACCTTCGAACGTATGCCTCAAGTATCCCCACTTTCTTTGCAGGATATAAATCCAATTAGCAGTTTACGCTCGGCGCATTTTAGATTCATCCGTTGAGTAGTTAACAACGCTTCGCAATTCTTTGCTGCGATAACAAATTTGTTGAATTGAGCTATGTTTTATTCTTGGTTATTTTTGTAGATTTACTTGTATTATTATGTGTTTATAATCAAAATATTGCAATAAATTCTAGTTTATATGATATTGAGACAACCGAAAAAAATAAATTGTATTTTATACGACAATTAAATTCATTAGTTGGAATTTGTGATATCTCACGTCAAAAAGAGAAAAGTAATATACTGATACAAATCAACGGACAATAAAAATATCAAACTCCAAAAATAAGCAAATAAATCAATGAAACGACCACCAATCAAATTGTGATGCATGGTAATAGTTTGCAATCAGTGATTTTTTCTCAGCACCCAGGTTGTCCTGCAGTGCCATTCTGCGGCTCATAACTAGAACGTTCTTCGAACAAATTGAAGATGATGAATCGTAGACACATTCTCGGATGTGTTGCGTACCTCTCGGGCTCGGTTCGTGCTGTGGTAAAAAACGCCGTGTGCGCTTGTCGCACTCCGACAAGGTGCCACATTGTACTCCGGCTGACGCACGTCTAACGAACATCAAACGAAACAATGCGTAATAAATTCACTCGATTCGTTTTTGACTTTCCCGTCCAGTGTCTAGTAACCGGCATTCAGCCTAATTATCTCTTTGTCGTTCATCTGCATAAAACGCTAATAAATTGCCAATCAACGATACAGTTGTCAAAATGCATAGTGTGGCGGTAACCGTTCAGATAAGCGAACATCAATCAAACGATTTCACGTGTGCGCCTCGTTGGGATGTGAATGTGAAACATTCAAATCATGTCTATATTTTATCAAATATCATTGCTGAGTTAAATCTGAATCATCCGATTCGAATGGGATTGGAATCATTCTGCCTTCGACGAATTGAAAATGAGCTCATCTATTGTGCCTTCATCTTTAATATTGATGATCGCGTCAAAAGATAAAAAATGTAACATAAAGCATTCCATATTATTTTTCATTTGTTTTACTTTCTTAGTATTTTTTCTTGCTCTTGTTGCTGGTGTGGAGGCTGATGGGTGTTATCTTGGTGTTTTATGCGCCGACCGGGAGGTCTGAGACTTTGTGAGTTTTACTCCATCAACTAGGTTATAAATATTTCAGCGGGTATCTTCTTACTTCAATGTGTTGCCTACAAATAAAATATTTAAGCGGTATACCACCCATAAAATATCTATATATCAATCTATAATGTTTTTATCTTGTTGCAGTCATTTTTCGGAAGGACCTACAATAATCTCAGCTCCATCTCAGAGTGCAAAAACAACGGGGAATGCGTCATCAATAAGAAGAACCGTACTGCTTGCAAAGCATGCAGGCTTCGAAAATGCCTTCTTGTAGGGATGTCCAAATCCGGTTCCCGCTACGGCCGCAGATCCAACTGGTTCAAGATCCACTGCTTGCTCCAAGAACAACAACAGAATCATCAGCAAGCAGCTGGAAATGCTACAGCTGCTGCAGCAACAGCAAACCTTCTTCGACCTCATCCCTATCTTCCATTTTTCCGCCACCATCAACTCTCCACCATGTCAGCGGCAGCCATGGCCAATACCCGAGATGCGCGCTCATCGGAGTCCGATAGTGGTGCTTCTTCAGCTGACCCTGAAGATGATCTGCGCTCTACAAGTGCGTTGAGTTTCCTCAAACTCCCAGCGTCGCCATCCAGCGAGCGAGATTACTTTTCTGGTGGGAGTTCTAAGAAGCTACCTTCACCTGCAAGTGATGGTGAATGCTTTCAACGTCGTAAAATAGCCTCAGCTCTGACGCACTTCCCACCTGCATCTTCGCCAGCTTCCCTTCCAGCAATATCCCCTGGAGGACCTACATCTCTCTTGCCTAGATGGTTGCCTCCTCTGCAAGGCGTAGCAGACCCAGCATCATGGCGAGAGATGTGGCTGAAAGGATCCCTTAGTATACCAGCTGCAGCAGCACCGGATCAGGATCAGCCGATTGACTTATCCGTAAGGCAGACCTCCACGCCACATGAGGACTTGAAGAAAAGCGCTACTGGTACTTCGGACAGCGAGACGGAGCTGAATATTGATGTTGGCGTGGATGAACCGGTGAAGTCAGTGCCTTTGGACTTGACGCTTGAACGTCAAGCAACGGATGTTGTTAACTAATTGTGCTATAAGAAAAAATGCGCGAAAATTGCTCCATGGCCAGTATATATATATATATATATATATATATATATATATAGACTCAAAGTCTTTTTAAAATTATTAAATGTCATATTCGTAGCTGTTTGAAACGCAGACAGCCTTAAACTCCAGTGCAACAATGTGATAAGAGCATCCAGTATTTTGCCACATTCCAACCTATTTTCTGAGATTTGCAACACTGCGAAATATAAGAGAAATAATATACAATTATTTATTTATACATAATATATTTAAACAAACGTGGACTTTTTCCATTATTCTTAATTGGAATTAAGCTAGAGTAGTCGACATTGTGTATATATATATAGTTTTGCAGGTGATATTTGAGCATTTCAATCGACGATGGTCAGTTATTATATTTTTGTACGCGTTACAATTTATTTACTATTGTTATGTTATTTTAGTTTTGGGGCGGGGAGTTATGATGGTAGTGCGGCTGGATGGTGGTTGCCACACAAACTATTATATATTTTGACAGTTGAAAGACTTGCAGTTTTTATGGCCAGTACAAGGTGCCTTATAAATATATGAGATATATTTTGAGTGCTATAATTGAATAAATAAATATATTGTTTTTAAACTGGGAATGATTTATTAGTCTGTTATTTATTTCAGTTCTAGTTCGGTAAGAATTCAAATTGATTCAAGTGATGGTACATACTTGTGCATTGTGTATCTGGAATGCAGTTTCTTGCCAAATGAAAACAATTAAACAGGCACTCTCGGTGGACACTTGAAATGCGTGCACATCTTTCCCAGCGCGTCACACCACTTCAGTTGTTGGTCTGCTGATGCCTGCTGACGCCTCGTGACCGGCGCCGATCGGCGACGCCTGAAGTGTACACGGCGCCATCCACGCGGAAGACAATGCGACAGTGCGACTGGTGGAAATGTAAAAAAGTCAAGTCACAGCGAGACAAAGCCTGCACGAGTGCGCGTACTTGGAGGTGAATTCAAAATGACACGTGTCATATTAAAGCTTAAATTGTTTCAGATGTTCTTCTGATGCTTTAAGGAGATTGATAAATTTTGCCATACACGTCTGGTCTTAATTCATGTCTTATTTAATTAAATTGATAAACTTTTTCATCTTGTTTGGATGGAAATGGCATCGGTTTTCTTTGAATCCCGCGCGTCGTTTTTCATTGTTAGTTGTTGCTTGTGCGCATCGTGATGCTTGGTTTAGTGCGGTTTCCTATGGCTCGATCATTTTTTTCTGAATGCGCTGTTACTGTATCGGGAAGCATTCACAGAGACAAAAGCGCCCTTTGCGGCTGCCCTTAGATGGGCGCGTCGTTTTTCACCGCCTTCTTAGAAGCGCGATTTAATTACGCCGGGGCGCGCTTGTCGGCCGCATATAAATGATTATCAATCAGATGCGTGGCATTCTCGCGCCGCGCGCAAACGACTGTTTTGCTCCAGATCTGCGGAATGCCGCCGCATGCGCGATAAGGCCCGGACGCGCAAATAAAGGCAGGATATGTCTCGCGAGATGAAGAAGCAGCGCTTCTCACAAGCATCGAACACGTGGTTGCTAGTGGAGTGTAGAAACAACAGCGAATAGAAACAACGCGCGCGGATAGAGGAATTCGACTTAGGTGACTGCTTTTCTTTCCGAGAGAGGCTGATGTGCGCCGTTGTGCGCTTGTATTGCGGCTGGCTCGGAATATGATTAGCTGTTTTTGCCGACGATGTCGCGATGTTTGTTCTCGCACACGTGTCCCATGTCCGCCGGCGTAGATGGTGGAGACGATTTCGTCCGGCCGGTGTTAATTAACTCGCCGACAGTTTTTGCCCTGACGCGAGCGTTAGATGGACGATATACCGCCCTTAAAGGCAACCCACCCAAGATGAACCACATGCGGTGCATTCCGATTCCTTAAATGAAAGTTGTGAAAAATAAACAAAGAGATAGCTTCAATATAACAAGAGCTTATAAAAATGATAGGGTTTTGATCATTTGTACAGAATTTCCTAATCCTAATAAAGTCAACTTACTGTTTTAGCTTGTGAATTATCATTTGGAAATAGGGAAAAGACAGGAAAAGACAAGTATAATATATATTTCTCACTTGTTTCGAACATTACCTTGATTTCTTCATCTTCTACTCATTGAAATCTCAATTTCAGACTCAATATAATTGCTTCCCGCGTTAATTATCCAATTAATCGCACGCTGCAATGCACTAGCTCACACCAGTCCTCCATCGTGGACACCACCGCAGGCAGCACTTTGGAACGTCACACAAAAAGGCGACTTACGATGCATTTAAGCACCTATACAATTTCGCGACCAGCGTCGCACGTCTAACGGCGGTTACGTATATGGGGACATGAACGGTCCCCGGCAGGATCGACGTTTGGTGCGCTGGACGACAAACAAGCCAACGAGATGTAACGAAAAGTACGCGCTGGTGCGCGTAATTCCGGCGACAACTGACGACGACCAGACAACAGCGTACTCTGCAAACGAGCGAAAAAATGGACACAATGGAACATTACAACAGTGTCCCCGGGGTCGGATGGGAAAAACCTCGACGACACCGACATGCAAAAAGTCATACAACATTTTGTTAGAGCCTTTGAAGAGCCTCTCCGAGAAGAATGACGTACGTGGTGACTTGATTTTAAATAATGCCAGTTGTGAAGAGATTTGTATCGAATTATAATAGATGACTCAGGGAAAAATTATGGTGGAGTGTCAACACTTTGAATATTTTACTAATCATGGTTCAGGAATTTTATTTTGATTTCAGTTGCTTGACAGCTGCAAGAACAAAGGAGAACGCCAGGCGAAGCAAAAAAGCATATTTCTAGTCTAAGTTTACACTTATCATCTAATTACTCCTTACAAGTTATATTTTCAGTCTACTTGGTGATAGGTCAATTCATTTGAAAGCAACTCTCTCGACTTTAACTAATGAATTGAAAATAATGAAAACAAAATTGATTTGATTATTTTACTGATTTTGATTTCAGTTTTATGACGCTTTTAATGTTATATTTGTTGGATTTTCTCTTGGGTATTTTCACCTCAGGTAGGCAATGTTGTGAGCACATGCACGGTCGACCGTTCGTGTCCAACCGCCATCCATTACCTGCCGGTAGCCGTGGGCATTTCGCACATCGCGGTAGCGATTTCCAATTAGACATATTATAAAGCGCGCGTCAAACGGCGGCCGGCGCATACGTCGATGTTCGCCGCCCGGCGCGGCGACGGGCAATAAAGTCTCCCGGAGCCTCTCACATCTTCGCGCATCTGATTCTTCGGCTGGGCAAACAGCGAATCCGCATTCAATGTATACAGGTAGTAGCTTGGGAATTTATTTCGATTTCACATATTCTCCAGTAGAGAAAAGCCGAATGGATCGAAATGTTTGTTCTAGTTAATGACATTGAACATGTTGTAGATGCATCATCAGTGTGTGTCATGTTTAAACTCAATATGAGTTTGACTGTTGATGGCGATGGGCAATTTTGATACGCTGAGTACTGTCAGCCGCTCCCTGGTCGGACCACCGGGACGCTGGAACGCGAGCGTTTCGTATGACCAACGAGGAGGTGGTATAAGTGACTGGGCCGCGGTGCATCTCGCGCTCGTTTTTATTTTCCTCTCGCGTCCGGCCTATCTTATTACAAACGCGGCTACAAATTGAATTCCGCTGTTTATGGCAGGTTTACATAAATTATGACGATAACACTCCAGTCGGCAAAACGCCACACACTATGGGTAGTAATTCTACAAAAAGCCAATCTAAAACTAAATCCATTCAAAATAATCACAACAACTTTGCCACAATATATTTGTCACAATTTTAACCAAATCTAAACATGTTCAGTATTTATTCATCTATTGCTTTATCAAATTTGCTCTATGAATCTTCTTTTAAAGTAGCATTAATAATGTGATGCTAAACTAGTTTAGAAATAATCCAGCAGCAGATTTGAGATGTGTTATCAAATATTTCAAATAGTATTAAAGTGATGAAAACTCATTGCTTTTCACAGAACAGAACAACCTTACATTTTGCTTTGTTTCTATAAAAGCGGCATTAATATGCAAAAATGTTAACTTTTTACATTAGTTATTATATTTAAATTATATTTTAATTGTGACGTAATCTTAATATTTGAACAAAGTAGATAATTCCCTTACTGTTAATCACAATTCGTGTGTCATTTTGGCTATGTTATTGCCAAAGAGTAAAATTCTAGTTAAACTGCGCCATCTATCATTCACTAGCAGCTATCTTTGGACTTATCAAAGATGTCATCTTAAAGATTAATCAAGATTATAATACATTTGCGAATTTCATAACTGTAATTTCTAATATATTGTAAAATCTCTCTGAAAATTTGCCACAAAAAATATGACTGCATATTAACTGTATATTTTGTTTGTTTGCATTAACTTAGTTAACAAGTGGTTCTTATCCTATTAAAGTGTTCTATTTAGTGCCTTCTATTGACCACTTATCGGCACCAGCAAGTCAATAATTTATCTCCCTTCATGTCGATATTAATCTGCCGCGTATATTATCGCCGTAATAATATGTCCGCAAGTCAACTGAGCGTAAAATTTCCGCGAGCTCCGCATAACAATAACTAACCATAAGCGCGAGCACGCCGGCTGACAGCGGCCATCGATAGCCCCGCCGCCGCCACCGCTGCAGGCTTATCGCTGCTCAGCAAGTTATGCCGGCGCGCTTATCAATATGCATTGATCCCGGGCGACTGGTGCGCCGTAGTACGCGCGTCCCGCGACTTATGAGAATTCCAGTAGCCTCTTCCTAGGTGACGCGCGGCCAGCGCTATCGGCTGCGCATGCCTCCAGGGGCATTGAACACATTGTGTTGGCGCGCAAACTGCTTTACGATATCGCCGTCGGATTTATTATCTGATCTCTTGCTGCTGCTATTGCCGTCGCATTGTCTACACCAACTACCGCAGCAGTCTGCTGGATTCCACAAATGCTCTGAGGAAATGTCATCGCTAGTCGTGATGTAAGGTTATGTTAGGCATTAGGAAATTAATTGGTGCGCGTTTCAACAATAAACCATGTGCCATTTATCGGGAAATGTAATATTTGTTGGAAATTAAATGATTTTCTTCCTTTCTGGTTCATTTGTGATTTATCAATGGTAACAACCTCTAAATATTTATTTCAAGGTTATTCCTGGTTTATTCAATGCAGATGCGCAGCAATAGATTCGATGTTCCGAGCAACAGATTCAGACGGCTTGGCGATGCCATAAACGTTATATTTTGCTTCTTGTGTTGGGCGCGCGCATTCATAACCTCAACAGGCAGCCATAAACATGATATGCCTGCGCGCCCGCCGCGTATTTACATTGAAACCAATCTAGCGGAAAATCTCGGCCTGCTCCATACTCGAAATGTGGATGGCTAGAGCGCGAAAGTCGCAGTCGTCGTGGAAGAATAGGTGCAAATGGCGTGCGGCAGCTTCTTCTGCTAAATCGAGCGTTGATAAATTGTAAAATTACACGTGCGAAATTATTATTACCGCACTCGGCTGCAAGCAAGTGTACGCGCGTCTGCTGCCACTTTTGGAAAGTCGAGAGCTGCGCGTTTTATTATTATTCCTATAATCGTAAACACAAATTTACAAACATTCTACGGCGGATGCGCGCCATAGTGCTAAAATCTATTGCCATCGGGTGTGGAAATGTAAATGAAGGTTTCGTTGCATATTTTATAATTGATATGGATACAAAGTGTGAAGGATATTTCATTAAATTTGCCAAATATTAAGAACCAAACCGTATTTTATGTTAAGCTATAATGCACTTACTGAAATCAATTTTTAAAGTTTTAGTCTTTGTCATTAAAAAAACTATTTAGTTTCTCTTTTTGTAAAATAAATATCTAATTACTTTTTTCTTAAATTTCTTTAAGAACTAACTTAATAGTAGTTTGAAAAATGATTTTCTTTTAAATTTTACTTCTAACATCTCATAGCTTCTCCAATTATACCTACAACAACTGTATTATGAAAACATCAGATTACATATAGATTGCCACCAGCTTTATGCTGTTAGGACTAATTATTATTTAGGTGTAAAACTGTAAATTTTTATTTGTTTCTTGTTTGGTTAATTTTTATAGTATATTAATAAATATTAAATATTACAAATATTTACAATTTTTGATCTGACAATATGGCAAATCAGGAAAGATGTTTTTGGCAAATTTTCTTCTTTTCTTCTCATTACAACCCCAATTATACCTGCAATCATTTTAAGCCTATATTATTTTAATATTACTACTAAATTTATAATTATCGAACTAATAGTTTAATAATTATTGAGGTGAAATGATATAATTGTAGATGCCTGAGTAGTTGCCTACGTAAGTATTTTTTGCAGGTAGTTTTTTCTTCTTTCTGACCTAAGTTCAGTTTTTTATTCGCTAATAAATATTAATTTGATACAATTAATGCCGCAATTCAAACTAAATTAAAAATACTCTGCGAAAATTTACCTAATAACGGAAAGTGTAGTAAAACACATTTCTTTAGATACATTCTCATCTTCTAATCATAGATACAATTTCTCACTCTACTCAACACTTCTTCAAACCTATGGCAACTCATGCCTGATTTTGTTTTCTGCTGCTGTTATAAATTCCATTCTAATCACTCTAATAGACACTTTCGTGTTTGCTACATATCAAACTGCTTGTTTTGATGATTCGATGATTGCGTTTTCGGGCTGTCCGCTAGTGGTGCTATTGATAGATCGTCAGTTTGCGCCCGCGGCCCGGCGGCCATCACGCGATCCCAATTACGTTTAGCCAAATAAATTTATTTCAGACGGCGCACCAACCGCGTACATTAAATGCGCTTCATTACCTCGAAAATAAGAACATGCACACCGATCGGAGTAATACTATCGCCAGTAATAGCAATAATAACATTAAGAGCGTCAATAGTATTAATGGTATTAGTAACATTCACCGTTTAGATCTGCGAGAAATCTTTGAGAGTTGGCTTTAAGTACGGCCTATTTGAGATCGGATCAGATGATAAAATGATATACATTACTCGCTTACATATTGAGTAACTTAAATCAGATTGGCCATCGATTTCTGTTTTGATCGTTGATCAAGATTGGAGTGGTGTTAACTCAATTTTAACGCTCGTTTGTGGCAATTGCAGTGCGGAGAGATGTTGTTCAACTCTGGCTACAATGCGTAACAATAGTTTCGAGAGTGAAATAAATTGGAGCATCGCGTTGTTTGTTCGGAAGCATCGTTACCGGTTACGCCATCCGGAATGATGTCGTTTATGCTCCAATTCTTCTCGGCTTTGTTCATAATAGAGAGTTAACCTTGTCATGCCTTGTACATCCTGTAATAGATTTTCTATAGAATTATTCAGGCATTTTCTATTTTTTTTAAATACTATTTTGCAGGCAACCATGTGTGCAACAATCATTTGAAACATGTGTAGCGACATGTTATCACTACATCAACAGTGCCCTCTTGAAAGCAAAAACGTAATCACTTACAGGGTTCTCTTATATCAAAAGAGAAAACTATTTACGCCCCAATTACGCTCATAGCCCACCGAAATGCATTCAAGCTTCGTCCTTGTGAGAAATTTTGACAAGTAGAGACATGCCGAGAGAAAGTGCAGGTTAAATAGAAGACTGTGGACACGTGATGATACCATTATTTCTGATCTTTATAAGTTTTAAAGTATATTCTCTTCTTCTTGTTTACAAATTCTAATACTATGTTTTTCATTTGATAAATTTGAGAATGAAACTGTATTTCTGTATAACCACCAAACTATCTAATATATTTAGTATATGTTTACTATATCTACTTTAATAGGATACATTAAAAGTTGTCTACATTAAGGTGTACCACACATAAAGTGCACAATTTATGCACGTTGTAAATGTTCTCGACATGTTTGATGGCAAATCGAGTGAATGCGCATGTTCGGTGATTTCCTGGCGTGATGCGCCGATTCGAATAACACGTGGAAACACCTACAATGTGCAATCGTGTTCGATGCTTTTCATTGATTTCATTAATAACCAAACGCATAAATGGAAACGGTCAGAAGGAAAATGTGAGTTGTAATAAACGAGAAAGTTACATTAAAATAAATTAGATAAATTGAATATAATATACTGCCTATTAGTCTTAGGCGTTATCTGAGTTGCCTAACTTAGGCATTTAGAGAAATTCAAGAAAATGTTAATGTGTACCACCAATGTTAAGCAACGTTATCTGAGCGTAAAAAGTGTTTCTCTACACGGTGGAAAAAGCAATAATTAACAATAGCATTTCGACGCCGTTTGCGCACTTTTTTCTTTCCGACCGCAGCGCGCACTCGCAATTATTCCACGAACTGCAGCCATGCGTCGGCGCCCATTCTATTTTTCACGTTCGGGCAATTAAACCATTCGCAATGTATAAACTACAACATAAACACGATGTTAATTAAGTGTTGTCCGCGCGTTTAAGCACGCCAGCAACAACAAACAGCCTAACCACAAGCCCATATACAATGGACTGCGAAGACAAGAAGCGCACCGGAGGCCGCGTGGCTCGAATTAAGACCGAAATGTACAATGTGAGATCATGTCGTCGAAAAAAGCGCGGCGATAGAACCGCCACGTTGCTGCCGGGTACGACAATAATGGGCTCTAATAGACTCTTTGCGTTTGTTTACGACGACCAGTGCGGGGGGACATGCATATGGGCAGGCGGAGCAAAGTGCTAGGTTATGTAAAGCGGGGCATTAAGGACGCGCCGAGCAAGTCAATTACTGCTACGAATCTGATAAGCGAGCGTGGATGGTAGCGCACGAGGCGCATGTTATCGGGGTACATGTAACGATGGTTGCGATTGTGTTTCGAAGACCATAAGGAAGTGCTGACAATTAGAGTTGTACTAAGAAGTTACTAATCAGGGTCATATAGAAATACTTAGCAAGTTGGAGACTAATATTGGGGCCCCAGAAGTATATTATATATGGCATGCTTCTCGCCATAATTTTGTGTGGTAATATATTTGTATTGTTGACAAACATGGCATAATATGTAATATACAGTCTGACAAGTCTTCTTGTTTGAACTTGTTTGAAGAAAATTTTCTCTCTCCAGGAATCCTTGTTTGCAGTGGTAACTAGAGCTCTGTTCAGCGTCCTCAGTTTATTTAAATTTGCTCTCTTAATTATATTACTCCTATTACGTATACCAGACTATATACTATCGTTATGGAGTATATATTGTTAAAATACTATCGTTGAGTGTGGTTACGAAGTGTTTAAGATTCATTATTTTGATACAATTTCACTATAACACTTACTTATTGGTCACTTGGTATAACGTTTTCGGCATGTTGCCTTCTTCAGTATGATCTCAATAGAACTAAATTAAAGACTATATAAATCAGAAGATTGAAGAAGACAACATGCCGAAAACGTTCTTACCTAAAGACGAAAAGTAAGTGTTATAATGAAATTTTATCAACATAATAAAATACTATCGTTAATTATTAGTTTTCTATTGTGTAGAGATACTTTTACGTTTCAGATAACGCTGCTCAACATTGTTACACATTAACATTTTACTTAATTCGTCTAAATAAAGAGAAGGTCATTTATTTGTAAATATTATTTTATCAGAATATTGTTAGTTGTGGTCACAAACTTTATATTTTATGAATAAAACATTTACGGCTTGATGCTTCTTTCAGTATCATTCTGCAGAAGTTATAGTTAAGACATTTTTACTCAATATTATTTCTCACAGCGTTAAATCGCCAAATTAAGGTGGTAGTAGTAGCAAAATTGTTAATTTAAGAAAACAGCTGGCTTCTGCACGATGTAATAAACGTATGATTATGATCGATTTTTGTAGCAAATATTCATCAATACTTACCAAGTCTGCAATACACATTTCCATCAATTCACAATAAGACAATCAAAATTAAGTAATGAGTATTAATGAATTCGTCGTTCATTCAGATGCACAAAGAGAATCAATTGTGTTAAATTTATTTTCCCAAATTTGAAGACAGCCTACGTGTAATCGATATTTTTCATTGTTTTCCATTCGATAGACGGAATGTTCAAACAAACCACTTTGGAATACTTGATTGATTTATTTTGGGACAAAATATGGTGGCTATATAAACGATATACAACTTAAGAAATTACTATTCTATGTAGATGAAACTTAGTAAAACACTTACTAAAGGTTTGTTCCTTTGTTGTTTTTACACCAACTCACAACTTTAATGAGCACACCCGTAATCCACAATCACACTTCTAGACAATCCTTAAACAATTACGATTAATCATATATTCTTCGAAATACCCATCCCTGGCCGAAGAAACAGCCGACCACCCTCACACAACCTTTCCAATCAACAAATCCTATAAAAACAAACAATACTAAATATACCTTTATACTGAAAAATACAACAAGTCAAAAACGTTTTACCAATCTATATTAGGTGAGTTTATAGTCATGTTTCATCGACATAATGAATATTAAATACTTCGTAACCACACTCAACGGCACCGTATACATGAATTCTTATTATTAAAATTTTCTTCAATATTTTTATTAAAGCAATAGCAACTTGCAAAACATCTAGCTTTGTTTTGTAATTTATTTCTAATTCCTTGAACGTTTTAAATATGGCATAATCTAAACAGCGACTAACCTCACTAATGACTCATGCATGTGTAAACGTGGCATAGAAGAAGCACAACACGTGTAATTGAATAATTAATCGTTAAAAACACCTATCGACAAACCGGGCGGGCCTCAAAGCATTTCAATTAGAATAGGCGCGCGTGCGCGTTGAGTGCCATTTGCATATTGCGCTGCGTTAGTACATCGCGCATGCGCTCTGGTTCATCACGCAATCTTTCAACGCCTGCATAGATTTGTATCTTAAGGTCGGGAGATTAAAACTACATTCTCGAAATTTATCATAGAATGATTTTTCCTGCAACAATACCTCCAGCTGGTGGAAAAAGTTAATTACTCAATTGATTCCTATTAAAAACATTTTGCCTGCTTGTCGATTACAACAATCTCAATCCTTAACTACACAACAAGCCTCATAACAGCATAAAATTTCGTAAATAACTTAATAACTTAATGCCAGCTTAGAGATAAGCGTCTTGTACGCAGCGACATGAGCGACATGACTCGCGTTAACTGGACGTAACCCAACTTGAATGCACATGACTAACCTTCGTTGGGTTAAGCAAACGTGAATTTATGCTACAACCATCGGCATAATGATCGATTTGGTTGGCGAGTGCATAATTTTTTCATCGCAGACACTTCCTCGAGTGCGCCGTGCTTAAATTAATAAGTCGAGCACGGCGCGCATTCGCTGTATATAGAGATAATGACGTCGTGAATTATCCACCGCCGCAGTCAATAAGTCACACGCGTAGCATTTTGTCTTCGGCGTAATGGGACCAATGTCGCGTGCGTTCCGAAATAGAATTCCGCGGCGTATATGGCGCGCGCGTTCATTATCTGACGCCCACGCCGAATGACAGTAATAAGGAATCTAACGAAAACTAGCCGACAACGGCAGATGGATCCCACACTATGCGGAGATGACAGACTCTAGGCATGAAATGAGCCGTGACGCGTGCTGACGCGCACAAATTTCGAACGAATCGATTCCGGTGTGTTTCGCAACCCGCCATGCACAGTCACAATGAGGAATGCCTGCTTTTGGCGGCTTTAATTGCTTGTAACTTGCGTCTTAACAATTTACAATTTCAACCCTAATATATTCTACAGAATTGGCATGGAGGTGGCATACCTCACGTTTTTACATTGGGTATAACTAGTAGTTTAACTAGTTTGTAGAAAATACTAAAGATTATAATTAAAGTACAAGTTGTTAACTTGGGTTATTATTTAATAGGTTTTAATTGTAAGTAAAATTAAAAATAGTAGTAATTCCGTTATGTCGGCTTATCTTGGGTTTGAATCTAGACTGTACAATGATGTCTCAATCGCCAGCATCGATTTGCTATCAACACCACGCATTCGAATACAAAGCGCCACCTATTTTTTCCGCCACTTTCTCCTTTTACGAAACGCATTGATGGCGAATTTAATAACGCACTGAATTGTTTGCGATTTATTAATCATTGTTTGATGCTGGTTGCGTTTTATTATTTATTATTTCCATGTTATGGTTGCCTACACTAAAACTACTCCATAAACTCGATGAGGAACAAAGTCCGTAGACTGTCCCATTGTCTACGCGTTCGTTTCTAAACTAATTTCAATAAGCACTTCTTAAAACAATCTCGAACAAAGGACATTTAAAAGCTTAACGTGGCCGCCGCTGGCAGTGCGTAGTTAAAAATGATTGTTTTAAATCGCTTAAATTGTTTGTCCATTTGCAAGGCGATGTAATTTTAAGAGTTGTCGTCGTTGAATGGAAATGGAAATGGAGATTGAAATTGGAAATTGTTATTGTCGTCCATTAGGCAAAGAATGCAGAATGGGCTTCTTGTGCACCTTGCGCCTTTGCCATGGCGCGCAGTGGCAATGACGCAGGCGCGGTTATCAATGTGGATCGTGTAGCGAAAAGTGGATCGACTGCGAAACGATAATTGCCTCGTTGGATTTTATTTTTATCGTCGTTATACTCGCGTTGAGAATCGTCACGATTGCTCGTTGGAGTTAATTATTACCGGTATTCGGCTACTACATAAATAAATTCCGCTGCAGTGGCTCCGATAACACTGAGCAATTTGTATGAAATTTACTTGCTAACACTAAAACACTTCATTTCGACTCAAGCACATATCCACTTCTCTTTATGTGACTTATAGTTTTCCATGTTACCAACACAAATTAACAACAACATAACTAAATACTCTAATTTTTTATTTTAATTTTGATATTTACCCGCCCAACAAAAAGTTATATTTTAATAATTTTGACTTCAATTAATAGCTCAAAGTACACTCTACAACTTTCTAAAACTACTATCGTAATATCCTTCACTACCCAAGAGTTATACCAACTAGAAAAAAGTGAGGTTAATGATAAACGTTGATTTTAATTCATACCGTCTTCATTCCATTTCCTGTTGAAAATTATAAAATGGTAACAATAACTGGTTTATATTAATAATCGAATGCCAAATGAATTATGTTTTTGAGATTTATGATTTGGCAATGTTTATGGTGAAACGAAAATTTCACACACACACACACACACAACTCAACTTGTATTTATTAATAACAATTAATTAATTATCGTGAAGTATACTAGAGCTAGTTCAAAGACATGAGGCGACAACATAACCAAAATTTTTTTAATTACGATTTCAACCTATCGAATAATTTCTAAAGTTGACATCTTCTACCTTAATTAATAGGTGTTAGTTCTCAGCGGTTACACCAAATAATTAGGTGATATTAATCGTCGCCGTTGGTTCTACGTTATTCAGTTTTTACGTCAATCTCCTGTAGGAAATTATAAAGATGAAACAGTAACTTGATTGTACTTACAATCGAATGTGATGTAAAATGTGTTTCTGAGAGGATCCTGTATACAGTTTATTTTGTCGAGTTTCAATATAGAGTAAGGAGTGCGACTTTCTTGGAAAATGCATTTCTTAGACTTTCCATCGATGATGGAAGTGCGGAAACGCGTGTGGCTTGCATCTTGGGTCGTCACGAGGCGCGTGCGCTCCAAAAAAAGGGAATATCAAGCGGTGACAATCTCTTGCAGACGCGCATCTGGTCTCATCTGCACGCATTCCGCATTGCATGGCGTGCGCTGACGAACGTTATTGCAAATATCGCACATACGTTGCGTCCATTACCAGTTGGTTGAACTAGATCATGTGCAGCTAGAGATTAATTTGTACGACGTGCAATGTTATATACAGGATAAGTCAATTATTCTAGGAAAATACTATTAAATTTAACAAAATAACTTTACAGAACGGTGGAGGGGATGCTATATTAATCAAATACAAATGAGGACTTAGTTGGAATGAGTAGTTTTCCCGTAATAACGTTTTCGGACGATGGAAGAAAATACAATAAGCTTACAAGCTCATACTTTAATAAGTGAAAACAAAATAAGAGACTATAAACTCGTACTGATAGCATCTTTGTCCCCCTAAACATCCAAGGTTATGTCTTTTTAGGGTACTAAGCTACGTAGAGAGAAAAAGCGATCATGCCAATGATTTAATTCTTCTACTTGAACCTAGAAAGTGCGTGGTTATTTTTTAATAAAAAAAAAATAATAAAACATTTTTAACCTAAACTGATGGCGTTTGCTTTATTTATTATTGTGTTTAGTGACTGAAAATAAATTAACATTTATCAATAAGCATAAAAATTCCAAAGTGACTTTTTAGTTTTAAGATAGAGAATCATGTCACATTACTTAGATTTTACCAAATGATTAATGCACTTCACATCTCAAGTGAATTGGATGAACGCAGCGCGCGAATTCCATTCGCACTGTTATTAGTGATTACGTTTTTGTCACTCCGGCGCCACTCTATTCCATTACATTAATAACAATGAATTCGATATAAAGTTCGTGCTGAAAAACAAGGCCATGCACTGGATTTAAGCATGCGCGATGTGCTGCTGTCTCGGGTGAATTGGGCATTTTTACCCTGCACTTGATTTAATATCACATTATTCGTTTTTCTATGCCGGTATGTTCGCAATCATGCATTTCCGCTCCGCAGAGCAAATTCGTTGTGGTTGACTTCATTAGCGTTTGTTAAACTAAATTATATTGTGACATGTAACACAACAAGAGTGGGGAGGAAAATATGCAGTTGAGTTGTAAGTAAATAGAATCTGAGATTGCTTTAATTGGATTGATTTTTTGCTTAGAATGATTCTGTTTGTCGACAGAGTCAAATTTATATCCGTTCTTATTGAACTAATTGTTGGTAATGCATTAATTGTGTTATTTTTTAGCTTTAAGCTAATTATATCACAAATTTAACTTTAAAAAAGCGTTGTCTATAATCTAACTTTGGTCAGCAATTATTTAGTCCTGAAATAAATAATTTTCGATTATCAGTATGAGAAACTCTAAGTATAAACTGTTTTGTTTTATAAGTAGTCAACTTCGATAATTGACTTGTTCTATTTCAACTTCGAAGCAAAGAAGAATTTTCTACTAACACCCATTTGTTTAGCAAACTACGCAATTGAGTTGTAAATAAGTATCTCATTTCGTAAAATGTATGCGGAAGAAAATATGTCGTGATATATATATATATATATATGTATACATAAAAAGAATGTCTCCAATAGCAGTCAGTTAAAAAGCACATGAATCGCAAACGGGTGCATCGTGTGTCGTTTTTGCAGGTGCAATTAATTAATCTCGTATTCATTTATACATTCCGCCGACTGCTACACATTCGGAATGCGCAACTGAGATGAATCCATTTCTTTCGTGTCGTAATTATGTAGGCACGGTAGGCACGAGTAAAATGTCATAAATGTCAATTGACTCGCGCACGCCAAGCCAACCTAACCTAAAATGTGTGCTTTTTTGCGCGTCACGCTTGATTTCATCATTGGAGAATGATTGAAATGTTTGCGGCGGGCCGAGGAGGTAGGAAAAAATCTGCCGTACAATACACACATTGCATTGGTAATGATCTGTAGTGATATTTATGGATATTCATTGAAATCCATCGGGTGCGCATCGCTCATGTTGGTAGTCACGAGAGCGAATGTCGCTCGCACTTAATAGTTGTGTTGCTTTTTTCCTCTTCGCTCGACTCGTGCACGATTCGTTTCTGCATCTGCAAAGTGCACACGCTCGCCGCGCTTAGAGAACGAATTAAAATATTAATTACTCGCTGCGCATATGTCAAGGATGATCAACTCGACGTGATCTATATAAATTACAATTATAACCTTCGACATCGCATCCATTGATCCCATTGTGAAGGTTCTAAATAAAATAAAGCAGGATGGGTACGGAAGATTTGGGTTAGGTTGTTATGCTGTCGTTTAGTTATGTTTTCTCAGTGTTTGGCAGAGTTTCTCATGACATGACATGACTGACACGTTTCGTCGGCGGTATGAGTCTTCTGCCTCTACAGGCATCGTCGTCTTCGACGGCTTGACTCACGGTGAGATTTAGTTTAGATACGCCAAGTGCACGAAATATTTACATATGCTGCTGCGCTTCTGCTGGCGCAAAACTCGAGTGCGCTCGTTTTCCCACGCATGTGCGCCATCGAATAAATCGTGACGCGGATGGCGAACTTTTCTATGCGATAAATGCTCGAGGATGAGAGAGATTACAAAAATTAGAGGAAAACTAGCTGAAAACTATTTAAATTTGCCGATTGGGAGCAGATCTAACCAATGCCAACTGAGACGACCTTAATTGGATTCCAAGCCAAGCAGATAGTACAAATTTGAAGTTGTTTAACAACATGTAGATTTCACAATTTAAAACTTTTTTACTACCTATTTGATTAGATTAAATGCAACACTGGTAAACAACAAATTTTACAAAAAGAGGAATTGCTTTGTTCTGTCAAATTTAGAATCTATTATTCAATTTTATTTGCAATCTCGATTCATGTCTTTCTTGAAAATTGGGCTCTTAAGTCAACATTTCTTTCTCAAACGCATACAATACTTGCAAAAAAACATTTGTAACACAATTATAAGAAATCAATATAATTTTTATTGACCCTTAAATAATATTTTAAGTATAAACTTGTTGATAAAACATTGGCTGTGTTAACTTATATAGTTTTAGAGTAAAATTTTGCTTACTATGAATTAAACTGTCAAACCATGTTTGATTTCAACATTAATAATTGACGATTATACCTTAATTATGAAAATAGGCAAAATTGATGTTTTCTTATGTTATAATTAAATCAGTTTGCATTATTCATTTTCTCTTCTATTAAAATTGATCTCTTTTTATGTTCCATTAATTCAACAATCTTTCTAATAATAAATATAATGAAACAACATGTAAAATTGTTCCAAATTGTTAGTTGTGTGTGTATTCACAATTTCCGAAACTTTTTCCACGGCCGCACCAAAGCGCCAACTAGCTTCGAATTCAATTTTCTCCGTCGCTCTGAAATTTATTGTCATAATAGCCGCGCATTTCCGATTGATTGAGTAATCACGTCAACAACGCGCCCGCGAATAGCCACAATCGATGGACGATTGGGTGATGTGTAATGTTCGACAATTGCGATTTACCCAATCCAAATCGATCCGAAGCGGAAAAAAGCGCGCGCCATCGCTGGAACAAAGGCAGGCGTCGCGCAGAATTCATTATATTGCTAAATAAATTGAACACAAATTGAAAGTGCAATTGCAGCTGAGAGTGCTTTGCAGCATTTGATTAGATTACATTAGATTGCACTGCGCACTGGCAGATGGAGTGGCAAAGATGCGGCCGAGCCATTTATCAAGGCTGATCAAATAATTCGATGATAATTTTCGTTGCGGCGCAATGACCTTTGCGCTGCGTAATTATTGCAATTAGAGAGAACAAACCGGTGTATCGTGTAATTTGCTTCTATGCTTGATTATTAGCATTTGATTTTTATTGAAATGAAGTTATTTCAAAAAGACTTCTGTGAGTTACTTGTCCAGAGATGGCGCTGCGGAATTAGCAATACTTGCCAACAACGCCAACTCCTAATATAATACTCCTAACTTTAAAAATAGTGGTGATGATAAACTCTAATATTCAAATTATACTGTATACTTTGTGTGACTATGTGAACCACATCCGAGTATTGCGCGCACTTGGCGTGGAAATCAAAGTGTATCAAAGCAGCAAGAAAATTCCCTGTGATTACGCCTGCCGCGCCGCCCATTGTGATAGCTGTTATCATGCCGCCGCAGCGACACACGCCCGTAACCCAGCCGCGCTCTTTCATCGCGCAGATGATGATGTCGTGGGAACGCTCGACACCTACCCACACGCGCCGCCGCTCCACGGCTTCTTCTGCATCTTGGCCGTCGTTGTTATTATTGTCCATTTGCGTTCACACGATCCGCGGCCGCCGCGCGCTCTCGAATGCCAACACCATTATACACCAATTATTCGGCACGGTTGTTATACATATCCGCGTGAGCGCACGAATTTTGCGCGGATGGAGATGCTGCACAGTTGCAGGTGACGGCTCGCTTATTCTAATATCGCAAATGTCAAATCGACGGCGATGCAGCGCGATAAGCTGCCCTGCGAGCACAAACAATGCGTTTGCCACGACACGAGTGGAATTTCTAGCAGATCTAATTTTCATCTCGTTCCTGCTGCTGATATTAGGTAAGGTCATGAACGTGACCTGCAAAGTAGCGCAGTGATTTAATTCGATATTACATTCAAATGCATTTTTTATGCTGGCGGTTACTTGCAGTTATAAATCACATGCTTGCATTATTCATACTTAAGTCTATTCTAGCAGTACTTAGCGAACACGTGAAAAGTAAATCATTCTTTTTTGCTGCGGCCTGGAAAGCATCGCAGTGACTAATGATGACAAGTGCTAAGAAGCAGGAATCCGCGTTCACCAAGTCAGCATCAAAGAAAACAGGAAAGTCAGGAAAAGCAGTGGAAAAAATCATTGAATTTTTCATCATTTTATCGCTTTCATCATCAATATTTCACTCGTTCAGATCCCAAGCTGAACAAGATGAAATTAATTCCACTGTCGTTGACTTAACCTCCAAGAGCTGAGTCAGTTAAAAATGATAGCTCCGCTATTAGTAAATCACTCGGCGTGTTTGTAATTCAAATGGTTGCTTTATTGACAACTGAACCTAGTAAATTTCCTTGCTTTTCACTATGCGGAGTTTTGACTTGAGTCCAAATGTGTGGCTCAAAACCAAACTTGAGTAAATTTTTTCACGTAAAAAGTTCTCCACTCAAGTTGATATCCATATCAGGTGTTATACGGCATAAACCCAGTGAGCAGCATGTCCCACAGTTCGGCTGAGCTTTTTGCACGCTGCGTACAAGACAAAAGCGCATAAAGCTCGCCGTGGCGCGCCATGTTTGGCCACTGATGGCGCAATTTGTATGTACGCAGCCGCGTCGCGATCTATTTATTGCGGCGCGCGAAATGCGAGTAAACTATTTCACACTCGCAGGTCCTGCGGATTGAGACAGTTGTGCACGCGGGCGAACTTCTCGGAAGGAGTGCTTCCTGCACGAACGTGCTTTACATGCGAATGACACCGTTTGATGAAGATGAGAGGACATCGATTGCTAGCGATGGTTTTTACATCGCAGTGTTTACAGATGTAGTGCGATGGGTTTTAGATTTTTTCAGGATTTTACCATGTGGCGGACATGGTTTTTTCCAGTGCGAGCTACGATATGGGTTTTTTCTGTAAGTGCTCAGCTAATCGTCTTGAGAGGGAAGTGTCGTTTTTTCGATAAAAATTGCAATGTTTCCCAGATAAGATAAGCGGTTCGCAGATGTAGGCCATTGTAGCTTGAGTCATGATATTGTTTGGTTGTGAGTGCAGTTGATAAGCACCCTCTCACACAATGGCACAATATCTCTATGATAAGCTATTACCGAAAGTCGTCAAGTTGGTAGTGATCTTTGATTACAAGGCTGAGAGCAATGAGGAACTTAGTGTATGCGCAGGGGAGGAAGTGAAGGTCATCAAAAATGTGAGTCAACATTGGATTGAAGTCAAGTCTAAGGATGGGAAAGCGGGGTTGTTACCACTGGCATATCTCAGAATACCAGGCACCTTAGAATCATACCCGTAAGTTTTCATTGTTATGACTACGGTTTCCAAGGAAAACTATAAATTGAATTGTAGATGGTTTTTTCCTGAATTAACCAAACAGGAAGCGTTTGAACTGCTTATCAAAGAACCACCTGGTACCTATCTGGTACGTCCATCCAGTGTTGAAAAGATGCATGTTTTAACAATTCGAACACACTTACCAGATACACCAATTGCAATGTACAGAATTAGGTATAATGAGTTTAAATGTTACTTTATTCATGTCAACTTAACAAGTTTGTCACTCAAGACTCTAATGTCTTATTACCAAAGTAAGTATTCATTTTAGATACTAGTTCTCACTACTTTGCTAAAATAACAACATTAACTTCTAGATGATACGACAAACAAATTAAACCTCAAACATCGACTTCTAAAAATCTGCCCTAAATCCACTCCAAGAATCTTTCAGCTTACTCCTTACAACAGACAAATCGACGCCAATGAAATCAAATTGGTACGCGAGATAAGCAAAGGTAACTTTGGAAGAGTAAGCATTGGTTTCTATCGCCAGTTTCGCGTAGCCATCAAAGAACTTCACAATTTTGCCAAAGAAGAATGGGACAAAGAGATAATCCCTCTGTCTGAACTGCATCACCCTAATGTGGTCACCTTCTATGGTTTTTGCAACTCCCACAATTGGATGATCTTTGAATTTATAGACTATTGTCTTTTGCATCAACTGCAAAACGTTGCTTATAGTGACAATCAGTTGTTGACTATCATCATTCAGATTGCTCGCGGGATGACCTATATTCATTCAAATAACTACATTCACCGTGACTTAGCTGCTCGAAACATTCTGGTCACTAAGGATAGAGTTGCTAAGATAGCAGATTTTGGGTTATGTCGAAAGATTAAATTGAAGGGATCTTATTCTACCAACGTAGATAAAGCTACTCCTGTACTTTGGGAAGCATTAGAAACTTTGGATAGCAACAAAAAAGTCTACAGCAAGGCAACTGATGTATGGTCATTTGGTGTACTTCTGTTTGAGATATACTCCCAAGGACAAGTACCTTTTAGAGATATTCGAATGGATCAATTTACTGCACATTTGAAGCAAGGAGAACGCTTGGATAAATCTGACAGGATGCCTCTGAGAATATTTAATTTACAGATGGAATGCATGGATGGTAAACCTAAAAAACGACCTACGTTTAAAGAAATCCTTAGATTTTTTAGTACCTTTGAATCAAGTGATTAATATAAAATATTTAAGCATTTATGTTTTGTGGGATTGTATATTGAAACAAAGAATAAGTATATCAAACGTAAATGCGGATGTTTAATCTTATCAGGTTGCGATATCGGTTGGGAAACCACAGCATTGCATCTAGACATGTCTCAAAACAGAGGAACTTTGTAGAATTCTGTGTTGCAATGTCGCTTTGGTTAAATTACATGTGTTGCCGTTGTGACGGCAACGCCAGCGGTGACCAACTCCACGATCATATTTTACACAATAAGTTATTACCAAAAGACAATGATCCTATTATTGTAACACCAAAAGTTGGTGATAGTGACTCTCCATCCGTGGTACAGCCATCAAGTCCGGAGATCTACATTGTGCAATGGAATTACAAACATTTATTGAAGGGACATCGTGTGCAAGTTGAGGATTTGAATCTGAGCGATAATGAGCAGATCTACCTTACGGTAAGAAGTCAAGATGGAAAGATCATCAACGTTCCTAGAGTTTGTTTGACCAAGATTAAGGATGTAGCAGATGAACCGTAAGTATATAAATAATTTTTGCAAATGTAGTCAGATTAAGTATAATTGCAGATGGTATTTCATTAATATTACTACGAGGGATCATGCCCAATTGGTTCTGCTCAATGCTGATTCAGAAGATGGCTTGTATCTTATTCGAAAATGCGAGACTGCTACTGTAAAAGTCCCTTACGTATTGTCTATTAAGAGACAAATAACTGGAGATGATGGTAATGGTGAAGACGAGAGTTTTCACGTAGAGCATATTCAAGTCTTTGAAAACAATGGGTTGTATGGGGGCGAAGGTAAAGAGACGTTTGTTACCCTAGCTGCAATGGTAGATCATTTTATTGGTTAGTAATCAATTAACAACCGCCTCTACTCTAGAAAAATGATGTGGTGTTATTTAGAAACTGGTTTCTTGACTAAACCATGCCCCAAGGACTTGGTAATCAACATCAACCAATCTGAAATTCATACAAGTATCAAACTGGGCCATGGCGAATTCGGTGAGGTTGTTAAAGGCACTTGGAGGAATCATACAGTGGCTATTAAATACATGCACGATGCTGCTGATTTCCAGGATGAGATCAAATTAATCTGCCAATTCAACCATCCACAGATTGTCCAGATGTACGGTGCTAACATCTCCAGTAGTCCGCAGTTCATGGTCATGGAGTATATGTGCAATGACTCTTTGTTGAACTACATGCACAACAATAAACTCTCCCTTCAGGAGAACCTATACATTCTGAAGCAAATAGCAGATGGTATGCGTTTTCTTGAGAAGTATATGGTTCTCCATCGGGACCTCGCTGCACGCAATGTCCTAATGGGTGAGAACTGCTGCGCGAAGATTGCTGATTTCGGTCTATCTCGGAAACTGGGACCAGAGTCAGATTACTATCGGACTACTGCCAAGAAGTTGCCTATATTATGGCTAGCACCTGAGTCATTTACAAATTATATTTTCACTACCAAATCAGACGTCTGGATGTTTGGTATTTTGTCAATGGAGGTCTTCCAACGAGGCCTACGGCCTTACAATGAGCTGAATATGAGCAACTTTGATAAATTGGAGAGAATTAATGATGGATATCGTATGCCACGAGTGGAGAGCATGCCCGAGAATTTTTATTTGTTGCTGACAAAGTGCTGGCAGGTGGATCCAAGACACAGACCAACATTTAATGAGGTTTATCAACATTTTCTTCCTACGAAACATGTATAATCTATATTGTTTAGCTAATTTTATTACTAAATATATATGTATAATTTAATAAAGTTGATTATTACAGCTTATCGCTGTAAAAGGAAATCCTGATAGCTTATCTATGTGTTATGAATGTTTGTAATCCGAGTTAGTTTAAATCACTTCTATCTACACATTGCAATAGAAACATGAAGTGCGTTAAATATTTCTGTTGTATACGCACATCGACAGAGTCGAATATGTTGCAGCACATTGTAAAGCGACGTATGTACTTAGAACAAATAAGCTACTAATGCTCTAATGCTAACAAATTTGTTTTAGGTTATTCTGAGCAAAACGCGTATACAATTCTGAAACCACCAATTCACAAGCAACATCGTTTACAAGAAGAACCTTTCCGGAATGTGAGATATTTCAGAGCAACCTGTAATGTCCAATATCACCAAGGATCAAGCGAATTGTCTTTCTCAATTGGAGATGTTATTGAAATAGAAGAAGGATATAGTGATGGATATATCCACAGAGCAAGGCATGTCAGAAGTGGTGTGATTGGAGAAACTTCTAGGTCCTTCTTGGAGGAGACATCAATTGCTGAGTTACAACCGTAAGTTATTTCTTGTTTACCGTCAATTTCTGGCCTTCAGGAACATCTAAGTGTTTTTTAGGTGGTACTTTCATAATACAACGAGACAAATAGCGAGGATGCTGCTTCTTAACTCACCGCTAATCGGTTCCTTCTTAGTGCGAAAATCGGCAAGTAAAGGCCAAGCATATTCTCTATCAATACGAGGTGAAGACAATGGAGTTCCCACGGTAAAACATTATCAAATTCATTGCAACATCAATGGGTACTATATCAGTCTAGGGTGTCACTGCAAATACTTGGATGAGTTGATTAAATTATATCTAGGTTAGTATCTTTTTGAGGAAAGTGTGATTCTAAGTCAGATTGATTCGGTTTTTCCCACTGAGGCGTTTTTAGATGATGTACAGGGTAATCTGCAGTTGTATCCGCAATTGAAGACGGCTTGTGTGAGGGAGGCATGCTACAAGATAACTCTGGATGAGTTGGATTCTCTACGTTAGATGAGAAGAAGATATTATGAAATTTATAATAAAATGCTACAAAATATGATCAAAAGAAAGGTTGTATTAACTAAATAAATTATTTATGTATTGCTTCATCATGAACCACAATATTATAGTTTGTGTTATGGTTGATAGATGGTGTTGCCAGGTCACAAGATGACGGAAATTGAAGGAAGTAGAAATCAAAGTTTTGATTATAAACAAGAATACCTTTTGATTTATTACAGATATAATCTTGATATTTTCGTCAATTTGTAGTACAAACAGAGAGGTATAATAATTTGATATATTAAATAGATTAAACTTAACTCATACACCTTCTTCATAATACTGAAGAAAGTAAGAAACCAAAAACGTTTTTTAAATTAATATTTAGTAAGTGTTGTAGTTAAGTTTTATCTTCATAATAAATATGAAATACTTCGTGACCACACTTATCAACATTCTAAATAAAAATATATTGTGATCGATATCAGTGAAAAAGATATTCTTTGTGTAGAGTTGAATAGAATGAACGCATCCTATTCCAAATATAATGACCACAGTGCTTGATCGCCTAACAGTTTGCTCTCTTCTGACGATAAGCAATCGGTGCGCAGTAATTATAATGTGTCGCGTCGCCGTGGTTCCATCGCTATCAGATGCACTCCGGTAATTGACTCATTACGGCGGCGGGCGCAAGGTGTGCCCGCGTAAAAAAGTTCGCGCTGGGTCGCCGCGATAAGATAAAAGCGTGGCGGCTTTTTTCCGGCTCGGTGGAAAGCGCACGCCGGATAATCTAGATGCTCGCGAGTGGACGGCGCGCATCGGTAAGAAGTGCCCGGCTCGGAATGCGGCGAGTAACTCTCGTACATCAGCTTTTTCTTCGGCCTGGGACAATTGCGCGTTTTTGCTAAGCGAGCCAGTGCAGAGTTGTTTATATGGCAATGAGTTTACATCAATTTTTCTTGTGTTTCACGTTGGAATGGAGCAAGTTTGGATTCTTATAAGTATATAGGTTGTTAAAATAGAACGAAGAACATAAAGACAATCTACAGGAAGAAAAGTTTATTAATTCAAAAACTCTCAAAATATAACGTAGGTGACTAATGCAAACGTAAAGAATATCATCTCCTAGTAAATATTGTTTAATTGTATTATTAAAAACGAGTGAGAGTCATTGCCTCAGAGTACCCTATTCTAATTTCAAAATTGCTAAGTCCAGCGAAAGTGTTTGCCACTTGATTAGAAAAGTAAAATGAAGCAAATGAAACATTAAGAAAGATGTTCTTTCATTGACAACCAGGAAATATTGTTGAATAACTTCTTACACTTTTTAATGCGCGATTAATGCGCCTTGCAGCAAATGAGCGCACTAAGTAGACTTTTGCATTGCTTTCCTCATCATTTCAATATCCACAGTTTTATAATCATCTGCAATTACACATGAAAGCAAGTATTAATGGTCTCGATTAAAAGTATCAACAATATCGCGAATTAATTGTGGCAATCATACATCGACACTGTCGCCCGCTATAGGCAGCAACATTTTAGCCGCTAAACAAGCGTCGAAAAAACAAAGTGAGTCGTTAACGCGCACATTGCACTGCCGCAAAAGGGAAAACGGCCGTCGATAGGTGCAAAAAGCGGCGCGAAATCGAGCGAGCGATAAGTGTATTATGTGAAAAGCGGAGCTCCGTTAGGCGAGATGACGCCGTAAATTGTAGCTGAAATTACGCGAGTTTATCGCGCCGAGATTTATTCGTCTAATAACAGAAACATTACACAGCCGCTACGTGCTGATGACTTTTCCAATATCTCTCTTTGTGCGCGTGTGGATTGCATTAGCGGCGCGGCGAATGCTGATTACCGCGCAGCCAAACAAATTCCGTCTTTTATCTTCGTCACTGCGGCGCGTCCGATCGGAGTTGAGATGTTAATGCCGAGCTGGTGATGAGGCTGATCTCAATAGGGTTAACTCGTGGCTGAACCGGCGGCCTTGACAATTAGCAAGTGCAAGATTTACGGCGCGCAGAAATTGGAAAATGCGATAAAAACACGCGCGCGCGAGAGGGCAGAGATAATTACCGAGCTCATCGGTTAATTAAGACTTGGATTCAAACGTAACTAATGCAAGTGCTTAAAATGCAATCATACCTGCTTAACTTTAAAATGCAACTTGAAGCACTCGATTAAGATTGAGCACTATTTTCCTAGTTTATCATTCATACGGCATTTTTTCATAATGCTATAAGAAACACTTCATTTAATTTTTGAAGATAATTTTATCTTTTTTCTAAAAAAAAAAATGCTAATTGAGGTTATAATCAAAATTGTCACTTAAAGATAAAAGATATGATAAAAGAGCTGAAAGGACTTTTACCACCCTGATTCAACACCTTCTTTTACACACTTAACTCAATTTTTTAACTCTACTCTTAAATTTAATTTCGAATTTACAAGAAAGTGAGTTGTAAAGCTAATCTAATACTAATCAATTTCTTCGTAATAAATTAATATTCTGGAAAAGGATTGGCTTAAATGACTAATGAATCAATCGAAGACGTGCAACCGCGTTAAGCCTAATTAAGCTGAAATTAATTAGCCTGAACACACAGCCGGCGCTGGCTTAAATGGCGATCGAAATTTGATTCGATATGGTAAGCAGCAATGCCGCTTTCATCTCCGCACAATGCGTCGTAAAGAATGTCAACCGCGTTCAGCCGCCACCGGCTTAAGAAGTAATGCGCGCGCCCGACTTAACTCGTCGCTTCAGCGCGAGCTGCGTAATGAATAATTAATTGTCACTCCGAATGAGTGAATAATTGCTTATTTGAATGGCGCACGTTCGGATCACTGCAAATGCGAATTAAATCCAATTCGATTGCTCCATTCGTATCGCAACAAGTTCAATTAAATTCAAATCAATTATAATTTTATGCCAGCTCATACAAAGCGTTGTGTTAAATTAAATGATTTATTATCCAGTCATTTGTTAAAGGAATACAATTTATTAATAAGTGCTTTTGGTGCGTGGCGTTGTTTATTAACATGCCCGGCAGTCAGTTGCGTAATAATTGTATTCTTGTGTCGTCGTGGCGCGTGGTACGGTTTCGATTTATGTAAATTAATCTATTACTATGCGTGCGACGTCGGTCGGCGGTTCTCGCGGCGATTATTATAAACCAATCTGTCGTTTTCGGGTGGCCGTTTATCAAGCCAAGCTTGCATGAAGAGTGTGTGGTTGCCAAAAAGGATGCAAGGCAGGAGAAGACAATTGATGGCGCGTGGAGAATTTGCTTTATGAATAGGAAGATCAGAGGGGTGGTGGGACCTATTTATGAACATGAGGAAAATCAATTAAGTCATTTCTATTCAATGAGAAAGAACTTTAATTAAATTTAATGTGGATGTGATGGTCTATTGAATTTGTTATTTTTTAATTATAAATGTGGTGACAGTAACTGTCACAAAAATATTACTTAGAAAACTATACAACATTTTTATTGCATTTTTAGTGCTAATAACTATTATGTTATTCTAAATAGTTGACTGTAATATTCAGGAGGGTCCTGAGAGAGTGATTATTTCGCCTCTTTGCAAAAATGACCACTACGTTTTGATAACTGTTAATTTAAAGAAACAAAATTATTTCAGGACCACATTAAGAGTATTATAAATAAGTAACACAATCAGTATTTCTTAGAAAATTACATTAAAATTTTAGTACTTTCTTGTAATTTCAATTGGTAACTATTATGATAGACTAGATAATTGATGGAAGTTTTTGTGATAATAGAAAATATCTTTATTTTGATTGGTAGACAGCAAATTTCTAAAGATTTTTAGCTAATTAATTTCAAATATTGTTGGATGTGGTCACGAAGTGTTTAAGATTCATTATGTTGATAAGTACACTTATCCTGAAGAAGGCAACAGGCCGAAAACGTTTTATCAAGTGAATCTTAGTAAGTGTTATAGTAAAGTTTTATCAACATAATAATTTCAAATTTTTAACTTACTCCTTACTCTTAAGTATGTTTAGTATTTAACAGCAGTATTCTTATTTTTAACAATTCCAATTTGCAATATATTAACTCACCCCAAACATGATAGTTATTCTGACTGTTTACTTAAGAAAGCACTTAATTCATCTCTATGTGATCATGTGAGAAATTAGTTATCATTGGTTTATTTCCTATTTATCAAGTACCAAAATAAGTATTAATAAAGTGAAGCAAGCACCATTGTTAAGAAAACAACCCTAGATTTACTAGATAATAAGTATTAACTAATTAACTATAATCTGAATTAAGTGTTTGGAAATTCTTCTTCTTAAGTGTGCTTGGCAGCAGAACTATTATTGACAATGACAATTCCAATTTATGACGCGATAATCTCATTGTAGACCTAGTCTCTTCGCTCCCAAAACAGGGTGGCCATTTTGCTAATAAGTTGCTTCCCACCAGCATCCTTCACAACTCAAGCCCACATACTTGAAGCAATCGGAGACTTCAATATAACGCGCGTAATTAAGCACTCGCAAGAAGAAAGTTCCAAGAGCAGTGCAAACAAGCATCTCGGCCAGAAATCTCCGCGCACCGCAACGACAACCGCGTGCGTTACGGGCTGGGAACCAACATTGTGCGATAGAAGGAAAATCCAATAAATTACCGGCTCGCCAACGAGCGCGCGCGCGCGCTTCCACGAAGAAGCCACATAACTGCGTAGTTACGAGGAATTAAAAGAATGTATTACAGTTTAACATTTAATCCAAATGTTGATCGCGACAGACCGTGCGCTTGGGGATCCCCTCGTTGACCCGCGCCGTTGTCGCGCGCGCTTATTTATGGCGATGCGCTACGCATCGGCCGCATCGCCATCTACAGCTACAGCGGCATTCCGAATAAATTATATCTATTGTGCTAAATAATTTATGAAAAATACGATGGCTCGCCGTCGATATCTCTCACTCGGCGACACACTCCAGAGAATGCGCACGCCGCTACTAAACAGGCGAAATTATTGTTCAAACAAGAGAGTTAATTCGACTGCCAAACGACGCGCGTCATTTTTGCGTTGTGTTGGACAACTACTGCACATCTCGTACGTACGCATCATGCGCGCGCGCGCATTCAGGTTGTTCCTCAGCGGCTGGAATAACTAAATTACAGTCACCGCAGGACGACGCACGCACGTCGCGGCGCACGCAGTAATAACGGATTCATTGGATCATATTTCACACGCGCGACAACGCGCATTATAATAACGCCGAGCGCGGGCCCGCCCGGGGGTTAAAAGGTGATAGATGCGCGAGGCGTGAGTGATTGTCGCGGCTTGATAAATGAGATATCGCTCGGCTAAGATAAATTGCGACGGACGGGCTCTTCGATAATTTCGAGCGCAACGCGGGACGCATGCGTCGAGCTGTCAATCACATTAGCACCTTTATCGCCATATACACACCGGGCAAGCAAGCAAAAAAAAAAACATATACGCTCACCACATGGGGTGATCAAAACGAGCTTTAATTTAGAATTTACACAGATGGATTTAATTATTAATTCTTATTTTGAAGGGTAAAATTGCAATAGTGTAGCTATTTTTATAAGCTCTTATGAAATGAATTAATTTATTACAGAGTTGGACTATAAAAATATTGTTTCATTGCAATATGTTTTCTTATTTGATTGCCTTTTTGAATTGGCTTGAATAGCAGTTATTTGTCTTCTGCATATACTTATTTTTTATGTCATAAATCCTATCCTGTGTAAGTTGTCCCTTTTAGCATTACAAAGCAGTTACTCATTCGCTTCTCCCAACGTTCATCGACTTGAATCAATCATATTAAAGTCAATTTAAGTCAAAAATGCAAATCGCACAAGCAGCACTGGAATTGCACAATTTTATTGAATATTCATTGATTTCCGCGCACAACCAAAAGTCGTTTGTTTCTCATTCAATTCCCAACTCACACACACGCAGCGCCTGCGCATCTTAGGCCTGGCCACGCGACTCGACGCATACATGCTCATACTTGAGTCTTACATGTACATATATGCGACTTTTTCTTCCTCAGCGGCGAGCAGTACCAGCAGAGTACGTTTGTGTTCTATGGGTACCTCGACGAGGGACCATTATTAATCTTATTCGCTGGATGGCTCTCACACCTCCAAGGAGTCCAAAGCCGCAAAGGTATGACTCATCGCTAGGATCGCCCTGCTCTGCCGCTCCTTGTTACATTTATAAATGCGCTCTACTGTCTCTCGCGGGCGATATTTAAATTCAATTAGAGCGTTGATTTATTATTTACTCTATTCTAATGTGTATGTTGCGGTACACAATTGAGAAGCACAGGAATTGTTTCGCACGCAAATCATCCAGAGAGCAAAGAAAGCAAGCAGATTGGTAGTGCAAAGGAAATTATGTAGGTGGCGCTACCATGCAAAGAAGAATTATATAATAACACTCACACTATTGCAATCATCTCCCATATATTAAGAGGCGATGAACAGATGTAATCGGTTTGTTTAGAGTATTCACATTAAAATGGCGCAATCAATTAAGAAAATTTATCTCAATCGTTAGATATTTTAACAGACATTAGGCAAAAGTATTTTATAAAAATGGTAAAACAGGTATAGGTATAAGTTTTGTAACAACAAAAAACTCAACAGATGGTGTTATTGTTCAAGAAAAACCACAATCGTATTATTAAAATAAGTAATACTTTCTTTTATACTTAATTGAGCTGAGAAAGATGTTAGATTGTGTTGTCATGCAAGGCGTTCAGTTATTATCATTATATCTCAATACTACTTATTAAATTATAGAACGTAATTTCTTCAGCAAAACGCAACAAGCCGAAAATTTGTAGAACATATTAATTAATTAACACAGAATAAATATTGTAACCACACTTTGTAACCACAATCAACGATATCATTAATCAATGTAGATTTTTAGTACTACCTAGTAAAATCTACAGATGGCAGCAATGTCTGCGTTAAAGAATCTATTTCAGCTCTACAAAACAAAAGCATCTCATAAATAGCGTGATGTTTACACCATGAAAAATAAATTGAACATCGAGTGTGAACAACAAACGCATTTTTATAAACACATCCGATGTTTATCCCTCCGATTAATCATCGCCGCCGCCGCCGCACGAAAAGTATGCGCGCCTCGTGTAAGTTTGAGATCATTGCGGCACGACCGGTGTCTGGAGGCGATACGCGCCCAAGATAAGGCCATTCGTGAGCCCAGCACGCAGACGACGCTAAATGAAATCAACACTCTTCAAATCGGCATGTGTACGAGATTATTCATTGTTAATCAAACCATTAATTACAAGTACAGCCGTGCCAGCACAGCCAGCGCTAAACAAGTTTATTGAACGGAACAACATGAAAACTGAGGATTTATTTAAGTTGTAATTAGCCTTAGATTAATGCCTGTGAACCGTTTTCGCAAGGTATAAATCTTTGAGACTTTATTGAGATTTTATTCATGCATGCTGCGAATTTTATTGTTTCAAAGCCAAGCAACATTAATGCTCGGTTTTGAGTTCAATCTTACTCTAATTTAAATCAAGCATGCGTTTTAACCTGTAAGTTGACTCAACAAAAACAGACCTCGCGGTCGACCGACGCAGACATAATTCATTAATGTTGACTATCGGTGTCTAGTATTAATCATCCTCGCACAGGATCAACGCAACTGTCGCCAGACACGCTAAGAAAAGTGTAGAAAAGCACCAAGGCAAACGCTGGAAACGCGTGGAAACGCCAGGAATGCGAAGAAATAAGACGAGTTGTGAGAATAGAACGTGTGCGCATCCTGGGTGGATGAGCGGCGCGCTAATGTGCTTTTCTCTTCAGATAAGCAACACGTGTTTCGGCAACGGACAAAAACGCGCCGCCACATTCATTCATTTTCGTTGCACGCTGGACGGCGCTGTTATTAATTTGACATCAAGCGCGAACATCGGCATGTTTTCGATAACAAGCGGCAACGTGTTAAGCCACGAATACGATCAATTTGGAAATAAAAGTGCCAGATAAACACACTCAATGCACGTGAATGAAATCAGAACAAAAAAGGAGACAAATTACTGTAAAATAAAGCGGAATAAGAAATACAAGAATATAAGCGACATGACTACACAGGAAAATTTACTTCATTCTATGCTTTTGTAAAGCATACATTTTGGCTACTAACACTTCAATTAATTGATTACTTCTGGTTAACATCTGTTAAAATATTTTATGCTTCTGCATAATAACACTCTCAATGCTGATGAAAGAATCCAGGCTAAAAACAAAGGCAAATGACCAAAGATATGTTTTATTCCGAAGAAAACCAAAGCAAATTGAAGAAAATTAAAAAATAAGTGCTTAGATAATATTAAATTGGATTCATTGCAGGCAGTAGCGCTATCTGTTGAGTGTCATCAAATTTTGTTTTAGTCTGAATTCCTTGAATCAATTGATTACTACTATTAAACATCTACGAAAATAGAAGCAAAAACATTATTCTGACTAGGTAGTATAGATGAACAAAATCAAAACTCAAACTAAACACACAAATGATATATTTTACACAGTAACTCTATCTATTAAAACATTTTTCTGATTCATATAAACACTAAATTCGTTGCTTCTGTTTAATCCGTTCAAGCGCAATAATTAAGCGTTTACTTTAAGATACAAACTTGATGGTAACCAAATAGTTTATAATGAAAATTAAAGCAGATTGTCGAATATAATCAAAATAAATTAGTAGATAATTTGATTCTCACAAACACAAATGATGATTTGGTGGTGTTGAGTGTCTTTTTCGGCTCGCTTTTGTAAGTCGTTATTGTTGTGCTATTGTGGTGCGATCGAGCCCGATGTTGATGAACATGATGGCGAACAGACAGGCTGTCTACGAATACGCGTCGACGTTCATTCTATGGTTGTTGATGGACGAGATTGAGCCGGCTGGAATTTTTGATTTGACGGCCGAGTGTCAAATGTCAACCGGAGCTGGGAGATTTCGCCGTGTGCAACCTAAACTTGTTAGCTGGCCACAGCAGCAGTTTATAAGCATCATTAAATGCCTCCATTCAAACGTCCATGTTGGTATTTAATATGAGCTTATTGTTATATTAGACGACAAGTTCCAATTTGCTGGATTCGCTATGTGCAATTGTGGCACATTTACCGTTCAAGCTGTCTCCATTCATTCAGTCTTACGTAGGCTGATGGAAATTAAATATAAACAAATGGAGGTTGATTAATTTTAAAAACTAAGTGCATTATTTTTTTTTATTGAAATTGAATTCAGTTCTATTAATTATTAATTCCATTTAGCAAGAAAATACAGAATTATTTGAGCAAAGCAACAAAATTAAAAGATTGTTTATTAAGAAAAGTATGTCTCATTTCAAATTGTTTTTGAATTCAGGCGGAAAGCAATTTCTAGATTTTACTTTGCGACTTTCTTTCAATTTAGGTCCACTACTTATCATTAGCTCACCATGAAGACTAATGCCTAGTTTCGTAATGAAGATGCAGACTCTGAATGTTGCGTTGAAGTGGAAATCTGCGCGGATCTCCTTCGCTACAGGTTAGAACTTGAATATGAAACAAGAGCATAAATATTATCAGAATAATTTGTTATTTATGATTGCAGTAAAATATTAGTATTACTTTTGGGTTTCACTTGTAAACTAATTGTTACAAAGTTATTTTCTTCTTCATTTGTAAAAATTCAATATAAACGATGATTTTTAATATGGTAATTATACTCTTGAGCTTGCTCTAAATACATTGAATATTCATCAACATTATTAGACACACCTTAATCTAACAAGTTTATTCTACTTCTATTGTTATAGTTATAGCTAAAGTTGATTTATTCTATTCATTCTCAATGCATCTTTAATCTTCTCAACTAGGGGTGTTTTCAACACTTGAAAAGGTGTCGAGGCAGTGTTCAACATAAGTAGCCTCTGCCCTGCACCTAATTTAATATTCGATCTGATCCAATATTCTCCATCAGCTTTCCATTACGCTAATGTAGTCAATATATTCATATGGAAAAAGTTGAAACAATGCCAACACGTCGCCGTCGGGGAGATATTATTATGCATGGATTTAACTGGAATTCAGGGCCGACGAAGACTTCAATCGAAAGGAGATAACGATGTCGGCGACGGTCTTATAAGGCCACCCGCGATTTGTTTGGCCTGGAGAATTTAAAACATTCTAACGTAATTCCCTGGAAATTTAAAGGATTGAAGAATGTTCCATCGTACTACTTTTCTTGGTATCATAAAACAAACATAATAATTTATTATATTTAAATATTTTAAGAGATAATGAATTGGAAAATCAAATACCGCGAATTAAAAATTCAAATTTTTTCAATGCGTAGTTTCTTTTTAATAAAAGAAGTCAGCCACTCATCCACAGAAATTGTCCTCTAGTTCATTATTATTAGTACCTAGAAGAGATATAAGCGATGTTAATTGTTTCACATTGTTGTATTTGATCTCTAGTGTATTATTACTACCTTGATTTGTATTTATTTCAGTTTTTGTTGGTATTTTTCAAGTTAATTGAATAAAAATTATCAAATTTACTTGATTATAGGCCTTCAGACAGTAGTCTGTCCATTTCGATCGTTTCAAGTAATTATCTAGAACAAACTCGGTAGCAGTGTAGCGAGTAAAACTAATTTCACTTTAATATATGAAATTACTGCAAGCGGTAGAGGCTTCTCGTCCGATTATTATTTCATTGATTATGTTCCTTGCTCTGGGATTGCAATCGTTTTTCCCATCAGCAAAATCATCGAAAATTGCACTCGCAAAACAATTTTAATTTCAATTCCTTCGGACTCGCATTTGATTCGGCATTAGTCGTTGCAAATATTTGCTCTGAAAAAGAGCAACGGCATCTATTGGCAATTGTGATTAAATCGCAGAATGCTATCTCCAGCCAATTCAATTGAAATTAACTGATTGATTTCGTACGCGATGTCGAGTTTGATTCACGATGTGTGGCATGCTTAATTAGATTAAAGCGGAAGAATGGCGGATGTCGAGGCGGCGTTCATTATGGCGCTGATTGAAAGATCGCCGCTTGCGAATTTGCCGTTAAATTGGCTCATTGAAAACGCACCAATGAACGCCGGCGACGACGTGCGATTATGCGACATTTCAATAAACCGCGCCAGCTACAACGCGACAATCGCGCAAAATCCGCGCGGAATAATTGCACCGACAAGTGCGCGACAAAATGCGCGACAATTGTTTTAAATTCGTTTCGAGCGTGCCGAATTCCGATTACGCGCTTCATGCAAAAGCAAGAAAAGTGATTTTCATAAACAATAACTAGCGCCGAGTGTCGGTGATAAATGTCCGCCATCTAGCCATAATAAAAGTGTAAATGCAAATCAACTTGAAGGCAATAGAAATACGATAGATCGTGAATGGAAAACTTTGCTTATTTTCAACTAGTAATTAATGTTTTAAAGTGAACATGACGTCATGGAGAATTTGACAATACCGAAGGTGTAGAGCATGCGTATGTGGCTTGTCTCCACTCCATAACAAAGACCTGCTGATTTTTCTCCAGGTTAATTATTATTAATACCTAGTGACGTCACCGAATTCCTTAGAAATCAATTTCTAGGAAAAAAAAAAACAAGAAATACAGTGATGTTAGTTAATTCAAACTTATTGCATTTTATTACTTATTTGCACATTAAACAACTAATTGCATGAGTGATTATTTAATGTATTAGTTATATTCCAATAAATGTGTAAATGCAAATCAAGTTTTAGAAGACAGGAAAAAATCTCCATACGTCATTCTAATGAATACAAGACGCTCGCTCGCATCGGACAACATTCCAAGCCAATAAACAATAAAAACTATGACTTTTAACGCAACACTCATTTCTTAAGTCACATGCTTGCTGCGGCCGAGGATCGTTGATTACGACGGTGTACAAGCATTCGGAATTGTACAATCTCGGATCTCTCGGATCGCCTCGTGCGAGGAAATTTTACAGGTGCCATAATCGTGGGAGTGCCCCGTGTCAACAGGTGAAAGTGCCGCGACTCGATGCTCATATCGCACGGTCGTAATTCCCAAAGAGATGTGCGCATAACTAATAGCATTCTGGCGAATATACAAAGTGTTCCAACCTGCTGAAATTTGTAATCAAATGAAGAGAGAAAAAAACGAGCAAGACTAGAAAGTGCTGTTAGGTCCACATAACTCACCTTAGCACAAATCATCATCTCGCACAAAAAATACAAACGCCACTGGTAACCATTTAAAGAGTAGTTTTAAGAAGCGTGAGAATTGTGTTTGAGTCATTTGCTGCTCCCGATAGCATTAGGTGCGCTATGAATCGTCCGTAGCGTCATAAATGTGCACTTCTTACACAGGTACGTCTTGCTCCTGCAACGGAAATTCAGCTGGTGCGCACATTTCAGTTACATCTGTCATGAGCTTATGACTTGTGACGAATCCAGCGTGTTTGCGAAATAAAAAAAGCGCTTTGAAATAGATGAACCATTGCGACGGACAAATAAGCAGAGTCTCACGCTGATGAGATTCTAATTGCGGATTAATGAAGGAAGAAGTCCACGGATTAAGAGTGATTGTCACTGGAATGAGCGTTATTAACATCAGAACAAATTGGTGGCTTGTGCAGTATTGTTGTTGTAGGTTGTTAAGGATTTTGGTTGCTGGTGAATTTAATCGATTATTGGAAAAGTTATTGATTTTGAAAAGAAGATTAGATCCTAGAAGAAAAAGACGAAGAGTGCAGGCGCTGCAGGTCAGTGAGTTCTCGCGAACTTCGACCTCTCACTGGCTGGCTGGCATAATCTCCTCGAAGAAGACCACGAGAAGAAAGATGCAACAATGCGTTCCGCACCGTTATACTTGTATTCATAAGTTATTATCAAAAATTTGAGATGAGCAAAGTAGAATTAAGACTCTCATACACACATATACTGAATGGATAAATACAGAAGTGAAACTCCGTAGGCAGTGAAAATAGAAAGAAGACGGAGAAAACACATTTTTAATGGTTTCACCTTAATAACTATTAAACTATTTGTGTTACAGAGACGATTCAGGTGCTAGTTATTTTTAACTTATAATTCTTAAAAAGTGGTATTAAGGAAGCTAAATATTCAGTATCAGGTATTACTAATTTTTATTCAATTAATTTGTTTATTAAATAGAACAAAATTTAATGTAAGAGGTAACAATTTCTTTTCAACCGTTTATAATAATTGTTTAGAGCAATCATTTTTAATGAAGCAATTAAAATTAGAATAAAATTTTTTGCTAGGTGAAAGTTTAGATTAAGTTTGAAGAAAGTAAAAAACGAATTTTCGTTAAATTGAGAATAAGATGCACTTAAACTAATTGAATTGTATGTCATAGATATCATTAAAAAAAAAATTACATTGCAGCTTGTAATGGTATTCTACACACCAATCCAGCATGATGGTGATAGTTGTATCAAAGTCTTATAATTATTGTATTGATTCCGAGTAGCAATCAGAGAAATACTTCGTTTCCTTGCATTTCCTTTCATTTTTTTAAGCGTACTGCAACCACGCCGGATACCGACACCGTACTTAACCTTAATTCTATTATATTGCATCAACTATCAGAGTTATTAGCAGTTATTGGAACTGAATTCAGTGGGATATATATTATATTGGTTGTACCCTCAGGGGGATTTAAACACGTGTTTCCAGAATATGCACCCCACCATCACTGTTACAGTCAGAAGGCTTAGCGACTGAGCTACGGAGCGGGACTATTCATCTATTTAAATTTGATACGCTTGTATTAAATGTTTATTAAGTCCTGCTATGTGTTATTGATCTCGTGTCGTTGACTCGCGACGCATACAAAATGCCGAATGCGGTCGATTTGAAGTAAAGCGCGGCGCGACAATAGCGCTTTTCGTCCTCGCGCGCGCGCCTAGTTGACTACTAATGGATAACCACGTCCTGTCCACCAACTCCCGGACGAGTTCTTTGCATACACCAGACGAATTAATTCCGGGCACACTTTGCAGCGTGTTTATTGTCATATTTAACATGCGTGCAGCATGGTAGTGCAAGTCTAATACTTCCCCTACGCAAGGCACTTCCTCCGCAACACTCAACCACACTGGTCGTCCGATATATACAATACGTGCAGTAGAGAGTGTTTTGTACTCGCGAGGTTAATTAGTAATCGACGCACAGCGATTTCGAAGAAGCGCGCGCACATCGGCATCTTCGAAATCGAGACCGCATTTGAAACTTGACTTGTGCTTGATGCAAGGCAATTGATGAAAGCGTCTTCTTGTTGCTCCTGAAATAAAGCGATTGCCTGTGTGGTCTTGGCGCTCGTGCGCAATGCATTTGTTATGGCACATGTTTTCCAATGTTTTTACGAAATTTGCTATTAATGGGCACGCCTAATGAGGCTGGATAATAGTGCGCTGCGGTTTTTATCGGCTGCGGTTGATGCGGTTGATGCGGTTGATGCGGTTGATGCGGTTTGTTTGATAGTCGCGAACCCTCTGATTGCTCAATTCGTTCGTCGGACAAATGTCGCCGCATTTTCTGGTTCGATGCTCGCGTTTCTTTTTCTTGACGGGTACCGGCTGTGGGGATTATTAGTGCAATTTGGAGCGGTCATTATGCGAAACACGACCGTGAATCGGCACGATGCCACCCTGAAGCGCACGATTGTAGAAAAAATCAATATCCGCGTGGAAATTATGGTCAAATGTATCAAATGAGAGGAAAATGCAAGAAAGAGCGGAAATGAGAAGAGTATACCTGGTCGTTATCGTAAATGTCTCAACTTGCTACTGAATTTGTCTAAAATACAAAGAGAATAAAGAAATACAACATCGAAATAAAGAGTTATGAACCAATGTAAATACATTTAATTTGCCACTTCAAGCATATTCTTGGTTTACCATTAGAATATACATAAGTAGAACACAGTCAAAATTAACATAAGATTACTCTCATTTTCCTTAATTTGGTATAATTCACCACTCAGAAGAGATAATATATGCATTTTTCAATCTTTTATAATGCACTAAAGTTAGTAGCTTAAAATTGGAATACAACATCACACTTCAACTAAAGATTCTCGAATTTTTCAAATACCACGTTTGTTGACTCTGAGTTACTATCACCTTACTATTACTATAATCTAGCTCACTATAATTTATGTCCTCCCACTTACCAAAATATTTTTAAATTAATTTTCCACATAAAAAATAATTTCTTCTTTTCTCTTTATTCCATATTTAGTACATTAAAAATTAATAAAACCATTGATGGAAAATACGCTTGTTGATGCAGTATGATGAAATTTAGGTATCATTTCGAAGCTAATAGATATGAAACTTTCTGTTTTACTTTTAAAACATACGCATCAGTATATATTTAAAAAAAAAACAATAAACTCAAAATTATAATAAAATTATTCTCTTTGTTTTTATTTATTATAACTCGTCACTTATTTCTTCCCAATGAAAATTAAGAGCTTTGAATCACCTTATATGAAGACTAAACTTTATATAAAACTAAATTCATCAACTATCACATTTGTTGGCTCTGAATTTCTATCAAACCTCATCACAATTTATATTCTCCCACAAAACCAAATATAACATAAATTTCTCACTCTTAAACAATAAATTCTCTTCTTCAGTCTACGTTAGGAACCACCTGAGATTGGTCTCCGATCTTAATCTGGAATTTTTGTTTCATCGGATACATCTATTGTAGGTAATACTCGTACAATTCAATAGAAATAAACAATTCCCGAAAAATTATAAATAACCGCATAGTCAACGCTGTGCACGGGTCGCTATGCAGGTCACAGGTTAATTGTGATTTAGAATCATTATAAAAATGCTACATTCAACTACACTGTGTTACTATACACATTGCATGCTTGAGTGGTATTTTTATTGCTTTCGATTATAACGCAGCTAGCTATTGCTTGGTTGGAAAACAACGCTCAAGACGGAATAAGAATGAGGAATCAACATTTATTGGGCAGTCTTCAATATATCTAAACGGGATTGTGTTTTTTGTCTGCTGCTGCTGGTGATAATAATTTACAGTTAATCAAATAAATATTGTATTCAATTACTGTGGCGATGATTGTGATACAATCTGGCAGGTGTTAATAAATATAGCAAGTGTGACGTCACTCTAAGCGCGTAGCTAGGGCAAATATAACCTAAACCAGAAACAATGAAAAGCACTGAGCCAGTTACATAGTATTTGTAGTAGTTTTCTCATTCTCATACTCCTAGAACCATTTACGCATACGCACGAAACTTTTCTACCTATCCAGGAAATATTTGCTATAATTTTTCTAGCGGGTAAGTTTATTAAAATAGACGCGACCTCCTCTAAAATGAAAATTAACTATTTTTCTGATAGGAGCAATATCTAGTATTAACGAAATTGCTCAATGTTTTAGTTAATTCAAGCACGAAAAACAGTGTTGTCTACTTGCAGTACTAGCGTTATTACGTTTGTTTTGTCCGATTATAATCGGAAAGTGAGTAAAAATCGAGTTTCAATTTTTCGACTAAAAGAATTCTGTCATAAAAACTAAATGCGTCAAAAAAATTGAAATACTAGTGGCGTATTGAGCAACTCATACTTAATTAAGTAAACAAACTTTCATTTCATTCCAAATGCATATTTGTTTGGAATTTGCATTCATATCAGCGTCTGCACCTTTTCACAAAAACTCACTTTGAGAACATATAACATTGAAACTATTAAATATAAACAAATTACGTTTTCACCAATTTCTTTGGTATCTATTTACGAATTGTTATTCAAAACAGCTAAATGATCTAACAATAATTATAGAATTTATGAGACAATATATCAAATTGCAATCAAAATTCGGTCAAATACTCGGTCAAAATCAAAATTAAAAAAAAAAACAATTGTTGGAAACCCGTTTTCTTAGAAAATCATAATTTATCGAATGCCGTTAATGCCATCTCGATCAGAAATTTGCTGATCCAAGTTTTATTTAGTCAAAAATTATTTACAAATAAACTACGCAATTATTTATTGCGTAGTTTCTTTTAAACCTTAATGTTTGACAATGCTTATTCGAAATTGAGATTTTTTGTAAAATTTCCAAATAGCAACGTAAAAAAGAGCAAAAATATTGTTTAAACTGAGAACATTTAAGTCATCTTGTAAGAAAACAAAGCGATTCGTGGCGGTCTAGATCAATTAGTTTCTTCTTGCCGTCAAAGCCGACAAAGCGCCGTCGACCGCACGAAGAGCTACCACGCACTGTGTGCCTCCACGCCGCCGCCGCGCCGCAAATGCTCGTAATTGCTCCTCCTGTATCCGCAGTTATTGCGCACAGAAACGCAACAAAGCAAATTGCGCCAATACGCTCAGCCACACTGCGCCGCTCTCACCTTCGTATTCAAGCGAAAAGTGCTTTACGATTTTTCGACGAACGAAGATGCTGCGAAATAGTGCAGCAACGCGGTCGTAACTCATGCGCGCATGTCGCGTGGAATGTGTGCGAATTTCCAGCTTTAGCCTTTTAGTTAAGCTGAAACTGCGTTTTAGTTGCTGGCCTGGTGCCATTACTATCTGTGCGCAGATTGTCGGTTGTAAAGTTTGGCTTCAAATATGCCTTAAGTCACTTCTCATGCGCACAAAATATTGATTTTATATGCGTTCGGCGTTGGATTTATTGCCCGCGTTTGATGAGAGAGCTTTCGCGGCGCGGCGGCAATAAGGAAGCGCCGCCAACAATCGTCGGCTGATTGTCTCTAAGTGTCGCGCCGTAATGTTTCAACCGGAAAAACACTCAAAATACAAAGTTTACATTGTTTGCAAATATTCCATGTATATTCATTACTTTTATGTCTCATGTTGGTAACTCATAAGTGGTGACATCTGGTAGAAAAAGTGCCACAATCAGAGTGCAACTATTATACAAATAATATACAAACGAATTTAGCAGGAATCAGAAAATTATTATTAGTTTGCTCTATCTCACTTAATTTGCCACGTGACTGTTTTTGTTACAAGAACTGTACTTTCTTAGTGATTAGAATTTTACTTGCAGCTACTGCTTGGATTTCATCACTTCGATGTCGCTGGTGGTAAAATGTGATATTCCTCGTTGTGACTTCTTTGTTCGTTTGTCGGGCGTCCTCCGAGCGCACATGCCTTATTCATTTACACGCTCATTTGTTTTACGGCTTTCGTGCGAACTGCGCGCCGTGGATCGTATAATCGACCTGGATTTTCGCGTAATCCTTGCGCGGAATCTGCTTTAAGAGCAGCGCCCACGCGGCGAAGAAGTGCGATATCGGTATCAGTCGGCGAGCGCGCGCAGCGTCAAAAGCTGTGCGCATGTCGCGCATAACATCGTGAAGTTTATGCTAATAGGAGTAGAGCCATATTTTACACAGGTGGAGAATTAAATTCCACCGAAGTGTATAAGAATGCTGGCTTTTAACAAGATATTGAAGGTTTTACATCGCCATCTAGTGAAGATAGCGGTCGAAGTGTGTAGCTCAGATAAATCGAAAAACCTAGGCATCTATTGTCGATTGTGCTGTAGATTTACTCATTACATTTTATAGCCAATAAAATATTCCCATCTATTTTTTGCCTTTCATTGTAATTGACAATTAAAAACACTTTTGAATACCATTCCAATTCTTATGAACTGCAATAAAACTATATAGGCTTCCAACGAAGGCCATCCCTCCAATTAATCGTAACATGAATTCACAATAATCGGCTTTTTACGAATGCGATAGGCGAAATTGGAATACCGTCGCTCTGACGTCGGCACACCGCTCGATGGCTGTAATTTTATATCCTCTGATATATTTTATTCGTCCATATATGCGTGCGCCATACATGGGACCACACACAGGCGGACGTGTTCTACGCGGTCTATCAATAGGAGATAAAATGTACTGCGCAACGAAAGGTCAACATTCGGATGGTGTCTCAAACAAAACGATCCTGCATCGATACATAGTACCGCACTTAATAAAGAGTAGAAAGTGGATCATTTTTTTTTAGGAACAACTGGGAAAACAATTCTAATTTTTATTGGAGGCAGACTTGACTTACATGAAGGAAGTAATTACTGAGCAATAAGTTGCACCAAGAAAATGGTAAGCTCTGAGAAAAACGGCATTCAAAAACGGTGAATTAACAATTAAAAAAATGTATATTAGTTCAATCGAATATTCATGTTTTACTCTATTTTTGCTTTGCAGCCAATATAAACAAAATAAATTGTACAATTAAAAAGTTAGTTTGTGGAATATTATGAGTAAAATATTGTTTTAAACAGCATATTTGATATTTTTTCAAAAATAAAATGCCTAGATTAAGTTTGTTTATACAATTTAACTTTTTCTTCTTGCAATTTGTCTTACATCGCATTCGTCCGCACAGGTAAAATATTCATAAATGCGACGGTACGCCCGCGGCGCGTTCCCGCGAAAAGCGATCAAATTTGCAATTCCCGGCTGGGCATTAAATCAGCCAAGAGTGCGTCGACGTCCCGTTGTTTTACTGCCCGAGTGCGCGCCACCATTGTCTTCGCCGTCTTGTTTACCTTTATCCCTTTATCCTGTGCGCGCGATATGGATTATGGCCGGAGTCGTTAATTTCACAATAGCTATTCAGAGCAAATATTTTAAAGCAAAACAGGAATTTAAAGCAAGCAGTCATTCTGTGACTGTGCATCTACCATAAATAACAAGAGTGATTGGTGTGAAGATAAACACAAAATTTAATTAGGAATTACTAAAACACGCTTTTAGCAATAGAGGAAATATCCAATGAAGATAATTTATTGTCCCTACATGTTTCCTTAATCCATCAAAGCTCTCAACTTTTGTAACCCTAACGCAGCATGGTTGGTTTTTCTCTTCAGAAGTGCGAAAACCGGAGGAGTACGTGCAGGAACGTAAATTTATTCAAGTTTTCTAGACAAGCAGAAAATTTCTGATTTGATTGAAAATAATTTCCATCCACGTAAAATTCCTCTTCTTCTACTGAGTCGCTAACTGTAAATGGTGCGATCGTCGCCGTGTGATATATGGTACTCTTTGACGTTGGTTAAATCTGGTCGTCTCGTCTATTGGGTTGAAAAATGCGAGGCCTTCTTCGTGGCGGCGGCGGCTTTCTTGCGCTGCCGATGCGAGCCCGGATTAAAACTTGTTTACGGCATACTTAGCGCGCCGCGGCCGCGCTTGCACGAAATCATATACCCACTTGTCGCGCACTAAAACTATTTATTTATTGTCGCGCGGCGCGATTTTTACCAACGCCTAACTAGATTCCGGTTGACATGCGCGTACATTTGAATAATACGACATGCCGAACGTATAAAACATTGCGTTTTACTATCGCGCTCGTAAATTCATTCGGCTTTTTATGCTTTTATGGATGGACGCACAGCCATCTCACTCTGGGAAGGATTCTGATCTTATTTGCATGTAAATACACTGCCACGGCTTACCGATATTCTTATGGATGGTTAATCGTGAATTATTGGTTTGACAACGAAAATATTTGTCTTCTTTGTATTGAAATACGTGCAATACAACGCTGGCCAATCAATTTTACGTAGAAGCGACTCATTTAAAAGCAATTCATAAATTTCCACAGACAGCCTTTGTGCCAGAAATTTCGTTTGCTGCTCGTCTGCAAACATCCTAATTAAGCACAATTTTTAACTAATACCCTACGACATCCACTAACTTATGCGACTTGTGCGCCTGAGCATAAATCACTCATTTAACGGCAACTGGTGCGCGATATTATTTATTTAGCCGAAGCAAGCCGACTGCGGTTTGGTCACCGTCGTTTCGGGCGGTCGCCGGAGAAAACGCGTGGGTCGTTCTAAACGTTCTTACACCAGTAAATCACGACGAAAAACGGACATTCTCACGTCCAACGAGAGGATGATAATTATACGCGAGTGAACCATAGCGTTCTAAAAGAATTAACACGAAATTTGATTAAAAATTACAGTGACTATACAAACGTTATGTGCGTGTGTGTGCAGTGAAGAAAGAATAAATAGTGTAAAATCCCAAAACACTCGAAAGGTCACCGTACTTTTGATAAATTAAAATTTTGTGATCTTAACATTTACTATCTAATTGTATTTCAAATTGAGCTCCAATATAATTGACCACCTGCAGATTATTGCATCAATTTTCTTTGTTAGTGCATGATTGTGATTTAAATGGAATTCGATTTCTGCGCGTGTCCGCACTGCGATGCGGCGCTAATCGTGACCCTGTGACCTCTTCGGACACGGTTCGCCAGCGCATCCATATCTAATAACATGACCCGCACGTCCCGACGCAAAATTGCGCGCACTTCGCCCTCGCATGTCACTCGCGAACGTGACAATACAGCACGCATGTGATTTCGCGCGTCTTCCTCCGCGCACTCGCGGCTGATTTTCTTTTTACGATCCGATGAGAACGCGCTACTCTCGCATGCCCACAACCAGTACACATATCGAGACCGATGTGCGCAAGTGCCTTAACTAAAGCAACGCGCGTCTCGCAGCTTATGGAATTGCGACGGTTGCGAGCTTTCGGCGTTGGGCTTTTGCGCCCGATCGGTAATCAACGCGGCGGCGCGCGCACCTCAAGGATCTCCGCGCATTATCGAGCGCAATCATCGTTTTACGATGCCGAAGAATAGAAATTGAATTAGCGCGACGTGCGCACGAGCGCGGCCGCCAAAAGATACACGTGCTCGTAAAAGCCAGGAATGACTTTGATTGAACCGTAAATGGTAGAAAAATTAACGAATAGACCAACAGCATAAATAGCAAACGCAGAAAAAAATGAAAATGTCAACACAGGAGAATAGAAATTAATACACTCTGAAAATAGGTTATCTCAAGGCCAGTTGATTTTTCTGTAAATTCTAAGCAAGAAATTTCTGCAGCACTTTATAATATTATTTATATTTACTCAATAAATCCACTTTTTCCTCATAACAAACACATGCTGTCCTGCTTTATCACGACGCTAAATCACGATGGCTTAGCCACAATGCGCGTCGCCATAACTCAAGCGTCTAAGCTGAGAAAACCACGCGTATTTGCTTAATACAATAATGATATATAATTGATGGCCGGATTATGTTGAACGCAATTATTAATAGATCAACTCACGCATTATACTGTCTTCCTTACACTCCTACAATATTTACCAATTGCCATTTCTTACCTTGAAAGCATGCAGTCAAATAGAAGGATTAAAGAGTAGAGGATAAATCGATTATCCTCTATTGATGTGAACGTGTATCAGCTGATAAAAAACAGATGTCGCGTTCATTGAGTTTTATAACTTTCAGGCGATTTATGGGTAGCTTAATATTAAGTATGGTGAAGGGTTGTGTAGTGAGTGTGGCGCTTGCTTCTCACCTTGGGGACCCAAGTTCAATCGAACCGATCGACAAGATGAAACATAAGGCACTTTAAAAAGCTGACGTCTCTAGAAAGGAGATTCATTGAGTAAGCATGAAAATCCATAGTAATATTATATATGATTTTGATATTAGCATTGTAGATTTTAAATATTTTCGCTTAAGGCGATTTAACAATACAGTTGCCCCGCTCCGTAGCGCAGTTGGTAAGCCGTCTGACTGTAGCAGTGACAGCGAGGTGCATATTCCGGGAATACGTGTTCAAATCCTGCTGGGGATATATTCAATAGAATATATACTCTCACAGAATTCATTTCCAATAACTGCTAATAACCCTGGTAGTTGATGCAGTATAATGGAATGGAGGTCAAGTACGGTGTCAATAATTGGCATGGTTGCTGTACACTTCAAAAAAAAAAAAGAAAAAAAAAAACAATACAGTTGATTATAATTTATCTTTAGTAGTGAGAAGAAAACAATAAAAACATATACTTCTCATTTTAAGATTGTGGGATATTCTTCAGTGCTAATTAAACTCTGTACCAGTAATTTCAACAACGTGTGTTGCGGTACTTTTTAAAAGTTTGCAGCCAAAATTTAGGTGTATATTATTATTAAATAATATGATTAAAAAGAAACATACTTTTAACAGAAATAGATATTTAAATTTATCTTTTTCTAAATAATTAAATTAATATTTAACATTCATATGTTATACTACGCAAGATGTTATAGGCAAAAAAGTAATTTTTAATTATTTGTTTGAGATTATATTTGTGGCAACAAGTTTTAAAATTGTTAGTAGATTTGTAAAAATAATATTGATGAAAATATAAAATTTTGTAGTTTCTGCAATATTGATTCATCGAAGGCAAATTTGCCGGTGTAGAAATATGCATTTAGCCGAATAAAAAATGTAAAAAATGGTTTTACAATTTACTGCGTTTTACAAGATCATTTGCAGTAAGGAACATAGTTAACACAAAACTAATCTCTTCTTAAACTGGGATAAGAAGGAGCTGTTAGACGGAACAAATCGTGCTTTATGTTTTAGAAGTCTATTCAAATGCAACAAATTGTGATTTAGTTCGAATTAAGCATAAATGTACCGTTATTTTACATTCAGCAAGTACTTATTCAGTGAAGATGATGAAAATAAAAAATACATGCATATATAATGATTTCCCGAAAGAAATTCACCTCGTTCCACTTATTATGCACGCACTTGTTGGTATTCCGAGCATCGCGTTGCAAATCAGCTTTTCCTCGCCGCGTACTTATTGCAGGGCGAAAAGCGTCCTTAATTTACGGCCGCGTGGAAATCAGCGCGTGTTTTTGTCGCCGCACGGCGAACAATGAAGAATGTTGGTCACATTCTTGCGAGATTGAGGGCTTTAAATTTATGTACTCCAGTTGCTATGCTCGGCATTTTTTGGGCGCGAGCTGCGCGATTGAAATGTGAAATTGCATTATGAACCCGACTTCGCTGGAAATCGAGCACAAGCGCAAGAGCCGGCGCTTTTTGCGCTTTTCACCGTTACCCAATAAATACTTCACTTTGCATCAAATTATCGCGTGGAAAAAAATTAACACGTGCAGATAAATCAGTGGTGTGATGCAGTAGGTTGGCCCAGATTCACTTCAATTAACCGAATTGGTTATAGCTTCATACTATTGTGAGAGAAAATTTAATTGTTTATGCAATTAATTTAGCGCACTAAATAAAGTCATGGAGAAATTATAAAGTAATTCGGTGCGAGGTGAGAATTAATCAAACTGCCGCAATTATGCTTTTTACTAAGAATCATTATTGTAATCATTTAATATTTCAGCAAATCTGTTTTTGAGTTATGTGCCCATTAACATAATTTCATACCTCTCTGTCCTTATTATATTAGTATTTTATCGTCAATAAATATAAGTTAATGTTTTCCGCTAAATGTCAATTTTTCTTAGCTTCTTAATATGTTATTATTTAACGATATACGCTCAAATAGTGTAGGCATCAGATTAAACGCGCCATCCCCGCACAATAATGTTTTTATTACGTTGCATCGTTTACGTCCAGTGTAATTGGTATTTACTTATAATGAGTATCAAATTTCCTAACAATCGACCAATTTGTGCACAAGCCACGCTCGTCTAGACGCTAATCTAATAATCTAGATCTGTACGTCGTGCACTGACTCCCTCGCCTTTCACATTGCTCAGTATGGTGCGTGTGCGTAGATTATGGTCCGAAGCGATTTACGTCCTCAGCAAGATATGGACCACATCTAATTTCCTCGTTATTACTCCACATCGAATTGTTTCTCATGGGCGTTTAGTGCATGAAGACTTCAAGTCATGCTCGCGCCCAGTCATAAACTCATGAATGATGTGTAAATTGTAAAACATCGGAGCGTCCGCGTCACGATGCTGGCCCGAAGCGCGCGTTCTCCTATCTGGCGCGGCGGCGGTGGCGGCGGCGGATTTGGACAATGCGCTTGCCGAACGAGTGCGTGCAGATTGATGATATTGTAATCGAGACGAGGATAGGGCAGCGTGCGGCTTAGTCCTTTTTAAATTCGATTATATCTGATTGAGTGTGAGTGATGCGGGGTCATGAGAAATATGCGGCTCGTTTGTTATGTCGAGTGTGTGCGCGAGCTGCACGCCAACCGCCTTGGTGTGCTTCATTCAAGAGGATCATCTCTACAGTTTTTGCCATTTTAATCATTAGAAATTTAATTGCTAATATCAGATCGCTACGGGTTGCTAATGCATTGCTATTATTTTATAGATGACGCAAACAAAAACCAAACTGCTACTACATGCACATCAATCTGTCCCTATAGCTACTATATAAGGCTACTATAGCCGCCTCTTTTACTGACGCAGTCAAATATAGTGTCATTTTCAATAGTGTCAATACCTAAATATTATTTCTGTTTAGACAAGGTGCGCTTCTACAAACTGCGGAAAGAATATAGATGATATCTTTAGAAAGTCAAGAATTGCAATACAACATATTTTTGCTTTTCAACCGCCCCTTTCACTTATCAGCAATTTAAAAAGTTTGCAACTTTGCGTTACATTATTAACTTTAGAATGCCATTTGAAGGATGATTCTGGCATTTCTAGTTCAGAAGTTATGTTGTAAATATTTTTCGTAAATTGAAAGCAAATCAAATAGCATTGCTACAATATCATACTGTACAGGTATACAAGATTATTGCGAGCGCGCTAGTCCTGTATGAGCAACAATATTTTAATGAGCTCATTAACCTATTTCGCCCGCGACTTTTTCGCTCGTAAACCGCCGGCGGATTTTATTGGCATCTTTTCCTAGCCTGATGATATGATTCCGCCCAGAATGGTTTTGCGTTTATGTGCGCTGCTTATGACTATTGAGTATGCCACTCGCATCGCGGCGTCGTAGATAAGCGCGGCGAGATTTGCGTTTCTTCAGCGGGGGTTCGCTTTTATAATTCGCCGGAGTTTCTCCGCAGACTTCCTTTATGCGCGGCGCACGAACGCGCGTAATTTAATTTAAGACTCGAACGTGCATGCACGAGCGAGGCGCATATTTCGCATCGCGAATCACTTCATAAATCATTGCGTTAATCGCCTGCTTTGGCAAAAATTTATCTACACATGTAGGTCTAAGCCAGAAGAGGTGAAGTTAACAACGAGTATGTAAACAAAAGATTACGATGATCACTCGACGTTGTTGGGATCAATACAAAGTTTATGCTCCGGTTAGAGCTTCCAAAAGTTCGAAATAAGCATAAAGTGTAGAGCGGATTTTCATTCAACTACCTTTAGGATTGGTATTCTCCGAAACAACCGCCAGGCTTCTGCCAACGAAGACGCCGTTTCGTGTTTAAGACTGTAGATGGAAAGCTTTATTGAATGGCGTTTTTTCTAAATCAGCCTCTTGTCAATTACCAATATGCGTCACATATATACAATTTTTTTATAGCATTATTCCGCTCAATGCACTTTGAATATTTCCCGCAATGAGATAAAATAATTACGAACGCAATGAGGAAGTACGCACCGCGTTCAGCACTAATTTGCTGCTCTTTTAACCTCCCCATGCAACCGCAAAAAGCGGCGCGCACAGCCCGCTTCGATTTAGAAGAAATTAGCTCCGCTAATGATATGAATAATCGATTTATGCGCCCGGGCAGCCCGATTGGCAATCGCGCATTGACCACACGCATGAAATTACTCGGTGCGCGGTAGCGCATAACACGGCTCGGTAGAGAAGAGCGCGCGCGATTGAAAACGAGCGCCTGCATCCAGTTACAGTGCATAACTGCGATGATTACAGCGCCACAACAACCTTAACCTAATGTAGCGGCATCTAAACTATCGCTCATTACGCGTAGCAGATTGCGATTGATACGAATTATGCGCGGATCGAACAAATGCTTTCATTTAGAAGCAATCATTAGATGTTATGCGCCGTACAAAAAGGCTTCGAAGTTAGTCAGTTACGCTTTAAAAGCGCGTGTCGCAGAGACAATTGTTTAGTGCAAAATAGTAAAAATTACATAAGGACCTGTACAAAAACAACCTTTTCAAAATGATATAACTCACTAATGGCGTCAGTTGAAAATTTAATTTAAGCGAATTAATCTGCTATATTAACGGGGTAAAAGTGGTTATCATAAATCACAATTTAATTTAGTTTTTTATTTATAGCATTAATATGTATTACCTATTCAACCACAATTTGTTTTTTAAACAGGATAATAGGAATCAGAATCGTGTATTTAATCAACAACATAAAATTATTACTGTTACCAGTAGATGTCACTACATCGACGGTACAATTTTACAATTGCATTTATGTGGAAAATTATAGATTGATATTTTTTCGAATTTTCTCGAACTACACTCAACGGTTAATATTGATTATGTAGATAAAACTTATGTATAATAACACTTACTGCTCCTCTCTCTAACCCAGTTGGTAAGCTGTCTGACTGTTGCAGTGACAGTGAGGTGCATATTTGAGGGACACGGGTGCAAATCCTCATAGAATCCACTCTCCCTGTAACTGCTAATAACCCTAGTAGTAGTTGATGCACTATAATGGAATGGAGGTCAAGTACGGTGTCGGTATCATGCGGCATGGTTGCAACTCGCTCCAAAAATAACAATAACTTACTAAATAATAATTTATAGAACATTTTCGGCTTGTTGTCTTGTTCAGTATTTGCCAGAATCTGCCCGATTAATTGCACTCAATTAATCCATTCTACATATTAATATTTAGTAAGTGTTATCGTTACGTTTCATCAACATAATGAATTAACCTGTTGCATTAGACTGCTAAAAATTCATTTCTTAATTGCATAAGATATCTTGCTGACAGATGGCGCCACATCTAAATTTATGATCCATACGGTGCTAATAAATTTTTATTTATCGCGATATTGTCGTCTGCGTTCGCTTTAGGTAGTATCCGGATTTATTCGATTCCCGCGCGTGGCGTTTGTTTGTTTACTCTGCTCGCTGAAGCAATGCATCATCAGATTAATTATAATAACACGTTGTGCGGATTAAATTAGGCGGCGCCCGATTTTTTTCTTAATAAATTTATCATGCCCGAAATGCGGTGCGCGTGCGTTATTTGTTTTCCGGGCGCGAGCGCGCTCGTCGCCGCATCAGATATCGCGCGGGAGAATCGACGATTGCGATATAAATTATGGTCGGGGCGCTTTCGGACAGGAAAATTATACGCCGCCGCCGCTCGTTACCATCGAGGACCATGTGAAGACGCGAAAGGTGGAGAAGGATCGCGTGTGCTACATTTCGATCTAGATGGGCGTAAATTGAAAACAACTACAAATATACTTCGACAATAAAATTATATATACAGTGTGTTCAAAGCCATTGAAGATGTAAAAATGAGACAAGCTGTCTTCTTAAGAAACAACCTTTATTAGCAACACATATTTCTTTACTTTTTATGAGTTGTCTACAAGATTATACGAGTTGTTGGATTGTGACATATTGTATATGGCTAGTGAATTATGATCCTACGAAGCGGTACAATTGATAAAGTGGATTGCACTCGCGTTTTGCATCGTTGCATATTATTTATTGTCGATATCGTGTCGATGCCATCGCCGAGAATGCAACGAGCGGGAAAAACAAAAAAGAGCAGCATCGGCACAAATTGATTTCTCGTCTTTCCACAGACATGCTCTGCATGAGCAGACTATCAATTCATCAATTTATCAAACTGTAACCTCAATTGCATTACAATACTTAATAGGTAGAAAATCCTTAGAAATATCGTGTGATGTAAAAAAACAATAAACAATTACTACCTCAACTCCTATAAAATTATGAAATATACATATAAATCATTTAAATCAAGAGGAAATTTATATAATAGGGCTCCAAATAATCATTGTAATAGACTGCTGGTTCATGTGAGTTTCAAAAAGTATCGCCTAGTTTTTTTCTAATTAATTTCCAGCCGAACTTTATGTTGTGTCGTGTAGCCGTCAGTGGCGCTAGCAAGACAAGTAAAATTCTTAGTTTACACTTGCGCCTCTTGGTTATACTAAATTATCGGCAAATTCGAATATTTTTATATTTTCTGCTTAAAATTCTGATGTCAAATTTCACTAGCTAAAAAACCTTACTTCCATGAAGAAATCTTAATACCCTATCATGGATGACTAATCCAGTAGAAATAATCGGAACGCCAGGAAATAGAGTCGTTCACCACGCTCTCTGATGTCATATCGTCACAGCAGTACTGTCAGACAATGTCAACAATCGCTACCGTTGCAAACAATGAACGCGAGCGCCGCCTACGTCCAACTACCAGCAGACAGCCGCATTTTGCACGACTATAATAATGTAAATATGAATGAATATGGCTTACATTCATATTACAAGTGAGGATGTATGTATAATGAATTAACATATATTAATTTATACAAAGTGTCACACGTTCAGCATCCACCTGAAAAAAAATCAAACGTTACAAACATATTTTAAGATTTAAGCTGATTTTACTTGATTTAGGATGAAGTGCAGAATTAAATTATTGAGTATTAAATGAAGAGTAGTTAAGGACACACTATATGCAAATCTTTTATTTATTTACAGGTTGACTTCACTCACTTCTTTTGCATTGCACAATTGTACTCTGTACTTGGCTGACATTTTGTCGCAATGTTTACCATTCGCAATTGTCAGTTGACAATTTGCAATAATTAATTGCGCTTTAGCAGTGCAACAAATTTATGCGTGGATACATGCCACTTATCTGACATCGACAGTACCGTTTATATTGTCCTATTATAATTAGATATTACAAATCGTGTACTTGTAAATTGTAATTTAATGTGAACAAAATCTTTGTTATAAATTGTGCGATATAAATTTCAATCACATTTTTTCCTCTTAATTTTTATCTTTTTATTCAAGTGAAGTCATTGTAAAATCGATTTTTATGTTTCCGCTTTGAGAATAACTCTTCGCCTTGCATGTTGATTGCTGAGGTGTCTCCATCACTTGATTACTGAAGAAGTTGTGGTTAGGTTAGTAGTGACAGAGGACTTATTACTATCGCCTTAAAAACTACTTAGTATTCTTGGCGTTGTCCTCAACCGGACGCACCGCGAAGACTTCTTTATGCGGCTTAAGTTATATTAATATATTTAATGTTGATATAAGTAGAAGATTATACAATCAGTTCCGTTAACGAAAAGAAATATGTAATATTGAATGGAGATAAGGTATGTTAAATAGAGGATATACAGAGGATATTAACTACTGTAAAAAATATATAAAACTACTATTGTACCGAATCTAATCCAAAGTAATGTGATATAATTAGTTTGACACTTTGGGCGGTTAGAAAGTCAAGAAAAAAATAAAATTACGATGTAAAATATCAGTTGAAAATTGAAAATAAATCGATATTTATTGCAATACATAAAGCATCATACTAATACATTTATGAATCATTTTCCTTCCTAAACCAACATGATTCCTTTTCACACACGCCAAGAGGAAATGCGTGGCCGTGCATCTAAATCAATTCACTCTTACTGAAGCCCCGCGCGCCCGCGCCAAGACAATAGGCGTGCGCTGTCTAGCCCAACTCGCATGCTAAAGACAATGGTCACAATGGCCATTATGGCCATAAAGCACGTATGTGAATGCACTCGAAAAACAAACACGCAGCAGTATGTGAACTTGCTGTTTTCCTTCTTGTCTTGCCTAGACTTGATGCATGCAGTTTAGGTCCGCGAGGCTCGTGAAACAGATCATTAAACGCACCGCTAATTATAATTCTGGTGCGGCCGAGGCGTAGGCGGCTCGGGAGATCGAAACTCGACGGCGTGATCGTGACTCATAGAACAACACTACTATCTTATAATTTTATTAAGTTTTTTTTTTGTTTTGTTTTAGATTTCCTCTACACAAGACCAAAATGTAATAGATTGGATATTGTTTTTCTAAATGATAAGTACGAATTAATAATGTAATTAAGTTAGCATTTATTTTATCAGTTATCTGAAACATAAAGGAAAGAAATATATCTATTAATTTTGAATACATTCTGCGGCCTCCAGAACTACATTTGAAGAATTTTGTTATCAATCCAACTAGATTAAATGCACTATAATTTATGTAGGTATAAAAAGTGGAATTGTTTTACGGGGAATTAACAGAAAGTCGATAAAGAAATGTTTTTTCGATAAATTATATTTCTCTCAATTAGACGCAATTTTATTGAATCATTTATCATACACCCAGCATAGTTGTTGTTAAACTCTATAATTCCACCGGTCGGCATTTGCAAACATTTTCTCCTCGCACTCTCTCTCCACGCGCAGTTCACATCTTCACATGCCCGGGTCGATTCGTGATGATGATGATCATTGAAACGAAATTCAATTATAATCCACCCGAAGCGGTCGTGCGATGGAAATTAATCTCGCATGCATATAATATGGGAAATTAATGCTAGCGCGAGCAGACACTCGTTTGCTCCAAATTTCCTCTCTTTTTGCCTCCGCCTCGGCGCAAAAGTAATAATTATATAATTATACGCCCCGGCCCTTTCTAATTAAAATCCTCTCGCGCGCCGCATAAATCAATCGCGGCAAAGATAATTAAACCATTTATTAATTATATAGGACGTGCGGGCGCGGTGACGTTTGGCGACGATAAAATTCGCTGCATTCGGCCGAGATTAGAGATACACTACGAACGAATAAAGTCCGAGGCATTGATTCGATGATCGGCATGCGATAATTAATTAGTCGTTAATGTACGATTGATTTGAATGAACACGAGTGCGGACCACCCAAAAATGTATTGCACAACTGAAATTAATGAGATGAGGATATTTATTTGAGTTATTTGATACATCGTTCCAATGGCCTATTGATCGTGTGTGGTAATTACATTATTGCTGGGCACAGATTGGAAACAAATCAGTTTGTAGAAACGAATAACACTGAGAAACAACAAATTTTCGAAAACATGCAGAACCTGATGTGAACGCATATTCCAAACAAATATACATTTGGAATAAGTTTGCTAATAAGTTTGCTTGTCGCGTATAGAGTCGATGATTTCAAACGGTTGCAATTACCTAAATAAGTCAAAATCAAGTTTCAACTTTTTAAATAAAAAAATTCTCTCTTAATTAAATGCGGTAAGATAATTCAAAAAACAGTACCGTTTCAGTCAAGTAAATAAACTTTCATTACATTCAAAATTACGTTTTTACACATTTCTACACAATATCTATTAACAAATTGTTATTAAATGCACCTAAACAATTCTAATGATAACTACAGAAGTTATGGAACAATATATATTAAATTGTAATCAAAATTTGGCCAACTACTAAAATCAAAATAAAAAAAAAACTATCGAGGATTTGAAAATTATGAGAAAACCAATTCATCAAATCAGAATCAGTCGAGTGCCGTTAATGCCACCTTGATTTGCTGTTCCACAGTGTAATTTATATGCATATTCTTAATTGGGAGAATTAAATATTAAAAAATATTGAGTAAGTAAGAATGTCAAAGTGTAAACTTCCAAAATTTCTCTTTTTTAATTCAACGTAAGAACTTTTAAAAATGCTATTTATGAAGATATATCAATAAATTACACATTGATAAATAGTCTAGATGATATTGTCTTGATAGGATATATGTCAGATTTAGCAGCAATTTTAAGTTAAACTTCTATCAATTAAAACTGTTAATTGTACAAGGTTATAACATTAGATATTTGTTTATTGTTTCAATAAACTAGTAAAGAATTATGAATATTTAAGCAAATAATTAATTCAATATTATATAGTTTATATTGGAATTAAATTTTCTGCCACTTGTCAAAATAAAATTATTTCTTTTATTGGATTAGCAATTCCTGCTCAAAGTGGCAACTTGGAACGCTTGCAGTTTATAAATGTCCAATCATCAATCATCGCAGAGCCTCTCGATTAAACGATGAGCCCATCGGGTGCGACCGCATTAAATGAAATTAGGGCGCGTTCAATCAAGACGAATTGTCCCCCAGCAGGCGCATTAGTCGGCCCTTACCTGCAAGAAGTACTCGCAGCTGATTAATGCCTCGCCAGCCATCAAGCACACGGAGTGTACGCGTCAGCCAAGCATTTACAAGTTAATTCGAAATGACTTCTTCAATTCGCGCTGCGCCTGCGTTGATTACTATTATGATTTCGTGCGTAATTGATTTTCTCACGGTGCATTACGTCTACTAACACCGCTGCTGAGCTCGCAGGCCGGAATAAATCAAGTGCGGCAAGTGCGGAGACAACAAATGCTCCTTATGTAAGTGTGATGACTTGAACCGAATGCGAAGTAATGCTGGAATTAATCAATGTGTTAGATATCAACATGAGTAATTTGCCTATGGATAGTAATCATTAGCGGCGGCAGGTAGACAGGATGTGTCGAGAAAGACAATGGGCGGCGATCGGAACACCACTAACCTCGAGCCGCCGGATGGATATATGCGACTTGCGGTCTAGTTGCACTGCTAAGTGATACTGGAGGAGGCTATTGTAGCAATAGACGAGTGCTGAAAAACGTCGTCTTCGATGGGGCATTATGCAACATCCTCTTGTGAAGGCGGTCATCGAGGTACTGTTTTTCTACTTCCTTTCAACGGTGCAATCAAAGTAGCATCAAAATAAACTTACAACACTACATACTACCTTCATACTACCTAATTCAACTATATTTATATAAGAGTAAAGAAAGTACAATCATTAATATATTTTATTCTCTGTTTTATTTTACCTGAAAGAAGAATAGAATTGTACCAAAACATTAATTTTAATACTAATTATTGGTGCTTTATCTGAATTAACAAATTCATTTCAAAATAATTGCAAGCACAAATAATTTCAAAAAATAAACAAAGGCTAGAGTCATTTTTGAGGCTATATGATCAAAAATAAATATATGTTATATTGAGTAATCCATTTTCTAAATAATTTAAATCTATATGATTTGCATTTACTACAAAAAACTTATTTAAATGTATTATATATACAAAGTAAATTAATTTAGAAATGTTTTATCCGACGGTTTAATTAATATAATCACAAATATTAATGCGGGCATATTATTTTATTGAGAATAATTTAAGCGAGAATGAAATTGAATTCAAATTTATAACGTTTTCATGAAACGCAATTAATTTGCTTAGTTTTAGTTGCAACTTTATTTACTTTTCTACTAGTATTAATAAATTCATATCAAAATATTAATTGCAAAAGCTATTAATGTATAAAGAAGTAAAGGAATGCAGAGCTAGAATTCATAGTTGCACATCTCCAATCTACAAATCTTTAAGCCACATTTGAGGCTTTGTAGAATTTAAATACTTGTGTTCATACAGTTGTTCTTAAGTTTTCTTTTATGATATAACTCAAATTTCCTGAATTGTCTAGTCTTGCAGATAACTCAGTTTATATATCAAACCTTTTCCAATTTGATATTTGATACATAGAAAAGATGTAATACTAACACTGTGGAACAGCAAATTTTCGATCGGGATGGCACTAACAGCATTTGATCAATCATAAATTTATATGAAAACGGGTTCTTTAAAATTTTTGAATCGTCAATCGTTTTTTTTTTTTTTAAATTTTAGTTGCAATTTGATATATTGTGCCATAACTTCCGTAATTATTGTTAGATTATTTAGCTGACTACAATAACAATTTTTGAATAAATGTCGTAGAAATGTGTAAAAACGTGATTTGTTTATATTTAATAGTTTCGAAGTTATAAGTTCTCAAAGTGAGAATTTGTGAAAAAGTGCAGACGCTGATATGAACGCATATTCCGAACAAATATAGATTTGGAATGAAATGAAAGTATGTTCACTCGATTAAGTATGAGTTGCTTAATACCACACTATTATACCAATTTCCTTGATGCATTTAGTTTTGAAGATAGAATTTTTTTAGTAAAAAGGTTGAAATTCGATTTTTACCCATATTTGCAACTACATCAGTTCTAAAAAAATCGACAGTATACTTACTTACTTGGAGACATAACTCATTAATTATACAGGCGTTTATTATAAGTGAATGTAGAATAATAATAATGTTTAATTAAGCTATATGAATAGCCTCGTTGCATCATTATTCCAATAGTCAATTACAAGTTGTGCACGTTTATCTATCGCAACACTAAAATTAAATCGTGAAAATTAAATCAACTCTTCAATTTCACAACACGGTTTAATAATCGTGCACGCATTGTTTAACATACTAGACTTGAGTAATACTTGTACACGACTTGTGTAATTACACCTTAAATATCGCTCTCTTCGGCCTATTCTAAAATTCAAAAATGTTTCTTGTCCACATACGTCGTCTCCTTCATTTTGGTTTATTTACGGATTGTACGGTGCACCGCGGTTCTGTTTCCTTTTGTGTGCTGCGCCTGCCGTCGTCGTTGCGAATTCCGATTCGGATCGAAGCTGCAGATAAACGCGATGGCTGCGACGCTGCGCGATCGTTATGGGCTTTCGTGCGGCGCGAAAGTGTTATTAAAGATAAACTAAATTACGCCGTGTAATTGGGAGCGCTTGTCGTTGTGCGCGATTCGTGCGCGCCCAGTGTCGTAGGCTAATTTTTTTCGCACTCGAAAATCGAAAATGCGCTTGGCAAGCGAGCAAGGTCACGTTTTCCGCGGCCGGCGCGATAAGATCGACAACAAGTTGCCGTTGTCTCCTGTCAACGCGCCCCGCCGCTAACCGCCTCCTAACGATGCCCTAACGATGAGCATACGGAGAGATATTTGGCGAGTCAACAGAGTAAGAGAGGAAATGTAAACAATGCGCAGGAAAGCAATATATCTGTTCACTCAAAGAATCAACCTGCGAGAAATTAATCGACTGTTTTTTTCCAACTCTTTGCTATACGGACCTGTGTAAATAAAAGCATTAGATGCACTATTATATCGACGGCAATAACGGCATTAGATTAATCATTATTTTTTAGGATAACGGGTTGTTCAAAATTTTCAATTCGTCGATTGTTTTTTTTTTTTTAATTTTGATTTTGGTGTTTGACCGAATTTTGGTTTCGATTTGTTATATTGTCTCATAACTTTCGTAATGATTGTTAGATCATTTAATTGTTTTCAATAACAATTCGTAAATAAATACCGAAGAAATGTGTGAAAACGTGATTTGTTTATCTTTAATAGTTCCGAAGTTATAAGTTCTCAAAAATTCCTCATATTCCTAACAAATATACATTTGCAATGTAATGAAATTATTTTCCAGATAGATATTTTTTAGTCGAAAAATTAAATTTGATTTTTAGTCATTTTCGCGATTATAATCGATATTGTAAAAATCGAACTGAAGAGCCGCGAGCTTTAAATTAAGCGAGCATAGGAATCGTTCTATTGAAAATAAATTTTTACGGATCGGTGAAATTTAACATTAGATGAGTAATTCTACTTTTTGTAAAACCTAAATTACATAGAAACAAGTTCACTAATATTCGTAAATAGTCGATGAGTGATAAATGAACACAGTTAACTCGATATCCATTGCATAGTCAAGATCTAAGTAACTAGATTATTAAGTATTCTTATCACTTCACTAATCCAGAACATGACTACCAAATAGATCATATAACTTTCATTCTGTTCTTTTTTAATTAAGTACGAATTAGGTACATTTAAGATAAGTTATAGACCGCCGCCTGCGGGCGAAAACCAAATGATCGCTTATCTTCCATACGGTAGCCGCCGCTTGTCCGCGCGCCGACGACCGAACAATGATGGCCCAGAATGCCTAATATAACACGCACATCCATCATCTCTCTTCACGTCCGACTCGTCAAATTGAATTTATTGCCTTATATCCGGCCACAACGCAATCAGAATGCGCAAGAAATCACCATAACGCCACATCTCATCCTGAATATTAAATCTGCGTCTTTGACTCAAGTCAATTTAATCCATGTTCAATTCGATTTACATTCTTTTCCACTCTTCAGCAAGAAGTAATTAATTGCATCTGTTCAATTTGCATGGGCATCGTTACGAGAGACGTTTAAGAGCGCTGTTTTTGCCTTTCAACGTGACTATGTCTCTTTGCCAACTTGCCGATGATAATTATTCCAATGGTGCATTGTGTCTGCGGGCTCACATTAACAGATTACGCACGCAGGAAAATATAATTAAGCTGCAATCGTAAAACTAATTATATATGTTTAGCACACCTCGGACGGCGTGAGGTGCTCTGGCAAGAAGCGAAATTGATGTCGAAGATGAAAACACTCGGCGAAATTAACACGTGATGCCAGCTATCAATTACTGCAACAACAAAAATGGTGTTGATTACAGTTAGATAAATAAACAATGAGTGACATCTGCTAAGATAATATTAAGAATAACTTACTTGTAAGAAGAACATTCAGTTTGCGATCAACAGGAGCGAAGAGGCGAGGGGAAATACTAGTTATTATTATTATGGTTTTATTAGAAGACTTGGACAATAACAGAATTATATTCGAGTAAGTAGATGCTAAGTTATTATAGTCTCGTTATGATTTAGTCGGCGTCGATGTGCACCGGAAATGCGAGACGTACGCGCAGGAAACGCACAATGCGCCTACCTATTAAGCAACCGAACGTACACCCACCATTGGACATAAATATTCGAAACTTGATCTGAATTCAAAATTATTTCCAGGACAAATGAAACGCGTGATTAGAAAATGAAGAATGATATTTACTATTGTTTCTTGTCTTCTTCACTTAAAAGCAACACTTTAATATTTCTAAATTTCTAAACATTGGGTATTTGCTTCTTAATACTAAAATTAAAATGACAAAATGATTTAATAATTATTATTAAAGTAAGATACGATTGTGTCGCCAATATTTGTTGTTTTTTTTTTGACCATACTTGAGCTTAAAACTTGACCAAAAAGCAGCATATATCCAATCCGTTTATATTTTCTATGACTTTATAGTGTATGAGTATTTAATCCACTCTAGAATTTTGCCACATCATTAGCTCTAACTAAGACCAGATTGCGCCGTCATTAGAACAACACCGAAATAATTCGCTGCCGTTTAAAATGATTAATACTCCTGGTTTACAAATGCGCGACGCACGAATGATCAGCCCATTATATTCGTCGAGGGACGATAATTAACGCGGTAGCTGGAGCCGCCGCCGCCGCCGCTTTAATATTAACTACTGAATACGAGTAATTACGCTGCGGCAGCGGCATGCCGGATGGACGACGATGAAGAATCACGCTCGGTTCTGTATCGATTGGAGCGATCATTAATTTCCAGGATGCGTTTGATTATTTTCAATTACTCATCACTAATCTGGTTCTAGTTGTTGGGTTGATGATGTATGGTATAGCTCGAATTATTGAATGATATTAAATCAGACTCATGTGACTTGAGAGTGCAGGAATATAATATCGCAGAAATTAAGGTTAAAAATTAAAACAAAAAGTAAAAATATGTTTTTCTTTAAATGTGCCAAGAAGAATAAAAACTTGGCGCAGGATTTACTTGCGTAGAGACAAATTAAATGATTTATTAAGATCTTAATATTCAAAATTAAATCAATGCGAACGCTTTAATCTCGCAATGAGCATTTATTCCGATTAACACATATTTTTTATTATTTAATTACTCTCAGTAAGCTCTTTCATTTGATATCTATATTGTAAGAATTGCCACAAAACTGGTTTGTCATCTTGGAAATTCATCAGATAGCTAATCATATATTACCATCCAAACTAAACATATACAAAATCTGACAAAGATAATTGCTTCAAAATTGAGTTGCAATATTCTACTCGCACACACCAGGTCATAACATTAGAGAGAAACAAAGGCTTTTAATTCATTAGAATTAGATTATTAACTTACTAAGCTTAGTTATTACATGACAAACACGTTTTAAATAAAGTAAGACATGTGAAATGTGAGTTACGTCGAGTATTGCTTAGAATTTGCACACAAGAAAATATATTCTAAGCTCTATGATTATATTTCATAAACAAAATAGAATTGCCTTCAAAGTGGACTCACCAATGTAACATTAGATTGAAAAATGCTACTAAGAACAATAATGTTGTCGAAATATAATTACATATATTAACCCCTATGTGAAGTGGTCAACACGAACTATCTCTACAGATTGCCTATTAGATTTATTAGAAAAATAGCACATATTTATTTATAACTTTCCACCCGTTTGTAGAACGCATTAAAACGCGTTTTTTCGTGTAAATACGAATGTTCATCTAATTGTGACGAGATGGGATTAGCATCATTTTTTAGAGAAATAAAACCCGCATAAGATGGAGTAAAACCATGTATCAACTGATAATGTACACACGCAAGTTGGTATAAAAGTTACCTAGAAAAATGCGAAACAATCAGGATTTTTATGGATATGTGATTTATAATTATCGGCTAAATTTCGTTTATATTTCAATTGTAGTTTTTTATGATCTACAAAATAATGCTAATCCCTACTTGTCCACGTAATAAATTTTGAAGTTGTTATAGGCACATATGTTTTTTCATCGACATATTATCATATTAATATAAAGTTAATTACAAATTGCATATTGATGAAAACTCCGATCGTTTGATATCAAATAAAAGCAGAACGTTTTTATATATATTGATTAAAAATTAAAATAATGATTAGCAGAAAAAATGTATTATGTTATACATCAACTCACATTTTGCACTTTTCTAAGTACCTGTAAAAGCTCGAATCTTTTTTAACCTTTTCTTTCTACCTGCTTAGGGATAATTCAACCGCGGAGCCGTAATTTCTGCAGTGCGGCCTCCGCGCTGGTTGACTTTAAACCATCATAATTAGCGAGACACTATTAGTTGATACATGTTTTTTTTTTCTCCATCTTATGCAATTTGTAATTACCTACGAAATGATGCTAATACTATCTCGTGCATGCAACTAGATTAAAAATTGATATTTTTTCTTTGTGTCCTTATGGAATCGAGAAATACTACTCTAATCACATTACTATCTTTCACACAATTATAAGATCATTCATATTTACATAAAAAACGCGTTCTAATGAGCTCTACAAACAGGTGGAAAGTTGAAGTTGTGCATTGAACTGGTTCAAAAGTTTTAAATAAAAATGTGCCAATAATCCTAATAAGTTTTACGGGCAATCTGTGGACTTCTCCATCTCCATGTCGACCACTTCACACCGGTCATATATTACATAGAATATTCTGAGTGAAATTTAAAGTCACTGAAATTATCAAACCGGAAATTAGTGAGTTTATCTATTTCCTTGTCGAAATTGCTAAGAAATTATTATCCAACCAAGCGGATGTAATGTCAATTCGAGTATTCATTACTCTACTTAAATAACCTCTTGTGAGCATGCGAATCTTATTGAATCGACTCCATGTTGAGTTGAAGAGATAAGGTCAGCCGCCAATTGATGAATAGCAGTTACACGTGTTCGCACATATATTGCCACAGTACGATATAATCGATAAGCTCTCACATCTGATAAGCGCACGCCACAAGAAGACAGCCAGACGCATGCAACACGCGCATTGACCTACCTCACACAAGTTCTCGGCTCAAATTTATATCCCTCAAAAGTTTTTACAGCTCTGGATGTGCCTTCCGTGCTCGCGTTTGGCGCTCTTCATGCGATCCGGGACATACGGGTACCGTAGTTGATAGCAATCTGTTTCGAATGCGCGCGCGCGCGCACCAGCGACACAACTATTCGTCCCCGATGCTCGTGCTGGAATAGTAAAAACGCGCCGATACATAACTTATGTGCGAGCGCATCTGCGGTGAAACATGCGCGTCGCCAGAATGCAGAAAACCCGATCACTTCGTCCGATTAGCGCAGCCGCTGAGCGCATGGGGCGCGCGCAGGACGAGCGGATGAGATCCTTGCGTGGCGATAGGATTGACGCGCGGTCACACGATCGACTCGGGCTGCAATTCAACAAATCCGAGCGTGGACATAAATTCACTTCCTGATAATAAAACGCGCCGTGTGAGGAATTTTCGAATCTTCTCCAAGCTTCCATCAGATAACTGCTATTGCGAGGAGGGTGCAAATTTTGGAATTTGTATGCTATTGTTGAGTAATTTTTATTTGTTGGGGTGTTACCAGCCTGATTTATTACCACTGTGCCTCTTTTAGCAATGTTACTCTCGTGATTCCAACACGTTGATTATGATTCATCGCCATCGGTAATCGCAATATCTGCGCCCGCGTACACATTGCACAACAACGTGTGCACGCCTTATCGGTCGCATCGCAATACATATCCCATCAGACAGACCTTCTTCCCATATGGAGCGCACGTGAGCCTGCTAGGATCCGCTCGCATCAATCTTGCACTCCTTGTGGGACGACTGCTAACAATGTGCGATTAGTATGCGCACACGTTGCGGTAATGACGAGCAATGAGCAAACCACGGGCGGGCAGCCTGCATCTGACTTGAGGTTATGTGTCGACACGTTCGAGAGATGTCAATTAAATTGACGCATAAATTGCATTATGGAATATCGCTGCATACATGAACGCAAAAAATCAATATTATCGCATTCCGATTACACTCGACGGCAATAGAGTGCTGCCAAGCTATCATACGTTAACCAAACATCAATGCTCGGCTTCTATCACTCGAGCGCAACAAGCGTGCCAATAATAATAACCAACCGCACGCGTTGTCGATGGCGCACTCACGGTGCGTTTTACACACACGCGACACGTGTAAGCCGCATGTAAACGGTGTAAGTCGCTCGTTTACCTTTTGGTGGCACCTTCAGCAGATGCGAAAACGCCATCGACATTCCGCAATTTGCCCTGCGACGTTGACTGTCGCAAGTGGCGCGCGCTGAGAGTTGAGTCAACTCGAGTGTTATTGAACGGCGGACACGTCGACGCCTACGATCACCAAACGCGCATGCAAATCTGGCAAATGCAAATCTATGTGTAACAATAAAACGATCAGCGAGGGCGATCTGTGCGGAATTTTAAGCAGTTGATCGCGACAGCCGCAGAAGCGGAATACAAACATCAAATTAGCGTGTCACGCATTAAGTATAACATTCCACAAATTGCCCTTGAACATTTGATTTAAATAAATTTCGCGTAAATAAATAAACAATCACTCTCTTTGAACGATACCTGAATATATTACTTGATAGCAGCTTTAATCACTACGATCTGAATAATTCCTATATGCTCATAGATGGCGCTGATTGAAGAGTTTCGCCACATTTTATTCGAGTATTATGAATCAATGTATCAACCAACTCGTGTTTCGCGCGCGTTGCTGTAAGCAACACCTTGGCTGCGTCGTATATTCATAGGCATTTTATAGCCGCGATAGCAACAATTAATCATCGCTAACACAAAAAACCAGCGTCAGATTTTCACGTCGGCTTATCCCGTGCGTGTTGTGCGTTTTTAGCCGGAACGTGTGTTAAGTACGCAGTTGATGAAACGCGATGATACGCAAGAAAGAACTCTAAGAGACTAATTACACAATTTTCATGCGCGCGAGAACGCTATCCATCACAATGTTTTACAACCGCTGCCCGGATTCGACTGGTGTTAACATGCGCATTTAGAAGTTTGTGTTGCTGTTGGGATATTTTATTGCTGCGATGCCATTAAAACATTTCCAACACCGCTGCATATGCGGCAACATCTGGAAGATAATCTCTGCTTGCACTAGTGCCATCTAGATAATGAAAATCTAGATTTTTGTTCATTAAGTCGAATTAAAGTGTTGAACTTTGAGACATGGCGTATACGATGTCAGCATGAGTGTGTGTCATGTGCGTGCGCGTCGATGCTAGATGATGATAAATCGTCGAGCGTTAGTCAAATCTATCACGCTGACAACTCAATCTGTTTGCGTGCTGTGGCCGTACTTGTTTTACCATTGATCCTCAGGTTTCATAGATTTCTTCAGACTTTGAAGGCTTCAATTTTTTGCCTTAGGCGCAAAGTGTTCATCACCAAAAATCTTCGCTCAGAGCGACAACAATAACAGATATTAAATCGCAACTACTCTGAGCTCTGGCAGTGCCTTTCCTTAATTCTGACTGAAACAGGATTTTTCCGAACGCACCCAGTTTGCACAATTGTTTCTCAGCATCGAGAGGAAATTGTAGGTGGTGAGGGAGTCAATAACACAAATCCTTTTTCGGACAAAACACAGCTTAGCCAGAACAATAAGACGAACAATTGCACAACATGTAGAGAGAAGTACAATCGAAAATAGGAAATACACCACACATTCATAACTCATGCTAGCAAAGCAATCCATATTGAACTAGACAACCCACATATCATTTATCCATTTTTTATGCGCCGGCAGAGAAAAAGTTGTTCAGAAAGCAATTCCAATTCCTCAGCAGTCAAGCCGAGTAAGACCATTCATCATGCTCTGGATTTTTGCCCTGCGCGAAGCATTTTCATTTTTACTCCGATTCAGCGCGCATGCAATCGTAGAAACGTCGGAGCGTACGGATTTTCAGCTACGAACCGCTTAAAGCAGGTCGATGAAACTGTGTGAAATTTATACGGCGTAGGCAACCCGTGTCGCTATAATTGGACTCGGAGGGTGTTCTGTCCATAATATCATTCATCACTCGGCGCGCGGTGAATGTCTGGAGACTCACGTGGTGGAGTGTGCGAAGAACAACGAGAGGAACATGGGTACGAACATGGGAATGTCACTGTGGCGACTAGATCTTAACTGCTGAGAATTAAATATAGCATAGGAACATCAAAATCAACAAGTCAACTTAGTGCAGAAATCTGCTTTCGTTATTTGGTCTAATAAAGAACGGTTTCTATTAAAAATGTTAAAATTGGGATGTTGTTGGACTTCTCCAGCTAGTAACCTAGTAACTCTTTTTAGTTCCGATAAATCACTTTTTCATAGCAAATTGATCAAATTCACAAAATTGCTAAAATGAATAGTGATGCTGGACGTGAAGGTATCACTCAAATGTTTTACTAGTTAAAAATGCATTATAACTTCTATTTTTAAAATCCAAGACAACTGTGTCTTGGAATGTCATCGAAATCAACAGTTGTATTTTGTTAATATGTAACAAGATGTCAAACACGATGCATCTGGTGTAGCAGCAGCAGTGATCCACGTTTGTGTTCGCATGCATATCGAATAGTGTTTGCGGCGCATCGTGTGCGTCGTGGAAATCGCATGAATTATTGTATATTTCCTGATGCGCCACCGTGCGATCTCGTTCGCTCAAGAACGCGCGCACGAAGTCACTTGGGCACGATTCGCGGCGCGGTGTGTGGGTCAGCGCGGCTCAAAAGCAGCGCGACATAATATATGTATCAATGTAATAACGCCTCGCGAACGCCGCCGCCGTGTCCGCACTGCCCACGACACACGCCGCCGATGCAGCAATAGATCATGCCTATCATCACGCTGCTTGCGTTGCGGAATCGCAGAGTAGATGCTCTGGGTTAGAATCGTGCGCGGCAAGGAGACAACTTTGGGAATGCTTTGTGTACTCGTCGACGATGATATTTTCAGCCGGAGATGTGGAATGTATGATGGAGGCCATGATGCAGGCTGCTTAGATTTGTGATGAAATGAAGAGGAAATTTATCACAAATGAAGTGAGTTGGCATAGTTCTAACCTGCTTTGAGAATTAATTTTGGAGTCATTTAAGATGTACTTTTCCAATTGACAAATAAAGCTTTAAAATTGGTTTTAAAAACAAAGTCTTGAAGAAAATAAATTACTAGAATAAACTATTATTACTTAATTCTTTTGATATTCGAGCAATTTTGGAATTTTATTGGAAGTAATGTTTGCAGTTTTTTTAGAATCAATTTCTATTCCATAAGAAATAATACATATAAAATCGTACAAAATAAATTGAATTTATCATCATTTTCAATGTTTAATTAATAATTTGTAAGAAAAAAGCAGACTAGTATTAGTATGTATTTCTTGGTTGCCTAGATTTTAACACTCAATGAATTATGATAAGGAAGGTCTAATGTGAATATGTTGAGTACACACGAGCGAAAAAAACCACATTTCCCAATCACAATAAATTACAGCAAAGCGCTCACGGGTGAGCAATACCGTTTTCCCATCCGCGAGTTGGCGTCGAATTTTATGTCGTTATCTATCCGCACGCATCTTGCGTCCAGCCCTCCTGTTTGTTTTCATTCCTCACTTGCCTATGATGTATTGCACACGACTTCCCAATCACCGCAACAAAAAAGCGCGCCGTTGGAAAAACGCGCCACTATATCTAAACAGCTAATTGCGCTATTCATCTATTTATGATCTCAAACACATGAACACGATTTGTACACGTGTGCACAGACTACACATAGTTTAGGAGTTAAACTTAATACCAGAATCTGAATACGGACGTTAATGTACTACTCATGAGTTTAGTGTATTTAAAAAATGAATTACTTATATTGTTGGTTGCATAGTGCTTGGCGAATAGATTATAATAATAGAAGGTGTTTTATTGACGGTTATTGATAATTTATGAATAATTTTCTATATTGTTTTGATTTCGCAGGTTGAGTATGAAGAAACACGGTTCCCATCGACTTGTGGTGCGCGTGGGCGCGCGCGTCCATTCATACTTCCATTCACGAGCAAACACAGCCTCTCGCCATCACACGCCACATCATTCCCTTAATCTCAATCGCCGCATGATTTACAATCGCAACGCGCCATGGTTGAATGCATTGTAAATATTGTTTATTGCTCGTAAAGTGCAATAGATCGGGACTTCGAATTTGCTCTACTAGCAAATTAGGAAATGGCAGTCAAGCAGACAAACCAGATATCCTAGTCAAGTTGAAGAAAAAGCTTGCTTAAAGAAATTAAATAATAAACCGCATACTCCTGTTAAAACAGTCTATAAACGTAAGAAAAGAGCAACTGTTACAGCTTGCTACTTCCACCACTCCTTAAAAGCTTGTGTTAACTCAATTTAAAACTTCTGACTATTTAATAAGCAAGCTTTTACTACTCCGGAAAATTTTGACTATTTCATTTACTTGCTTAAACTAAAATACTAAGTAATATTGCAAGGCAATAAAATTTAGCTGCACGATTTAAACGTTTTAGTTTTCGATTTGTTTCTTGCTATAGATGGTATGGGCGCTATTTTCAGATCGATAAATATGTCGAACAACAGAGGGCGCCACCCTGCCACGCCCGCTCAGTAACTAGCCGGAATTTTTTAATCTTGCGCTGATTTCCTAAATGTAGATATCCCGCACAAATAAATATGCACGAGAATTAATCAATGGTTTATTAATCAACTAAGGTGTGTTAAAAAAATATGAGCAGGGCTGTCTTTATTGCCATTAGAAGAAGACCTATATTCAACATGAGAAATTATTTTTTCATTTATGAATTTATTTAAATATGTAAGTGTAATAAGAATGATTTCAGGCTTTTTCTTCTTTGGACTTTTATGTCGTGGGTGCATAAGCGAAGGCACTCGGAAGAGCCGAGAAACATGCGTGCCAAGAATGCGAACGAGCGCAATTACTACTCGGGAGGCGTATAATGCAAACGCTCGGCGTCTCGGCCCGAACGTGAACATGAATAATGCCGCGCCGTTCCGCACCGTGTAATTAAAACATAATGCACGCATCGAGCGCACCACGTCGCGTCGTGCCGCACTGAAATTGCTAAATTCATTTTTCGCCCAGCCGCAGCAGCAAACTAAAGCAGACGAGTGTTCCAGAGCAAAGCAGAAATCAATTCATAGCATCGCTACATAACTTGTGGCGTACAAGATCGCTTACTCTACCATGAAATTCTGATAGATGGCGTTGTGCCAAGTCTCAAAAGATAACGCCATCTACTGAAAAAGCAATTGCTTCATTATTTTTAACTATGTGTGGTAATAAAAATTTTAAAGATTAACATAGTCCATGATTAAAGATGGCGCTTTTGAGGTCAACACATGCACGGCCCTTTCATTAGCCGTTTATGCAGCTCAATGTTTAAACATGCTTTCATCTTAAATCTTCCTAATTCCACCTCTTTGACGTTGCGAGTGTTTGGACATATGACGGAATGATGCTAACTCATTAATATGGCAACATTTAACCTCGCAATAATTCATTACTCATCCGAGCCATATCTGCGCCAGCACCTACAAAACGCATAAATAAGTTATAAACGTTCATGGAAAGATGCATCATCTGCCTAACATGCATAATGCGCATGATATGAATATTACTGTCTCTACTACTCAGTGCACCAACTGCCTAAGACGCCATTTTGTTGTTCACGCCGAGATGAAGCTAATGCGATGCTTTCGCGTTATTGCGATTTATAGCTGTTTATGGGAGTTTTTCACAGGGTGATGAGAAGGAAGTCGCCGTTGTCGAGTGTGGCGAATATGGAACAATGGCGGTTAATTGCAGCGCAACGTGATCGCGCGGACAAAATCGATCGTTAAATGAATGTCGAACGGTAATGAGCTTGACGTGTGTTCAACATCATCATCTTTTCGCGTTGATGCTTTGCAAAATGAGATATAAAAATCGGAGCGGTGCTTTGTTACTGCAAACATATCCTTATATATTAGAATCGAATTTAAAATAAAAAATATATGTTATTTATGTAAACACCGCAGCTCCATAATTTTGAGATTAACCAACTTAATAGCAATTGATATTTAATTAAAATAAAGCTTGAACTATAAAGCTTCATTAGTTATTTATCTATTGGCGTAGTAGTGTTAATGGATTATCTAAGTAAGTTCCACAGTTATCACAGTTAATCAAGATTAGCTCAAAAATAGCAAAATGTAGTAATTGGTTACATGCAGTATTTGAGTAACGAGTTGAAGGAGATTAATTTGTTTGTGATCAATAGAAAAATATATTGTTAACTTAAAAGCATCTGAAAGAAAATAAACAATTGAGAAAGCAGTTGTGCAGTAAACTGATGAAATAATTTTTACTTACTGATAAAACCATTAAAGGCTATTAAAGCCGTTGTTTATGCCTTCGTGTTCAGTTTGCAGTGCGTGTGAGTGTTTACGATTTTATAACGCGAATATTAATGCGCGCGAATCGGTTATAAATTGCCGTTTTGTGCGCTCGCGACGAGGATTTAACCTAACCTCACATTAAGCCGAGTTTCAGTGCCTCCCGAGCAAAATATACGCGACAAGAAATGCACACACGCATCTAAAGCACGCTCACTACGCATTTACAAATGTCACCATCGTGATTGGTGCAAACGGAGATGAAATTAAAGATGCATCAAAATGGCCGACCACCCAAGATGGCATCATACACCAAGCACTACTACTACTAGTTGCAATAAAACAGAAAAACTCCCAGAAACAAATGATTCATTTAAAATCTATAATTACTATTTTTTTTTTCTTTAGAAGCAATAAAATTTCTTTCACACGCTTTAACCTCACTTATTGAGCTTTGTTTAGGTTGGAGAGTAGTAAAATTGTAAACGCCTTGCATGCTCACAAATATGTACGTTGTACATGCGTACAACGAAGAGTGGAGGCTTCTGAAATTGGAAGTGCTGAGCATTGTTGTGTCAATTTGCATTCGTAAACAAACGCAATTATTATTATTATTATTATTATTATGCGCGCGCCGAACGCGGAAAGACAAAAGCGCTTCGCGGAGACAAATAAAATGTGCGGATGGGAGAGATTAAGTTTAGTTTGCAAGTGACTGAAGCTGTTTAAGTAGTATATATATTTAAGAATATTTCAAATAATGGCTGATGTGCCATCATGGCAGTATGTGCATTAAGAAGCACTAGGAATTGGTTTAAGAGTATATAGATAGTACTACTATTACATAAATTACAAGTAGGAATAAAAAACCATTAAACGACAATTTAACGTGATTAAGATTAAGATCGACGGAAATTTTCTGCACAAATATTTTTGCAATTCATAGAATTACAAATTAAGAATATGGTTGCATTTATTTTAGAATTAAGTTCATAACTAACAACTTTATAAATAAATTAATTTTATCTAAGTTGAAATCATATTTTTGAGGACAGTTACAGCTAATGCTCAAAAGATTGCGCTGTTGCATTAAAAACTCTATTATTCATTGAAAGTCTTTCAAATTAATTACAGAGACAACAATACAATTGACCATGGTATTACAGATACAAATTCATTGAATGCTTAATATATTTTTTAATTTTTATTTCTGCTTCCTGTACTAGCCGGCAGTAATAATTCGTATTGTTTAAGAAATATTCAAATAAATCTCTCTGCTATTTTATTAATTTCGAAATTTTTCTTGTGTGTTTGCTATCATTGTTAACACATTGAAATTTTTAGCATGTTGTACATACATGCAGTACATGATGCGATAAAGCATGCACACACATTCGCGATGAAGACGCCACAGCTCGTGTGTCCTCTGCTCGCCCCGGCATGGCCGTAGGACGAGCCGAATTTTTCCGGCGCGAGTACCGCAATACAGCGCGCACACAATATCGATATAAATACGTGTCGGAGTAATTAGAGATCATAGTCATGTCGGAGATGTCGTGGGAAAGTCGATTTTGTCCCACCTCCGAGCCGGGCGACCACGGCGCGCCGCACATACACAGCGTGTGTACTCACCGGCGCAGGTGAATTAGCGCTTCGCCCATGCGCAACATGCAAACATTTCCGAACATTTTCCATCCGCGCGCGACGCAACAAGACGGACATGATTTCGAATTAGCATTTCAGACGGACGAAATTATAGAATAAGGAAGTGCAACGTACCACTGATAGAGGAAGACTTATTGGATATAAATCACATGTTACTTTATTATTACATTTTATTCAGCATGGCGATTTTCATTTGTGGGTAATTATTTAATGCTGTGAGTTTTCACACGATTGCTGGACGCGGCGCGTGTGATCTCGGGGCCCGCTTGGGTCGCGGGTGTCTTATCGCGCGCCGAAATCACCGCCGCCGCCGCCTCGGTGCGGCGTTAATCAGAGAGGCCGCGGCCAGCCGATTAGCGCGATATTAATCTATCTGTATCGATCGCGGGCGTCGTTCAATGCGGCTGCACGATCTCAGCCCGGTATCGGCGGCGCGCGTGCAGATTATGATCACGAATATCGCGTTTCACGATGCGCGTAGCATTGGGATGAAAAGATCCAGACTAGAACATGCCATATCTAGATACATCATAATATAAGAGTTGCTTGAAGAGTGCTCACCATGGATTAATCAGAAATAACCTGATCGAGAGTCAATAAGTACTTAAATATTTTAAACAAATTATAATGCATTGTAAGTCAGAAAATGCTGAAGGTGTTTTATTGCTGTGATATAGTTTATTATGCGGAAGTCTTCTATATGAATTTCCGCTGCAAACTTACAGAATACTGAGAACGGTTTATACCGCGATATTATATAGATCAGAAATATATACGAAAGCAATTTTTCATCAACATAACATTCTTATTACAGAAAAATGTTTCGCAACATTAGGTAGAAGCGTAACAATTTCACTTAATTTCGCGCAAATTTCTAAGTTTTAATGGAGTATTGTTGAGTGTGGTTACAAAGTGTTTAAGATTCATTATGTTTATAAAACATAACACTTTATTTTATTCACTAGTTATAACATTTTCAGCATGTTGCATTCTTTATTAATTTCTGAGAATACTGAAGAAGGCAACTTGCCGAAAACCTTTTACTAAGTGACAAAAAGTAAGTGTTATAGTTATGTTTTATCAACATAATAAGTATTAACAAGATGAATTCTCCAAATATCTCAAGTCACAATTTCATAAAGCTAAGCTCACTTGTGTAAGATTAGTTAAGAGAATTAGCCCTAGAATTGATCTACTTGCAACCTTACAAAATCATTAACGGAAACCATTTTTCATTTGCTTCTAAAATGTTATTTTCCATATAACTTAAGTCACTTCCATTGCACTTCTCGTGCATGCGTTAAATTAAACGTTACATTCTTCAATGCGTGTGTCCTCATTTGATGATATGTGCATGTAGTGTTTACCCAGTAGCACATTCAATTAAATCTCGACGCTTATGCAACCATCACGACACGAGCAATAATTACCAGACGACGTGTTCGTGTTTGCAGGCGACTCGGTGTGCGCAAAATCAGTTAGCTTGACACACCACCGCACCGCTATTGTTTCCGCTAATGACAGCCGCTTAAATAATAATTAATATGAGAATTCCTCGCGTTCTCATTCTCGTTTTCGTCGCGAAATTAGAACACGGAGGAAACCTTGACTCGCTGGGCGCGCGTGCAATCGACACTGGTTTCGTTTTCATGGTATTTTTCTCGTTTGCGCATACATCAGATGCATGGAGAGACAACAAAAGTGTGTGTTATTGTCTCGTATTATTGCGCTTTTTGATTGTTTTTGTGCATGACGAACATGTGTGCTAATTAACAATGCTAGACAAACGGCAAACAAAAGAATAGCACATTTATTTAAGATTAACAAGATACGGATATTAAAATGTTCACTAACAGCAATGTAACAATAGACTCAGCGGTGTAAGGTTAGAAATTTATTTTGTTCAACTACAAAATAATAATTGACTTGCTTTTAGTTGTTGATTTAGAATAGCAAGGATTGAACGTAAATTGAAGTTGCCATTTTTTATTAGCCAGTCAATTCTGTTAATTGTTATTGAAATCAACTAAGACCTTCTTAAAGTGACAATTAAATTTATATTCTTTTTAGTACTTATTTTGTGTCATTTGCTGTAAACTGCCGTATAAAAGTAGTAACCAAGCATTGCATCCATCGTGTGTTTCATTCATTAGCGCGAATGTTTAATAAAGATAATCTTCGCAACAACGAAGGTCGCGACTCATCACGTTCATCCGTCCGGCAGTCGTTACGTTTGTTACGATTGCAACGTTTGTTATTACCGCTTCAGTTGTTATTATTAACCTCCGCTGATATTTTTTGCTGTTGTTTTTGCCGCACGCAGCGATTGCAAATCGCGAGCGCTATAAATGGCAAACGTATCACGTGTATCCAAGACGGATACTTATGTCGCTCGGAACAGCGCATCCTTTCGCTGCGAAACAAACTTCACTTAAATGCGAACAGCGAAAAAATCTTGCATCAATGTAATCTTGATGATAATTGCCAAGCCATTTAATATTATTAAGTATTACAAACAAATACTTACATTGCAAGAGTTGAAAGAAAAAACACTTAAATTGACTTAAATCAACAAACAGAATTTTTTAAATTTTTCTTCAAATATAAATCAATTTGAAGAATATCCATCAATTGTCTTGTTTGTAGTTGCTTATGTTCTACGTTCGTTTTTATCCGTTTCTACTCTGATTGCATGCAATTTGGCAATTCCACGATGGTGAGATAATTTCCCATGCCTAACCTAATCGAACGCTATTCAACTTAACCTTGCTCGACTCAAGCGCTCGCGCTGCTAAACTAGTTTAGCATTATGCTGCTCTTCAGTTTTGCTTTTTTTGTGCATGCAAACAATTGTTACGTACTCGTAATAATAATCACACAAGAAACTCATGTATCAATTCATTATAAATATGACTTAATTACCTTAAGTAAATTTAGTGCCAATGGCCTTGTTTGAAATATATATTTTCTTGTTTTTCTGATGATAAAAACGATCGTATATTGTGCTACACGTGAAATTATTATTAATTATATTTGAATTCTTATCTAAAAAATGGTGGTATAATTGAAACTAAGAGAAGCCTTGAAAATTTGGCTGTTAAATGCATTAAAAAAAAAAAGATATATAACCATGAATCAAAAGTATCTAAAAGATTATTACTTGATATGACATAAGTCCATAATAAATTAATTATAAGTTAATAAATCATAGAGTTTGATTTTTAAATTATGTCATTTTATTTTACTGTTATTACTAGCTTCTAGAAGTAAATAGAGTACCAATATAAAAGTGGCTTAAGCTTGCAAGACTTCTATTTTACTTGTTATATATTTTGAATAAAGCAATTTACGAAGAGATTAACTCTAATGGTTAATACACATTTACTAAGTAAGTTTATTATTTGATAAGAATAATAAATGAATATTATATTTTATTAATATTAAGGTACTTTATTATCAAATTCAACTATTAATACAAGTACTTAAACAAATAAGATACAAAACTAGAAGTGACATACTAAAAAGTAGCATAAAAAAAAGATTGTGTCATTTTAAATGTTAACGTATATTCGCGTATTTTCCAAATAAATCCAATGTGTATTTGTCAAGGATGCGCATAAAAACTGGCGTTCTGCATAAATAAATAAAATCGACTGTCTGTCGCTCTCCGATCTCAATCGGCAGTTCCTGTTAAGCATACGTCGATTGCGCATCATTTGCATAATTGCGATTACGTGCACGACGCGCGCGGCATCCGACTTGGATCTGCTGGCGTAATTACGATAATTAAACCTCTTCCATTCCATGACAATCCTAATTTTCGTAACGATACCAGCCGAAATGGATCGCCTTGATCTATGCACTCAAATTACACTCACGTAAAAGCACTCCAATTGTGACTAAATGTGACTAAAGTCAGATTAATACTAATTAATGACTGAAACCACTTTACCTCTAAAACTAACACTAATTTATGGCACCAATTATTTTAGTCAACAAATTTCCTTAAATTAATGCTGACGTGTATTGGATTTGTTTCGAAGTTTATTGAAAATATTTCCAACTCGCATAGAAAAAGTAAAAGGAACAACAGTTTGCCAACAATATCCAAACCCGGATTTAGCCATTTTGTTAAACACTATGGAGGTAAATAAATAAAGAATTTGCAAAACATGGCACCAGATAAGGATTCTATTGGCTTGAAACAATAAAGTCTATGAGTTGTGATGTGATGATAGCGAAGTGAATGCGAGTGTGCTATTTATTTAGATATTTTGCTAAAGAGGAATTTTACTATTCATTAAAGGCGATCAATTTGAATTTGCTGGTTGGAACAGCAAAGTTTAAGCGTCGCAGCATGTCGTCATGCTGGATGTAAATTGTTGTAAAGTAGTGTGTTACAGTGTTACAGAAATAAATATTACTCATTTTTCTTTATTAATCATCGATAAAGACTTGTTTTAAAATTAAAATGGTGAAGTAATTCAAACCGGATCTATTAAGAGATTAAAAAATTCAATAATTATTATTAATAATTTGAAGAGTGATTATATTTAAAGAATTTGCAAGTACTAATGTCATTTATAAGCTTTGTACTAGGCAATTCAAATTGCCCTAATTAACTTTTTATAATTTGATAACAATTAACCACAGTAGCCGCAGAATTAATATTTAATTAAAGTGTCATTTGATTACTGACACTGAATTTTCTGCTTAGTATTTAAAATTTTTAAAGAGATGTGTTTACAAAAAAGTTTATTTAAAAAATAATCTTTTAAAATATAACTGTTATGGCTGTTCAGGCATCCCAATAACATTTTATATCATTACAAAAGAAGTATTAATTTATGATCATTTAACCTGCTCTCTCAACACAATTAAAACAAATTATAATAGTCGAGACAATGAACAAAAGGCCCCGACTAAACGCTCTTTAACTAACTCAATTAGAATACAAAACACTGCATGAAATTGCGCACCATACACAACCTCACGGACACTCAGTTAATAAGGTGTCTCTAGCTGTTGCGTTTTTATTTCGCCGAGTGTATGCGTTATTATTTAGTTTGCGTGAGGATGCTTTGCATTGTCTTCGACGACGTTACCGTTACTCGACGCTCGCATCCTTAATTCTCACGCTCAGGCCGCGGCGGCTGCGCGAGTCCTTGATCCGTTTCCGTAGTCTGATTTTTGCGTATATGCAATATTATGTAAGGTGTGCGAATGCACCGCTTGCAACACATCTCCACCTTGATTCACTTTTGTGCTTTGAAATGTTTTGAGATTTCGATCTTGCTATGTGCACACCACACTGGTTAATACAAAATGACTTAAGTTGCATTTAACTGAAGTCAGATGCATGATCATTTATTTCCGCGCGATCGAAATATATTTCTTAACTATCTCACTTATATTTGACTTGAGACAATTTGCACCAAAACACTAATTTTTGCTAAAAATTATTACACATTTTTCTTCTATAATAATTATTTTCTAAATTTATGCTGTCTTATTAATTTATATTAGATACATAACAACTGTATTTCATGTGACCTACGAAATTTTAAAGAATTTGCAAAAATAGTTTAAACTAAAACTGATTTAAGGTGATATGCAGTTAGAAAGTGTAAAGTAAGAAATAAAATTATAATTTTCTCTCCCCCAATTGTTATTTAAATAAGAGAAGAAGAAAAATTTACTCCAATATAAAATCTTTTCTAAAATTAACTTGTTTTTAATTAATTCGATCAAATTAGATCATATTGCATTAAGTTAATTACATGTTGACCTAGATACATAATAAATTAATTATATGTAATAGATTTGGTATTAAATTTGCCAAAATTAACTAAAATTAATTTAAGTTAATTTATACAAAATATAAGAAACGATTTTTTATTGGGTTTAGTCACTCATGGAAATTGAATGACTTAAGTCCACCTTAATTTGGCATAAGTTAATTTACTATTTTTAAAGCTCATAGTAAAATTAGCTTATGTCAATTTGCAAGTGAAAATATTTATACAGCAATTCTGTTTGAATTGTCCTTCATATTTTATTTTCATTCAAATTCAACACAGTTTTTTTTTTTTCTAATTATTGTTATTAATAAGATTTTAAGCTTCAATCTTCTCAGCTCATGTCGTGATCCTTCATTCGGAGTAATAACAACTGCTGGCGGGCAAGTGCAAAAGTCTGGTATGCATGACATACCAATTTCAGCGCCGTGCGATATTTCCTTTTCGCGTGCTGATTACAGGTGCGCGCGAGTAATTGGACCAAGGTTGGCGTAAACGCGAGCTCTAAAATACGCTTTCACGGTTACCAACCAACACGATAGACAGATAGATGAACAACCGCATCCATGCACACGCCAACACATATTGCCATAGAATTAATGTTTCCTCAATAGGTGCGCGCAGGTAAGTTGGATCAAATTTGACTTTAATAGTTGTGAATCATGCATGCAGTGTGTGCGGTGTAGAATTAGTATAGAGCAGTGGAAAACGAGACAGTTACACATTGAGAAAATTGAAGGAAAGGATGGATAACGGGCAATATTGATGTTGCGCTTAATTCAGTTTGACTTCATTTTGACAGATTTTTTAAGAACAGATTTCGTAAAATATAATTATTATTTATTATGTGTTTAATAGACTTGAAACTGAATTTCTTCATAAACATTTTCTAATACTAAATTAAATAAACATTTATTAGTAAAAAATATAAATAAAATATACATTATTCTAGCTATGTTTAATCTATATAGTAATCTTATAGCATTTAATTGTTTATTATTGAGTGTCTATTGTCAGTTTAAGTCGACTTAAAACTGTATAATAAGTTAAGTCAATTTCTTTAAGTCAGTTTTGCAAAATCAAATTAAATTCTAATTAAATGCAAAACAGTCATGCACAATCATGTAGGTGTACACATATTAAAACTACAAAGCACTTGAATAAATCTTAAATTACTCTTCTTCTTTAAAATTACGAAGATCACGTAAAAGAAAATTAAGAAAAATGTGCAGAAGTATAAATATAACTATGGTAGGTTGTAATCGTGTAATATTGCTGCACATAATCTCGGATAATTTATCTTATTTTATTTTTGTACAAATTAACTTAATGTAGGTTATTTTTAAATTGACTTAAGTCATTACATTACATTTTTTAGGAATAGATTACATGCCTCGCTCCGTAGCGCAGTCGGTGAACAAATCCTGCTGGGGATACATCCAATATCATATATATTTCTGCAAAATTTAGTTCCAATAACTGCTAATAAAATAAGTTGTTAATGCAGTATGATAGAATGAAGGTCACATACGGTGTCGTCATTCAGCATAGTTACCGAATAACAAATGGATTTGTTATTTATTGAGATCATATTAAATTTGATTTTATTATTAATGTATCAAGTTGTAATTAATATAAGTCAATTTGAAAATGTCATAAGACAATTTGTACAGCATAAGATCAAAGAATATCAATTTAAATGCTTCTATTTTGCATTCATTATATAGTTTTGCAATGCTGAAGTGAAAATGTTAATTTTGTTATTTCCTTGTCGTGCATATAAACTTAAGTCCTTTTTAATTTGACTCTCAGTCACATTGAATAGAATAATCTAAGGCGATTCTTAAAATTTCGAAGGTATCAGAAGATAAATTCATTAAAAGGGTAAAAAAAAATAAAATAATAGAGTAATACAACTTCCTGTAATTACCCTCAATGTCCTTGCGGCGAATTGCCAAACAAGAACAACCATTAACACTTATTCAAGCCTCTAAAGTGATGTAGCGATTACCAGTCACTTTCCATAGTCTCATTGTGCAATTATAACGCGATCTCATTTCCAATTCTGATGATATCATTTGTGTTCATCCTGTTTAGTGTTGAAACATTGCTTTTATTTCTGTTCTTCAAAGAATTTTAACATTCAAGTTTCTTATTTTAGTTGCCATGATTATTATTCTCATTACTTCTCGTGAGGTGTTGAATTAGATTGCAGCACTCGCTTTGATTCGATTTGATTCGAAAATCGATTACCGCCTGCGTTCACTTGCTCGTTTCTCGCGTGTGTTAAGCTGGCAAGCAGCTAAAGAGCAGCGAAAACGCTAAACTGTACCTGCCGTACAGCGCAGTAAATGCGGTAAGTGGCGCGCAGAGGCGGCATGTCGAAGAACAAAACATTACAGGATGCACATCTGGATTGTGCATCGTGCGAGACGCGAGAAACGTGTCGATCATTATGCCAGTCGTTGCGCATTGAAATCGGAATCAAGAACATCGGTACCATGTGCGATCGATTCCATTCGCATCACAGAAATGAACGCAAGTGAGGAAAATTGATGCGGAGGTGAAAAGATGATAATGGGAAGATGGAATCGTGAGGATTGTTAGCAAAAACGTGCGTTATTTTACTTTATTTTATTTTGAGTAAGCTCTGGCTATATTTCAGTCTTCTGACTAAAATCCATTTTATCAAAAAGGACAAAGTAGATTTACAATTGGCATAAATATAATTTTAAATTGACTTAAATTAGAGTATTGTTTTATCAAGTACTTATAATTTTTTAAGTTTTTTTAAGAAGGAAATAAGCTATATTGCAGCATTAATGAAGAAATATATTAGTAAAATCATGTCTTTTTTCTTTAATCTATTACTCTACACATAAACTCAAATTTTGTTACGCTATGTTATAGCTTAGCTTAGACTTACATTATGATATGTTAAATTGATGTTTAAGGAAAATCTAGTTGAATGCAACATATATTTTGCTTTGAGCACATAATAAATTAATATAGTTTGAATCTATTGTCTATAATATCTATCAGCACAAGTTACAACAATTTTTTAGCTGCTGACAAGTTAATAAATTATATTCTTCCGATTTTAATAATTTATTATTCGCTTTTGCATTGATCTCTGATCTTCACACCTTGCAGACTATGGCATAATTCTAATGCTTGAACTTTTTTCCAACCATAAATTATATTGCCTGCGATGATGATGATAATTTGCTCAATTGAGCGAAGAATTGTTAAGTTGTTTGTGTTAATAAACCTTGAGTCGACTTTTTTTCCTAGCGCATTTATGCAAACACTGAGGATGTACAAAGATGCTAGTAATGTGCATCTGCAATGAAATCATAAAGTAATATTACTCAAGTGATAGGATGACGAATTGAGCTAATAACAAACTTATAGAGGACTGCAAAAAAATTGAGGAAGTGAGTTTTAATGATGTGCGAATTTAATGTTATTAAGTAATTCATTCTGATATTGGCCATGGACGAATTGTACAATTACTTTTTGACATTTAAAAAACAAAAAACATATTGATTCAAATGTTACAAGTTAACATATCAATATTTTTACACAATTAGCTTTGAATTTTACTTCCTTTTATTTTTCTACGTAATAATTTACTTTAAGATAGTCTTAAACCGACTTAAAACAAGAACAAACTAAATGTTTTTTCTTAATTGTCTTAATTGACTTAACCTAAGTCAGTGGCCAATTCTGGCGAATGCTTTAAAGCATAGCAATATTTTACAATATTATTTCCTCGTATGCAACGCGAACCAATAAAATAATTTTACAATCCTCGTCACAATTTCCATGCCATCATCCCAATGACTTTTCCACTCGCGCTGGATAATTTACGAGCGATATTTAAAGTCGCTTCGTAACGATGCGCAAACGTCGCATCGCCTAATACGCTTGGAAATTATCTATAATACAAGCTGTAAATTAAATCGAATGAAAAGCGACGCGAATGGCGGGCGTTAGCAACGTGTTTTGCGCACGTTTTCCTCTCGTGGTTGTTTGTTTTTCGTGGCGGCTGGCGGCGGCGCGCATTTGATTTTTCTGCCGGCGTTGTTTTCGCTTAATGTTGTCGCATTGACTAAATGGCAAAATGTGTTTGCGAGTGCGTTTAATGTGCGTTATGTGCGCATAATGCTCACGTGCAATGTCCTGATGTCCTATTAATCGCGGGTTTTATTGGTTTATTCAAGTTTTATCTGCGCATGGCGTTTTTACAGCTTTTGGAAGCTTACAAACTGGATGGTTAATGGATTTAATTATAGGCAATATCTATAGAGACAAGTCACTGGTTTAAAAAATATGAAATTAATTGAAAAGATGAGATTGAATTAGAGACTAGGTATTAATAATAGTTCGATATTATTTAAATATTAATTGCATATTAATTAATACCATCTGATTATATATTTATCACTCTGTTAGTGTAGTTAATTTTGTTTTAAAATAAGGTATAAAAGCACCTTCAATTTAAATAGTTATGTAAAAATGCGCTAACTATTTTTCCCCAGCAAACCAAACATTAAGTCGCCAATTTTTTAGAATACAAAACAAAACATTTGATGTTGAATTGATTTTAATTTTGAAGGATTTAAAGATAAATAAATTATCTTCTTATGTTTAAGTGTTATCAACAGTTGTATTAAAAATTAATATTAAAATTATTAATTTTTATTTCGATTTTTGAGGCTAGTTTACTAGATAAATATTTAATCTTTTACATCTAATTATTTTTTTACTGAAAACTCGCATTGTTGAACATTAGCTATTCAAACCATGAAGATAAAAGACAACTAATTATTTCTTAATGCTATGCTACCTTGCTAATTGTTTCACTTAATGGATCAATTAATTATGCGTTTAATTCATCTATCAACAAATAATTCTTACTCTTAGGAATGTATTGTTAATTCATTTAGGTAAATTGTCTAAGTCATGTCGCACAACAATCTGTCTGCAAATAGCTGCATCCATGTGATGATCGGGAGTTTAATTGTACGTTGTTCCATTGGCGCAAATGCGTGAGGATTACAAATTACAATCGCACCTCTTCAATAACTCAAACCAATAAGTTATTGACAAGCGCGCTGCTCTCGTATCGCTTTCGATTTTTTCCATTGCATGTACGCGCGTGCAATAAAGTTTTTGATTTTCATCAGCGCAGAAAAATTATTACGTATTAATGTTGATCGACAGCTTAATTTAGGAGCGAAAAATATCATTATTTCATCAGGTGTTATATATAATAATTAGGTGGCAGTGGCAATGTTCCATTTTGAGCGAGTGCTGTAATTGAGACTTAATTCCTAATTTGAACACACTATCTACAATCAGTCATATATTAAGCCAATTAAATACACCCAATTAGATGAATGATTCTGTTGAATAAATACGTATTAGGTTTTTATTTGAATTTAGTTTAGATCTATAAAAATATCGAACAGTTTCTGATTTTTATTAGATATAAATCACTTTCTTTTCCTGAAATCAATCTTTCTAGTTCTAGTGTATTTATTTATCTACTAAACTTGTTAATGCTTACATTGGTTCTAACAATAACAATATTTAAACAGATAATAATAAAAAAGATTAATAATAATATATTTTGTACAAAGCCATCGACCAACGGTCCTTCGGCCATAGAAAAACAGTAATTAATAAAATTTTTCCTTACAAAATAGCAACAAAATAAAATGCTAACAATAATACTTATAATAATATGGTTTCTTTCAAGCAGGTAGAAGTTTTTAAATGTATGAAATTAGCGGTTCTTGAGTAAAAGAGATTATTTTCTTGGGTTGCAAGAAAACACTGCAAAAAAAAGTCTCATAGTCAGGTCCTATAGGTGAAGAAGATATTGACAGAGCTGCCAACCTGCCACCCCATAGCTACTACTAATGCATAACTTACTGCTGTCCAAGCTGCTCGCAAATTGTTATCGAGCGACCGTAACCCGTAACCCGCCGATTGAGAACTTGATTAGCAGTGGAATCCTGCCTATCCTGCTTGTATGCCTGAAGCGGCATGGTCTTTGATAAACATTGCGTCTGGTGTCAGCTAAAGCTGCACCGCTTTTCTTAAATCCTTTGCAATCATCTCACCAAAAAGATGTATAAGCATTTCGTGTGGGCTTTAGGAAACATCATAGGCGACGGTTCTAATCTACGAAACTATGTTATAGAATTAGGCGTTGGTAAACTACTATTTGCTTTTATCAATTTTTGGATTCTGATCTCCTTTTTATGCAATCTATCAATTGTGTTTCACCCGTAAATCTAATATCAGAATATTTGAAGATAATTAAAATATTATGTTTAGGAATTATGAATATTTTCAAAAAATTGTAATTTTAAAATATTTGTCATTTTACAATTTTTTTTTTTAGTAAAAATTTTAAATCTTACGAATTGTGTGATTTGTTTATCACGAATTCATAAATTTTCTAATTAAATTCATACTATTAAACTTTGGCTTTGTAAAATAATACTCACGCACTGAAAATCACTCATAAATTAAGCAAATTAAATACTCTCTCTATTTGAAAGTAGAACTCTGCTCGTATGAGTACATATTAATAATTTCATATTTTATTATTGAAGCGTACTGTTACCTATGCCGGATACCGACACCGTATTCGTCCTCCATTTCAATATGAATTCAGTGAGAGAATAGATTAAATTGATTATACTCTCAGCAAGATTCGAAACCGTGCCTCATCGTCACTGCTAAATACAAGTTAATTAAATGTTATTTATAAATTAGCTTAGATTTAAAAAAGTATCAAACACTTTTTGATTTTAATCTATCAGATACAAATAATTTCCTTTGACTGAAGTTATTCTCTCCAGTTTAGAATTTAGGAAAGCCTTTTGTATTTTGATTAAAATCAGTATGACACAAAATACAGGAAGTTTTCACATAATGTCATCTCGACAATTACAAATTAGGCCTAAAAATGTTTCTCTCATGAATTCTCAGATGACAAATATTCTCAAATAGAAACATTACTCATTACTCGTGGCTGAAAGAATCGTTCGACTTTTTTAAAAGTCGTGTGTGGTATAATAAAAACGTATTTTTATTATCTCTACCCGTTGAAAAATATGTTAATATTATATAGTAACTAAACACTCTGAGATTATTTTCTGAATACAGTGCTGCTCACCTGTGAGTGAGGTCTAACAGTTTCATATTAAGAGAATCCAGAAAAAAATAGTTTCTTGCGTTTGCATATCAATGCGGAAATAATTAATAATCGATACTGTTGGTGTTTATTTTGCTTGATAGCAGAAGAGTCATTTCGTTTAAATCACTTGTCAGATGACGCACTATGAATGTATATTAATTAAACAAATTAAGTTATTTAGGTATTGTATAAAAATCAGCACATAGCATTTTGTACTTATTAACACATTGAACTTAGGCAATAAAGAATATACCTGAATCAATATAACATAATAATAAGATATATTATAATTTAAATGCTTTATAACTTTCTATTAAACAAAGAAAGATTTTGATTATTTGCAACGTGTATAAACTTAGGTTAAACCGAATCAAATCATTAAACAAACTAATTCAAGTCAATTATAGCTCGTATAATATTTATATTTTTTAGTGTGTAAATATTTAACAGTAATATAGTACTAACTTTAAGTTGCAAATTAGTAGTTTTTTGTTGTAAAAATTAAAGATAATCAAAGAAAAATTGAATAAAATTATCAACATATGAATATTTTGTGACTTGAAATTAATTAAAGTGAATTATTAAAGTAAATTAGATTATTTACTATTTATGATTTTTTACAAATTAAACTTAACTTTGTTGAATTTTCTTTTCTTATATAAAATAGGTACTTGCTAAGTTTGAGTCACCATTTAGATGTAATTTATATCATATTTATGTCATTTAAGATCTGTTTGACTGAATCTAAGTAACATGAAACTGAAAATAGTTTTAAATGAAAGAGCTTTTCTGAAAGTTTCACGTCTTCCAGCATTTCAGGCATGATTCAGCTTTATATAGTCTTCAGTCTTGATTTAATTATCAACGAGCCGCAAAGTATAGGCTTTCGCAATCAATTAAAATCGCCAACGGTCAAAGCGCGTCACGACTGCGCATTGCGCACTCATTACGCTCGAAAGCGCTCCATCGCATCTCTGCGATTAAACGATTAAATGTTTTGATACTTTTGATGCGCCGCTTTTCCACGCCGAGCGTCAAAATTATTAATTACCCGTCTGCCACATCGTGCTGCAACATCTAACCTCAAATCAAACAGAATCATGAACTAAAAAACAATTATTTGTTATTCTCTCCGTTGTATGGAATAAATTAAACGATTTATTAACTATGATTATTATGAGTTTTATAGAAGAAAATTGAGTCTCGATTTACACGCCTGTAGCGCCACAAAGAGACTACACATTAAAGTTCGTATTGTTGCTGAAAATGACGAAACCACGTGGATAACACCGGCCATTATAACGCTCCAGATATGCAATTAACGCGCGCAGTATTTCATTATCGCACATTATGCACATCGGCCGTTGCACATCTGCTACTCCACTTTGCATCGCGCTGCCGTTTTTTCAGCACGTCACAGGATTCAATCAGCGTTTCCATTATCACCGCACAATAGCTCGACAAACGGCCGTGAAGAAAAATTAAATTAATAATTTCAGCGTCACATTGAAGCGATTTGATACACTTTGAGGCGGCGGAGAGAATCGCACCAGATTGGAAAAAATGCGAATGCAAATGTTGCGCTCGCATGCGGATCGTGCAGGAATTGAAGAGATTTGAGCGATGCGCACGGAAGAGGAGCTAGTTTTGCGAAAGAGTATGAATGATGGGATGCCACGACGAGCGATAATGGCTAATTACTTTGATCATTAAACGCAAACGCAATTTGTTCGCGAAACCAAATTAATAGCGTCCGACTTCGTTTAATCTCTTGCAGCCACAAGAGTTACCTCTGTTAGCACTGTTGAACCAACTGTAATGACTTAATATCGTCGAGGAGATTAGCAGTTCGGCTGGTATTAGGTTGTAATTTATTTTGCTTATTTAAATTAAAAAAAGTGTGTTTCTAGTTTTAAATTAGTAAAAAAATATGTGGTAATATTATAATACTTTTCAAAAGTAAACAAGAAATGTTAAGCCTAGATAAGCAAAAACCATTTTATAATGAAAATCATACCCCAATAGTTGCTATTATTTAATTACAATTCTGTTAATTAGAAATTGATTATAATTGACACTAAAATTGACAAGTTTTTAAAGATTTCCGAAAAGCACGTTGTAAAACGTGATTCATAAAACAATTAGTATAAAATGATTGCAATAATATTCTAACTAATTTTTTACGTTATGCTAAATACGAATGAAAAATTGACTTTGAAAGGAACTTAGTTTTGAGAACTTTAATAAATATAATGAACTACTCTATTGCCAGTTCTACCTAAATATTTTTGTCATAATTAGAAATACCTCATAAGTGAGCTTGAAATTAACAAATTTTTACATTTTTCTAAATCATGCGTTAGAGAATTGACTAAAGAATGAAAACAATTAGATGTAGATATCTTCTCGTATACAGAATTCCTGTGATGCTTAGTGTTATATAAAAAGTTCGATCTCAAATAAAAATACCAATTTACTGGTATAGAGCTCACAATAAACCAATTTTGGTTTAGCGGAGGAATAAAAAATCGTTTTTGTATTTTTTTAATTTAAATTTTTATTTATTTTATCTTTAGTTCATAGAAGAATAAATCAACTACTTATTACTATAAACAATACTACGTTAGAATGAAAAATAAGACATTACAAAAGGAGCAACATGTTCTTAGTTTAGAATAAAATAGCAACAAAAAAGTTAAAATATTGAATTTGGTTTGGTGACCTCATAGATAAATGTTTTCAGTCTCTTTACGCATCGTCGCGTTCGATGACAATGCAATGACTGCAATTGGGAATTTATCACGTGTGGATGACATTGTCCGCATTGTCCTCTCTCTGCACTGAACACAAACACTCCAAGTGCACCTTTCTAACTGCTTGCCTCGAATACAACGCCATTATCTTAGGTATCCTCTACCTAGAATCGGCACCAAACCAAAAGATCTAGTTCAGTGGTATGTACGAAGCACCCTTGAAAGGTAACACTAGGGTACGATACTAAGAGGTAAGAGGGTAAACACATCATTGTGTGGCATTGTACTTATTACTATTATTATTATTATTATCATTATTACAGCTAACCAACAACTGACTTCCAATTCCCAACTATCAGCCAAGCAAACAAAATGATTCTCACTTCTGCTCATCCCTTTGGAAACACTGATTCTAAATTTATGTGGTGTTAATACTATTGTCGTGTGTCAATTAAACACAGAATTATAACTGTTTGCGTAGCAAAAATCTGCTCAATATTATGATCACTACGATAACTCTAGGCACTGCGTTCTTTGTGCAGCCTGCTGATTGTATTATTTATTCCTCCTGATTGATTTATTACGTCGCGTTCGGTTGCAAACCGTGTCGTCAGCTCAATGCGCCCATTCATTTGGAAATTAATAGATATTGATCCGTGAAGTGTCTGTCGGGATGAGCAGATGCTAGCCACTTATCTTCGGCTTCACACCCCGACGACAAAAGTATGAATGGCGCAACGCATCATATGGTCAAGGTTTGATTTTCAACGCTCAATCTATTTTCACTTCATGCAAGCCGAAAACATTGTGATTACTGTGATCATACGAGTCGAGAATACGGCGATTTATGGCGTGCTTTATGCTGCAAATGTTTTGGGTGATTTTTATTTGGATTTAAGGAAGCGGAACTAAATGAAGGATCAAATTTAAAAATATTTGGATTGTGTTTAAAATGTGCTATACACATACAAAGAAAATTATCAGGATATTTGTTGTAGATAAAAAAACTTGTTTTGCATTAAATTATTTATTATATTCTTTTGCTTTATATTAGGTTAGGTTGAAACAGTTATTTATTGCTTTTTAATTTGGAATTGATTGAGGAGCATGTTTGTAAAAGATTGAATGCTCTAATGCATCACTATCCGTTTGCACATTTGAATTTGATCAAATCTGAGATCAATCTCACCGGAACTTGATATTAGCGATTATCAAATCAAAAGAGCTCAATTTTTTCCAATTTCAATATGATACATTGAAAATAAACTCATTTTAAACGGGGTATATAAAAAGAAAAAATCTTTTTTGTATTTAATAGATTTGAATCTAGATGAAAATTTTAACATTTTTCAACATTTAAAAACGTTTGTATCAGTGTAATGTGTTAGGAAAATAGCAACTTTTATTCTTTTAACTTTTATTCATAACTTTCCAACCAGTTTAAGGCGCGACTTTAAATTACCATTGTAGAGTATAATTTCTGGATTTCATAAGAATACAAGAAAGAAATATAAACGACGAATGTTTCAAAATGTGAATAATGTTACTATAAAAATATTGTACTAAAATTAATTTCTTTCCGGCTTTATTATAAGCATTTATTTCACTTAAATCAGAATATTATTAAATAATTATTTGTTATACATTTGTATTCAGTTTATTTGTTTAATTTGAATTATATATTGTCTCTATATTTGTTTCCACTCCAAAGTCCATGTCCAAGTACCATCAACACATCTGGAAACCAATATTTAAGACTATCTAAAACGCCCAAATCTCTCTAGATCTAATTAAAACACATTTAACGTGCTTGAAATTCATATCGTGCCCGGCGCAAATAAATCCAACGGAGCTCGTTGCTGCTCGCCTCACCTCTCGGCGCGTTTTAATTAATGTGAAAACAAATGCGATGCACGCACTGACACGTTGATTTATATTTCGTGAGTTTGCGAGCACGCACGAGATAAACGCGCACATAAATTCGACGGGATTTAAGCGCATTTCAGACGTTTTGATTTTTCTAATGACTGACTCACATTCAAATCATTCCATTGCAGAGCATTCACAGATATCCTAGGTGAGTTAAAATCGCGCTCACGTTTTCACGTTCAAATGTTTCGTTTTCAAGTTAGACGTGTGTTTGACACACGATTACAAAATGAGGATGTTGCCTGATGAGATTTTCTAATTTCTTCTTGCTGCCTTGAACCAAGTCACAGATTGCGACATTGTTTATTAGACACTTTATTTCCGTTTAATCTCTGCGTTTGTTTTGACATTTCTTTAATTCGTGCGGGTTTATCTCGCGTGGTATTTTTTTATCATCATTACCGCCGCATCCAGAGTGATATTTTATGTCGGGCGTTTGTTTTCGTCGGCGCGTCCGGCGTTGACTAATTAGACACTAATTGACAACATAATTCAGCGTGTCGCCGCAGCGTCTCTTGCTGCAATCTGCAGTTGCTACGTTTATTCCGAGCGACTGCTGCAAGATCTATTTAATCTCGACAAATTGTATAAGTGTGAATTTATCGCCGATTATGGCTTTATTTGCATTTGCAAGAAGACATGTCTTGTATTTACAGGCGACATCTAGCGTATGTTGTGACTGCGCCCTCTCGGCATAACAAATCGGCTTAATTCCAAGCGAAATCGTTGTGCATTTATTCCACACGTTGAATGCAAGTTGTTAGTGGAGGATATTAAGTTGAATGCGAACGTAATTACGTGCAATGTTTAAATAACTTCATTGAAAGCCTGGAAAATATTGATTGATCATTCAATCAAAGCAATCAGCCTGAAGGATTAAAGTGTTAACTATCTACTCGCAATAAAAAAGAAACACACTTAATTAAACAATTTCGTGAAGACAAATAAAGTAAATTGATAGAAATATCAAAAAAGAAAATAAATTACCACCAAGATGTTTTCAATGTATAATACACACAACATTTGTTTATTAACATGTTAAGAATTTTCGAGAATTAATTATGCATCTATGCAAATCAACAAGTACTTGTTGTGAAGTATCTTATTTACGAGATTGCCTTGTTTCACTGCACGTTACAATTTTCCGTATTAATTGGTCGATGTTAATAATAACGTCCGCGTCGTCGTAAGTCACGATCCTAAATTACAACACGCATAATGAACGCAGCCATGGCGCAGGACTTTGAATGGAGGAATATCTGCGCGTAGGCAGATTACAATATTTCATCCTCACTATTGAGGATGAGCATGCGGAGAAAAAGAGCGTGAGTGTAATAGCACATTTTTTATTGAAAAAAATCTCGACAATTTTACAAGTGACTTATCCAATTTTCTATTGAATTCTTGATTCTTGCAGATTGCTTGGGAATATGCCACCCATGCGATGCATCTCCATAGTCACATGTCAAACTGCATTGTGATTATCATGATTATTAATGAATGCAGAAACCGTTTGCAATTTTTTAAGTGTTTGCACAACTAAATCGAATATCATTGCTTTGCGTCTAATCCAAGCAAGGTGTGGATAATTAATCATCGCGCCCTAAGCTAGATGCAAACTGCATACGGAAGAAGATTCGAAAAACAGTCTGACGTGATATCGTGCGGTTTGCGTCTTTAGTTAGCAAGAGCATGACAAATAGTGTTCACACAATAAAAGCCCTGGGGTTGATTGTGCTGGAATTCTAGGGCATTTGCGAACATTTTTTATGGCAGAATGATTGTAGAGTGGAGATCAAAGCAAACAAAGAGATACCAGGAACTATGGCATTATGACATTTAGGGTGTTAAGGGGTGAAACGTTGACAGAGAGGTCAACCAAGTAGCAAATGCCCTTGTTTTGACCGTTTTGACCTGTACTCTACGATTTGATGCGCTTTTTCTTTGAGTAGACTGTTAGTCATCCAGAAAGAAGGCACCCTAGTTTAAAACAGCAGCTCGAAGGTTTCTGGAAGTTGAAGAATTTGATGCGCTTCATGTACAATGCATTTCAAGTGTTTGTAACTGATGCACCCTTTTCTAATGAAAAACGAAAGGGTAAGTTGCAAGGAAGAGTGTTGCAGCAGAATGGATCAGGAAGGAAGTAAAAAATGTTTGATGTCGTTTTAAGAATTAGAGATGGGTATTGAGTTAATCGTTAAAGTCAATAAAATAAATGACATCACGTCTTGGGTGAAACACATTGTTGCTCTTAAGAGGCGGCAAAGATGGTGTCATTAAATGTGTAATAAATGGTGATGGCAAATATTAAACGGGAATGGTAAACGGAAACGGTAAAAGGTATTGTCGCAGAGTTACAAGATGTTACAAGAATTGAGCAAGAACAAGGCAAGAAACAGAGTGACAAGTGTTGTTTAGATTTAATTACAAGAGAGATCATTTCCTATTTGTTTTCTTAGAGAGTAGAGTGCTATTAGACAAGTACTATTTTTAAGTGGAATATAACTTGCAATCAAATTATTCAATTCATCTTTTCTACAAAATTTATATTTTGTTATAAGTTGGTATGTCTTGGCTGCCTATTTCGCTGAATTCATAAAACGCAAATCTTCGTGGTTTTACACTCGAACCCGATTATGATTGGTAAAACTTTTAAAATCTGTGTCTTTTAGATGCAAGCTGGCGGTCAAATTTAAAATTCTTAAGAACACACAAGAACTCAAATCTCTGAACAACTATTTGAAATCTACATATATCAAACAAATTTCTTCTTTAATTGCTTTGTGTTTGGTTGCTAGATGGTAGCATATTCAGTATAGTACACTTATGTTAAACATTTAACTTTACTGATAATCTTATTATCATTATGACATAAGCTGTATTTTGCAAAAACTTATATTTTATCAGATTTGCTTTGTAATAAGATGGAAATACTCATAAGAATAAGAGTTTGTAAAAATCATATCTTTTTCCCCAAATTCTGGGAGCAAGGTATTTCTCCTAGCAAGGTATCTATGTTTCAAATACAGTAATGATCCTTCCATTCTTGCCGGAAGTCACAGCAACCGAAAAATCACACTATGAAAAAGCAGCAGATGAGAAACAAGTTAAGAGTATTACTTGCATTGCAGTGACTACACAACAATGCAATGAATAGGATTGCGTAAAGATTATTAATGATCTGGGTCTTGTTACCAGTCTTATTCTATGACAGTTAGGGTGAGAAGGTAAGCAGCAACAAAGTGACATTTAACTTTGATACCAATTCAAATGTTCGGCAGTGACAAGACAAGAAAGATGAATGGAAAGAGATTTAAAACAATAGAAGTCAAATAAAATCAGTCCACAGTCATGTGGCACACGGTTCTTCACCTTCTTTGTGGGTGTCAGGTGCTTAAAGATGTCAGGGTCAATGAACGAAACATTGATACAAATCAAATCTATATTGTATAACTAAATAAATTGGTATTTTGGCAACACGTTTTGCTATTATATTGCTACATTTTTATTATGTTGTTCCGTGTACACATTAGAATCAGCCACAAAGTATCCACTCTAATAAGCAGAACTGGGC
>JAODIE010002000.1:186760-241291 GCA_027575565.1 Diploeciton nevermanni
AACAATTACAATAAATTGTCGGCTGTCGGGCGCAAATGAAATTTGAAACAAAATACCAATTCATATCTAATAAGCGCGGCTTGAACCTCGGCTGACCGCTGCTTGGCTCATTAGACGACACTCTGTTGGTGCTGGACGCGCGATAGCCGGTGCTAATACTGTTAATGATTAGATCGCGTCGGTGAGATAAGATGGTTGGACCCCACGCAGGTGAAAGAGGCAATCGCGAATTTCTTCCTATTCAGTCTGGTGAGCCAGCGAGTGAGGGCAATTTTATTTCATTGCTGGCTCATGTTCACGAAGAAATCATGTTGAGTTGCGATGTAGGCGAGAAGAGTTGGAAGAGGAGAAATTAGACATTGAAAGTACTCAACGGAACTGAATTAATGTTTGATATTGAAATTTGGTTAAATTATATAGTATGGGAAGTAGTAGAATTGTTGTTTTCAAGAACTGTTTTTTTGTTGTTAGAGGTTAAAAACGGAATATTGAAACAAAGTGTAATTCTTGAAGATGCTAATCATGCATCCATGCAATCACTGTTAGCTCAAGTTATATTCAAGGTACAGGATAGTTTCTAATAGAATATCAAGAATAAATCATTGATTCTATATGATCGAATTGGATCATTACATTAAATTTCTCAGTTTTACGAGAATTATATTCAATATGTTTTTGCAATTGCGTATTAATAATTCCTTTCTAAATTATTTTAAAGAATATGTCTGATTCGATTAAACTGATTTTCTTCAAACTGAATTTTAATTGCAACGAATTTTAAATTTACTTTCAATCTAGATATTCAATAAAATGTTGTATAATCCTAATATATATGGCTTAAAATTAAGAAAAATATAAAAACATAACTATGGAAAATTAAAATATACTGAACATAATTGTTTCAACAGTTTTAAAGTAATATTTTAGTAATATTTACAATTCAATGCCTAAAGCAATTGAAGAAAACCAATTATTTAGCAATAAATATGAAATTAATTTAGCAACGATCTTCTTCGAGAAATATCTGATGCCAACAAAATTAATTTAACATAACACCATAATTTATTAGATTTTCTTCATCCAGCAAATTGTATTTGTACTCATTTATAGTATCGACTATATTTACCACAGTCAATTTGTAAGAGATACACAGATATACCGCTTGTTGAATGCGCATCGCATGTCAAAGACGCGCAAAACACATGATTAATGACATCGCCGGGCGTTCAATTTAACCTTACGACAGCACGAAGCGCGTGCGCATAACGAGGAAAATGATAAAACATTGAAAACGCAAAATAACGCCAAGTCGAAATTAGAGAAATCTATTCCTGAGAAGAAAAAACTCGGAAATGGATACCCAGAAGTACTACCTTAAAGCGGGTTAATCCAATTACATGATTTACATGCCATGAATAATTCTTTCACTTGAACTTCATTCGTTTCGAACTCATTGCAACGACATTTCTTTACCCCTTCGCCGTTGCTATCCCTTGTCTCTATCCTTATTTTCATGAACTTTTGAAATAAACTATTTATTTGCATGTGATACCAAACATGAGGGTTAATTTCTGTTAGTTGGTTTTTATAAAGTAGAAATTAAAATAAAAGGAACATAAACTATGATTATGGACTTTAATTGCTTTGGGTAAATAAAACAGGGTGAAGAAGTGAATCAATGATGAAGACGTTTGTTTTTTTTTTTTGCATTGACAAGGTGAGGTGAGATAATAAAAGGATTGAGATTGTATTGGGCTTTGTGTGGAAACAAAGAAAGCTGTGGACAAGTAGACAATTTATCAGGTTTTTGGTGTGAATATTAAATCAACCCTTTTGTAGAACAATAACCGGAAACCACAAACAAAAAAATCAGATATACACGCCACGTAGATTATTTCTACAAATTTACAATTGTAATGTTATAGCTTTAAAGCAAATATTTAGAAAATTTTTCACTTCACTGAGAATGACATTAAAACTGACAAAATATATTTGGAAACAAATTGTATTTATACAGTGGCTATTACCATTTACTTTCTTAAAAACTATTTACACAAAATAACCTAATAATATAAATTGTTGAGCAAAGGTTATGTTCACATTAATTATTATTTACTAGGTTTCCACTCCTTTTATAGTTTAACTAAGTGTTTTTTAATCATATGTAAATTGTTGTATACTACATTTTTGTTCCAAACCCGGATTTACATGTCTCATTATAATCCCACCTTCATTTTACGATATGTTTGATGGAATTTCATCTTACTTATCTACTGTCTCCACCGGGTAGAATTCATCAATAAAATCGAAACCTAATACCAACGGTGTCGACAGCGTGCACACAAGATGGCCGCCATTTTATTGCTGGCAATATAAAAGAAACGCGCTTATTGAGAAATTAGAAAACACACGAATTACGAACGCGCGATATGCAAAGCTGTATGGCATGTGGTGTTGTTGCCGGCTGACCTTTAGCTCTTCGATTTTCTACATTTCACAAGGATGGCACGATGATTACGTTCGGCGAGTGATTAGATTATATCGACGCGTGTGCATTACACATGCCAACTGCAGGCAACAGGTGTAATCAATCAAGCACGGCGGATAGAAGATGGCCGACGAAACAATCGAGACGCTGATGTGAGTGGAAAACACACTCGGCGTAATGTATACATCATGCAGTTTTTAGCGCGATGGAAAAATAATAACGCACTTGCTCTTGTGAAGGATGCTCGAGGTTAGACGCATCATGCAGGTGGAGATGATGAGCGTTCGGGATGAGATATGAGACATTTGTCACCTTCGGACGTGCCTTGCGCCGTGTGACGAGCGAACAATAATCGAACCTGTCACGTTCGGAACGCACTGGATGCAAATGCACACCACGTGTCGAGTCGATTTCTCTCCGACGGTGCATACTGCAGCTCAATCATAATTTGGCTTCTTCGCGCGCGAGATGCCCGCACGTCCGGTGGACTGATTAATGTTCGGAAATACATTAACGTCAAAGCTGAGAATTGAACTTGAAGCATCGATGGATGGATGAAATAAAAGCAGCAAGAGGGATGGAAACAAACAGAGAGAGGCACTAAATAAATAACCAGCAGCAAACATCTCTAAAATGCAATGTAAGAAGACATTCAATTACAAAGTCTTCACTAAAGGATAAAAGTATTATAGTTAGGTGCACTCTTAAATTCATTCCGAATTATTTTAATAACAGTCATTACTCACATTGGTAAATCGAGTTGAGTGGCTGGAACTTGACCGTGTCGGCTTCGTGCGTGGATGAAGACGTTGTGAATTTAATTTCAGGCTGCATTAATTACATATTTGTGCTTTAATGACAGGTTGCCTTAATTCAACCAACTGGTTCAGAGATTAAATTAATTGTAAGACATGTTCTTTACAAGTGTTGCTCTTTAAGCAGGATACAATTTAAAGAATTTATCAATGGAATGAATGAATGAATAAAATAGCTTTTATTAAATATTACTATTAAACTGGTTTATTGGTAGCATTTCAGTTCATTGCGAATATAAATTCACATACCTGAGGAACTACTTTGTTGCTGAATTTGCAAATATGTGGAATATTTAGTGATATTTTTAATAATACAGGATGATAATTTAAAACTTATTATTGTTTCATTAATAAAGTGATTAGTGTAATCTAAAGATTAATTTTATACTCTAATATTAATGTATAGTTGAATATGTAAAGCAAACGCCGTTCATATTTTGGCTTACTTCATCATACCTAAAAAACAATCAAACAATAAAGTTGCAAATAAATAAAATACAAAGAGAAATTTTCAGTGATAAAAGGAATGAATTAAAAACATAATCCCTTGAGATATTAGAATGTAAAATTTTGTGCTTAAACACTATGCTCTATACTAACTTATAAACAAGTTTTATGACGGGTGAAAGAAAATATTGTAAGATAAATAAGTAATAAATATATTCTCCACTTTATTAATTAATTAGCAAATTAATTATATCTAATTTCTTCATTCCACTATAATCTCTCCCTAACTTTGAAAACTGTATCAGAATTCCTAGATTTGTTTAAATTTTCAACAAAAACTGCTAAGAAAAAGTGGCCCACACATTGAACGTGACTCGAATTTCGCGTGGCATCATCATCTCCAATCTCACCCATGCCTGCGCTTTGTAACCGATATCATCTGCCATCTCGCCACTATCGAATTTTACGGAATTTTATTTTCTTCCTTTTTCTTGCTGCGTGTTATTTGTAACGCACGATACCATCTCGATCTGGATCCCGCTCCAAACTGAGTGCTACATCATAGTGTGATATTCGGATGCTTCAGGCTGATTTCAACCCTCGACTGACAACGACAAAAGAGTGCCACCAGCGCGACTGACAACGGACACACAATCATTTATTAATTCCACCAAGCAGAACGGGAAAAAAAGTTGGAAATTTCTACATCATCTAATAAATTGGCGCCAAATCGAAATTTCTAAAAATACAAATTGTTATATTGGCACACTTGAGTCAATTTACTTATTGAGCGGATTCGTGGGATTTTGTTGATTTCATTTTATTGCTACGAGTGATATTTTGTTTGCGGTTTTGGTAAACTGTATTAATCCGCATTGTTGGAATCATGTGTGAGGAGTGTGAATCACGAAATCGTGCGAATAACTGATTTCTATTAATCTAGAATATGGAATTATAGATCCGGGAGGACGGGTAAATTAGCAAATAATTATGTAATGTTCGGAGTATGCACGATTACTAAGAAGTTAGATGGTCAAGAACACTTACGATTAGAACTATTTTGAGAGAATGTAGGTGTGAGAATTTTATCCGTTAGGTTACTGACGCATATAGTTTCCTATTTTATTCTTCGTTGATTTTTGTATGCTTTAGTTTTAAAATGTCAGTATATTAATCAGACATTTTAATAGAAATGACTAATTAAATTAGGTTAACTCTTGCACTGATAACTGAATGCTATGAAATGTATAAGAAAAGAGACTTATTATTTAATCAGTCTACATATATAGATCATAATATATCATTTACATTTTTTAAGTTGGTGAAACTTTACTTTACACTTACACAGTAAGATTATAGTTTTATAAACCTAATGAATCTTAAACACTTTGTAACGCACTCGACAATACTCTTTACATTTTTTGTTCTAGACAAAACCATTTCATATTGTTTGCTTTTTGTTTATTAAAGTAAATTTAAGTTTCTATTAATATTGCCTAATATAATTGACTACAACAAAAAAGTCTTTCAATTTTACATCAAAATTATTTTTAATTTCAGAAATTTACTAGTAAATACAAACTGCATTCAACATCATATTTTGCATTGTAGTTTGAAGCACATATATTCTACGATATTTTAAAGAAGATAACATATATAGAACATTCTCAGGTGTATTTAGATGGTTCTTATTTCTCTCCACCTTCACACCAGGAGATGATATTCTTGCGACGTTTCTATCCCGTTGGCTGGTTGACCTGCACTTGTCATCAATAACCTGTGACATCAATGACTATCTTATTTTATTTATCACTTTCAAACGATTAAAGCTATTCTGAGTATCACACCCCGAACGTGAAATATCAATAAAAAATGCTCCAAAAACAGAGACGTCAGAGAAGTCGAAAGCAATTCAAAAGAAAGCAAAACCATTCTTCTCAACCCAAAAAAACACTCAAATAAAGGTAAAGGTACATTTGTAACCTCAAAGCAAACGACTGCATGTTAAAAAAACAAATGTAGAAAAGGTCAGATTCATCGGTTTTCTGGGATGCGCAGACAAAAACGCTTCTCGTTCGGAATTTCAAGCTAAAACTTGGTCAAACTTAGAATGGAAATGAATGTATTTGAAATATTTGTGAGATATGAGAGATTTGTTTAACCACAACAACGTTTTGTCTATCATTCAATGACTCGTTAATTTTACCTCATTATTAATTTTACAACTTTGGAGAATAATTCCAAGAGTGGATGACATCATGTTTAATTATACCGCATGATGCTGTAGATCAGGCAAAAAAATAACAGGTTGCAATTGAGTATCTATTGACTGAAAGTGCAATAATGTGCAGTTTTGTTCAGGGTTGAAGTATATTGTTTTTTGACAAAACAACAGCGGTGTCATTAGATGAATAGATGCAAATTAAATAATTAAGCAGTAAAGTGTTCATAGTGTGATAAAAGCTAACCTACCGGAAAAGTCATTTCAATGTCAATGCAATTAATTGATAGCTGTTAGTTTATGTTGCAAATTACAATAAGAGAAAAGTAGCAGACGGCTTAATTACAGGAATATATGGTTGCTAATGGTATACTTGCTAAATAACACTTGTTATTCTATTATATTATAAGCATAGAAAAATTAGAGAAAGAATTTATGTTTTATAAGGCAATGTTGGATATCAAAAAAAAAAAAAGTTTTCAAATAACTGTTTAATGATTGGGATCTTCAAATACTTTTGTAAGCTTTAGATGCAGATTTATTAATAAATCTTGATTAAAATGTAAAAATTAAAAATATTTATTTGTCTTGCGTCAGAATTAAGTCACAACAAATGTATTAATTCGTAAAATAATAACTATATAGTCACTAATATTATATTTTATTGCCGCTTAAGAAGATCTATTCAAATTGCTAAAATAAAATAACTTGGCCTTACATTTGATATCTTATTAATTTGTAAGTTTTATGAACAAATTCAAAATTTCGTAATTTCACCAATTTTACCAAAATGAACTAGAATTTAAAATGTAGATTTTAATTAAGTATATATCTAGATATTATTGATATATGTCTATTCAAAGTAAAAACCATGAATTTTATTTGAATGATTTTTACTTCAATGATTCTCAACAAGTGTAAATTGCACAGTCATAATATTATATTGCTTCATTTTATTTGTTAATAAATAGTTTTGTTATTAATGTACTATTAACTATTATATTGTCTAGCAAATTTAATTGACACCAGAAGTTTTGCGACGAGTTTGTCAATAGTGCTAATTTTACGTAGCGGTTTTATCAAGATTAAAAGAATCAGCAACTTTTCAACTCTTATCAATACAATCTTGTATACAATTTTTGGCAACATATCAATATTTCTAATCTCCACATTCACAATTATTTCAATACCGCTTAGAAAACCGCACAATATCTCAAACAATCTACGCAATTCACAAACCACCATAAATTCGTTATTATTCCATATTACATTAATCGTATTTATTTATTGTCATTATCAGTGCAAATCTTATTAAACAATCCACTCTATTCAAAGAGCTATTGACTTAAGTCTTCTATTTCTTTTCTCCTAGCATCTAGTACGAGCAACCGGCGTATCAGATGCACACCAAAGCTCTCTCTCAATTGATTTAAAGCTCGTGCTTTGATTTAATTGATTGCAGTGTTTATCAGCTTTCCTATCTGCCCGTTTCTCGCCTGCGGTCATGTCGTAGTCATGCGATATTTATTCGCCCAAGGCTGGACATGGTTTTGTTCGGCACGGGGCGCGCACGTTTCCACCGTTTTCCTCCAGCTTCCGAGCTTTCGTGCCGACCGGCAATTAGATCACATCTTCCAACAGTGCAAGCATGTAATATGAATACGAGCACAGTGTTCAGTTTACTGGACACCCACATTGGTCCACCTACAGAAATGCATTTTGATACTTTTTATTTATGTCAGAATTTGATGATATTTAAACTTTGTTGGTAATAGACTAAGACTAGAGAGTTAAGGCTGTTTGTTTACATCTATAGCAAAATTTCCTGCTCTCATCAATCACTCTTTTTCTTTATTTGTCCTATCTTAGATTTCGTTGATGCAACCAATTTTTTTCATCTTTCTCCTTCACCATTCAAATCCAAACACTGAATACAATCGTCTCCACAATGAATCCAAACGATTTTCCACGCCAGCGAAAAGGGATTAGACCATGTTGTCAGCCATGATGGATCAGACTGATGATGTCTGGACTGACGTTAATTCCGTTTTCATCGCCACCATCAGTCACAGAAAATCCGACGACGCGACAAATTGCTGTTAATCCTCATATTCACCATAACCGATGAGAGGAAGAAATTGATTTCAGATTAGAAAACCTAATTCCACTAAATACTATTTAATGTCATCTAATAATGTATGCTTATAATTTGATTGATTGATTTCCGTGCTAATTTTACTGCCGAATTAAGTATCAATTTGATGCACCCTGTATAAAATCCGTTTGGCATTTTTGTGTGGTCCAGATCGCTTAACAATTCATCCAATAAATTCATACGCATTTCCATACGCTCACCTTGGCTTTTATTAATAAAAGCTTGAGCATCGCGCGCAATAAAAATCCAAATAAAACGTGCGCGCACGAAGTTGATACCGAATTAAGCAGAATGCGGCGCGACACATCTGTAACCACGTCTCTTTCCTCTCTTCAGTGTTGGAGAAAAACGGTAAAACTCGTTTGCGGCCTGCTGAAAAATAATCTGTTTTTATGCGCGATGCGCGCGAGTTTTTATTTATCGCGGTCGTTACGCGCTCGCCGCGCTGCGGATAAATTATAACAAAACTATTTTATCGATTGAATGTAATGTGACCACGAGGTAAATCCGCGTTCCGTATGGAACGGCACAATGCGAGAGAATGGCAAGTAACAAAGTTTTACCGGATTTTATTCGGAATAAGAAGAGTAAGAAATGAGAGGACTGGATGACAAAATGTAGTGGATTGTAAGAAAGACGGAAAAAAATGAGCTGGACATTAGAAGAGGCTTATGCTTTAAGCTTTATCTGGGTTTAAAAAACCATTTATAATAATTTATCGATAGAAAATTATGCAATAAATTTGTGGTCGTAATTCAACTGAGACTTAGAAAAAATTATTTTATTTGCTACGAGATAAAACTGACATACCTCTAAATCATAAAATAATTTAAGTCACTTTAAGTTGTAGTTATATACTTAATTTATACAAAATAATGATTTAAACCAAAATCAAATTTTTAATAGTTTGAATATTCTCATCAAAAATAAGAATAAAAGTATCATTGAAATTAGTTACAAGCTTCGAAATAGAAAATTAGTATTATTTAATTGATGTTCGTAAGAAAAGAAATAAAGTAAGTTTAAAATTATATGTTTATTTACTACGTAAAAACAGTATGATTTTATCAACAGTTTGAATAATAATTGAAACAATCAAAGCCGCAAGGAAAAACTCAAAAATTTCTAAATACATCAATTGTCGTAGGTCATACATATAAAAGAAATCAAATATGAACTTAAGCCACTTCAATATTTTAAAATAATGCATTTAAATTCTTTTGTGTCATCTTTCTTTTAATGTTTAGTTTATAAGGTAATTTAAATTACTTGTAAATTAATTATCGTATTACATTATATTCAACTAAGTTTTATAAATACATAGAAATATGTTTAGTTCTTCGTATCCTTTATGATACAGATTGAATATCCCAGAAATACTTGGACTAACCACACAAAATTCTCTTCTTTTCTTACCACTCAAAATCTCATTGAAACTTCTACATACCCATAAATACATCACCTCTTCATAACTTGTTTAATTCATAGCTTGACCACAACATCAACCGGAATTATTACAATAACTCACAATTTCTACCTGACTCAACAACAGTTGTGTAAGCCTGGCCATCCTCCGGTAAACTCATCCCACACTCAATTGCATAATTTATGTTAATTATCTGCTACCTTTTCTTGACTTTACTAAAGTTATTTAACCCAACCAATCTGTGACTCTGTTCTGATTTACAAGCCAATACCCCAAAGTGGAACCAACGTGATTATTAACCCTTTTCTAGAATCGCATTATGAATGTGGTGATGGTAAAGTAAACAGTCGACCACGGGCATAGAGGCCAAGCGCATTTAAACCAGATCGTAAATCAACTGCTTGTCATGCAGAATTGACAAACCGATACAGCGATGCAAGTAACGCGTAATTATCGCGATTGTGTCAGTTTACGACATCCGCATCAATGTCATCCGTATCCAAACATTTCAACCGGTAGAAACAGGAGAGATGGAGGAAAATGGAAAAACCTCACGATGCGACTAAAATGTTCAATTGTACTCAGCCACATGCAGTACTGCAATATTTATGATGTGATTGTATCTCATCTTCATATTCAGCCTTAAACATCTCAACTTTGCTTCTCCGTCTTTTTGCTTTCATTTTCCGTATTGTTGACTGCAATTCAAATAAATCCTGAATGAAATAAAATATTACAGATTAACTTCTTAGCCCTTCAATTGCTTTAATCTTCTATTTTTGTATGCGTGCGTGTGTTAATTTCGATTGCTTCTTCTCGGGGTACGATTTGGACAAATGTGGGTCATTAATAAACCCTTTTTCTGGCGCGCGCGCAGATTCCTCGTTGAGATTAAGTTTTTCGTTGGAAGTGTTGGGACGGTTGAGAAAATGAAATGTTGCTGGATGGCGAAGCAGAAAGGAAAAGAGTTTGGAGCCGTTTTTTATACCTGCCGACGACATTATGGACGATGGGTTGGGCTTCCCGCAGTGCACGAAAGCGACACGTCAATGTGAGACTATATTCTTTGGGAGGGACTCTCAGGGCTTATTAAACAAGGTTGAAAGTTTAATAGAAATAAATAATTTAAAAAGGTATATGTATTAATATAAAGTAATAATTTAAAGACTTACATAAGAACACAAAAAAGCTAATGACTTAAGTCAATTAGAGCCATTCAATATGACAATAAATTAATTACATTAATAAACCTAAGAAATTGTAGAAATTTGACAATTCATTAGATGAGAATTTATAATTGAATTAATTGAAAAGTATTCTTATAATTAATTTTTAAATATTGGCATGACGTCACAAAAAACTAACAACGCTACTCGAGTAGCGTAAATCTTCTCACTCCCTTCTCAATTACGTAATATTTGTTCGGTGTTTTTGATTTTGACGTGAAAATATTACATCAATGCCAAATTGCCAAAAAAACTAGAATAAAATAACATTTGTGTCTTGAGTGTACTTTTCAAAGTAAGATTTGCCAGAATTATTTGTACACACTTTGTAAAGTTAGCTAAGAAGGAAAATTGGACGGTGGAGGTAGTGGGTGGGTGAGTAAGTTGAATGAAATACCTAATTACTAATCGTTGCGTATCTAAATTGGAGCCGCTATTTTGTTCACCTTAGTTTGCGTCGCGCTATAATTGATATGAAATCGTCCGCGACTGGACACTGAACAATTTAGCCTGTTATGATTCTATCTAAGTTGTATATTCTCTGAGTTGTGAGAACACGGTTGATTACATTAAGCAACATTTCATAGGTCATCAACTTGTCGCATCTTCAGCAGTCGTTCTCTTCAACTCAGTCCACATCGTCAGCATCATCATCTATTATCATTTACCGCCTCCATTAGCTTCGTTTGCGAGCACAGTGACCGCAACGATCATAATCACACAATGGCACAATGCACGCTAATCCTCACTAAACTCTCTTCAACTCCTTTAATGCATCTCAAAGTTGAAATCTTCATTCGACGCAAAAATCTCTGAGTTAAATTGAATGAGTGCTCAAGTGAGGTTAGATTTTCCAATCTGTGCATGCACGTGTGTTGTAAGTCAGTCAGCTGTGGCTGGGTGTTAGGAAAAAATGCGCAAGAATCCGGCGTGTTTCGCACGCTCTTTTGCGTCTCGGCAGCAGCGGCGAAATTTGTTGGCGATGGCGCATCGTTAAGTAGTGGATTATAAGCTCGCCGTAAATTGCGTATATCTACTGCCGGCGAGGCGGCATAAAGTGCGCGAGCACTGAGACAGCCAAGGAGCAATGACAAAATGCACAAGCGCAATGCGTCGCACCATATCGATATAAATTGAAACAGGGAATTATACTGAAGAACAAATTTCTACTTGTGCATAGATAGGTGTAAGAAAACAGAAACATTATTTTATTTTTGAAGTGCCTCCTGCCGAAAAGCGACACCGTACTTGACTTCCATTCCATCATAATGTATCAACTACCAAAGTTATTAGCAGTTATTGGAACTGAACGATGTTGAGATAAGGAATTGATTTTTAATTCTACCAAACAATTTCTTGTTATAAGTTTATTACTAAACTATAATATTAATATTTACTAATACAATCAATTATATTTCAGTACAATACGTTGATAATGAAATGATTGATATTAATATTTTGTGAACAATTATGAGATGTTTCTTAGTGAGAATACATTAACTTGAGTCTACTTGTATGAGACGTTAATTTTGATGACAAATTGTTGATACCTTGTAATGTTTCCAATTTTATATCTTAAATACCACAACCAAGTTATGTTGAGAATCGCGTTTTGTATCATAGTTTAGCCAATAATGTCACTAGTTCCTTAATATAATTTATTAAATCTACAATTGATGCATATTATCAAAGTGAACTTATTGTCATCTCATTTTATTCCAGCGTATTTAAAGTTGAAATCAATTTTAATCAGAGCTATAGGTGACAATTTATATTGTTAACAATTATTAATAAAAAAATAGTTTCGTGGTAAAGCTTTTCTTTATATATTACAAATTTCTTTAAATCACCCTTCTATAATTTCTACTCTATGACTTTCTGTTTTTTCTCATAATTTTATCAATAACTTTGTAATTTGTTTGCATAACTAATCAATTATTTCACTGAACATCATAAGTAGACATGCGATTTCTAAAATTAAAACTTTGAAATTACAAACTAGATTAGTTTAAGAAGTAATACTTCCTCAAACTTCAAATTATAGAAATTTTACAAAAATATCAATTCAATATTCGATAATCAACGAAAATTGAAATTGCTTAAAATTAATGGAACTCTCTAAACCATTCAAACATATATTTAAGTGTGCTTAACACGTAATTAATCTTAAACGCAGCTTTCAAATTGATTTAAATAGGTAATATTCTTAGTTTTACGATTGACAAAAGTGGTTTTATTATGTTTGAAGAGAAAAAACTCGCTCTCGCAGGTGACATATGACTATGGATTGTAATCGGCAGGACTGAAGCTGCCATTAGGTATTTATGACGCGCGGGTCGTTTGAAAATTAGAAAGTTACACTCAACCTGTTGCGTATGATTAAAATGCGTATGAATATTTGTTGCAAGAAGCACAAATTACATTACAATCATATTTCTACAAATTTACATTAGTCAAAAAATTCTTTAAACTCTAAAAATAATTAATTAAATGGAATTTAGCTGAATTAGCCTTCAAGTCCAATTTGTCTTGGGTTGAGGCACATGTAAACCTTGCGCCTAATTGCTCTTTACTTCGTTTTGGGCATGTTTCTGTGGCGTGGTGCTTTGCCTAGTTTCCCACTTTTAAGAGACAACTGTCATGTTGCTGGCACATTTCGGACACCTCGGATTTGTACACCAGCTCGTTTTGTCCTCTTGTTTCTGAAGCAGCTTAAAAAGGCGTATTTTCCTATTAAATGTGCGACCTAAACCAACAAGATTTTTTCTCTTGACCATTCTTCCAGTGTGACACTGCAAGTTGCAACTAAGTTTAAGTTAGTGCTAAACTGCAACGAAGCGCGCGTTGTAAGTGCATGATCAGAAGGAATGCGTGGGACACGTGGAACATCTCGGGCCACACAGCGTGTGCTACCAGCAACAGCAAAAGGACAACGAGAAAAGTAGCCCCTGTTAAGGAAACTTCAATTCAAACTAAAGAGTTATTTCTAATGTTTCAAGCAATGTAAAGAATTTTTTTTAGTAAATCACATAATTATCAGATCTGACTTACTTGAGTCATTTCAATTTTTGAAACTGCAAACTGACTTAAGTCACCATATACCTTTCAGTTATTTTTAGTTTAGACTTCTAAAATTGATCACGACTAATATAACTTAAAGTATTTATTCAACAATCAATTAAAATTATTACTTAATAAAAAAAAATTAATTGACTTAAGTCGGTTATGTTTAGAACTCTTCAATTTTGACATCAACGACTGATATAGAAAATATTGAGTATTGAGTTCACAGCAAGAATAAAATTACAAGTAGATCACATTAAAACGACTAAACTGCCTTAAGTCAATTCGAATTTATATAAGTAATTAAAGTTCAAGTACAAAAGTATAATGTAACAAGCAATTAAACTCATAAACATTCCACTTTTTTCACTAAAATATTTTAATAGTTTAACGTAAAGCACGTTAGAAACACTTTTATTGTTTTCTTTTTCATTCTCTCTTCTTACTTTTCCTCTTTGTAGAGCTGTCTCCATGCATTCATTGCCTTTGAAGTTGACGTTATATGTGATGCACCTCTAATAGATTGTGTTTTACGGCCCCCGAGCCCGTTGACAAGTGGTCGAAACGGTAAACCGTCCCAATAAAATTTACAATCGACGACGCGAGTGAATTTATTAAAATTTATTGAATCCAGAATGGAGGAAAGCGCTTAGATGCTGTGCACCGCGGACAATGCGACAATTAATTTTATTGCGTGCCATGCGTGCCATATACAATCACATTCACATAAAACCGGTCGATATCACTTAAATTACATAGTTTAACCATCTTGCACTATTGGCAATAAACTCAAATAAAAAGAAACAATAATAAAGATGTTAACACATAACCTCAAATGTACACTATTAATAAATGTTCCCAAAATCACTTGAGGAGCAGAAATAAAATAAATCCGTTGGGTTTTTGTTATTGATTTCACATAATTGTTTTTTTCTGTGACGAAAGAGTATTTTGACATCGATGATCAACGTACACCCGTCGCATTTATAATTGAATCTGTTTTTGATGAAACTTACAACTTTTTTCCTTACAGTTACAAATATAATTTGAGACTTTAATGCGTCTGTTCGTAATTTGCCAAAAACAGCCACTGTCATTATTTCTAATACTATAATTTCTCAACCGTTAGAACCTTTAGTATATCAAATATTAATTTTTATGCCATCATGTAACAAATTTTTTGCGATGAAATAATATAAATACTAATTGAAGGTATGCTTAAAACAAATAATTGCTAATTGAAACAGAGATTATAAGAAGTAGATAAAAAAAAATTAAATACTTAATATTAATTACTTTAATTAATTACTGCCTCACAAAATAAAAACAAGAACAAATTTATTGCTTTTACGAATCTTTTTGTAATATTAAAATATTGGTTTTATTAAAAGTTAATCTGAAATGTTTTACGTTGCTTGCAAATGACATCAGCTCATTTAACAAAATATTAATTAAAAATACATTGAATTTAAGTAGTTGTGAACAAAACCAAGACAAATGAGCAATTTTCTTTCAGAAGAAGTAAAAATTTATTCCATTTATACTTTTGCGGACTTTAAATATCTGTTGTTGCTTAATAGTTATTTGGCTTTTCACTGAACGCTAATTTAAAGTTTACATTGATTCTGGCATATTCAAATTTCAAGCTCATTTGATTATATAAACGAATATAAATAGTATCACACACTCAATCAAATTGACTTCAAATGTGTTTAATTTAAATAATTAAACAAGAGCAGATTTATGATTTATTATAATAAGTTTGGTTTGCACTTTCTAAGACATAAATTTAAAGCAAACCTATTCAACCTTCAAGTCAATTATTTATTGATTAAATTCAATTTTGGAAATACTTTTCACCGTTATAAATTTAAGCTAGTATAGTGAAAATAATTTAGAGCTGCAATTTGTAATTCACACATTGTGTTAGTTTCTAATTCAACAATTAGTAAGTTATTTCCCATACAAACAGATTCGTACTTTATGTGACATTTTTAATGTCAATGTAAAACATATGAAAATTATGTTGCTCAAAATTTCCCAACACATGTTAATGCCGCTGCAGCAGCAAATTTCGTAAATCATCCCGTACGAAAAACATTGGCTTGTCACTCTATTTACCTCTTCTTCTCTTGGACCTTACTTCATTTTTACTGGCTTTATATTTCGTCCTCTCCATCTCTGCATTCCGTGCATCCTCCGCGTTGCTTGCACGCGATGTGCTGCATCTGCCCATCTCGCAGTCATAAGTGCAGTATTTATAGTACGGCAACAAAGTATTTAAAGTATGCGATAAAATTTAATTAAATTAATAATGGTGAGCATCGAGCCCAAAGCGCGGACGAAGCAGAACGAACGAGAACCACCGCTGTGCGCTGCATTTTATTTCACTGCACCTACAGAGGAATAAACTACTTTTGATGGAATAGCCAATGGGAACAATGACACTGGAAGATTTCTATCGTGATAAGGTGACTGCAGTGGTAAATTCGTCTACAATGCTTTCAAATTTGTAACAAATTCTACACACACATTTGATAATATTGCACGCAACGAATGCAACGGTTAATTTCATCGTAATTGTAATAACAATAAAAAAGATGATAATCTTGGTCGACATGCGTTGTTCATCTTCGGCTTAACTTGACTTAATCGCCAAGAGTGCGAATGGAATGAGCGGTATGAGGAAATTCCGAATCTTCGATTGCGTTAACTGCACACGCTCGAAATCAATGGAGATGACTCGAGATGGTCATGTACTTACGAGGGTCAACGAGATTTCAGATGCTTTCAGAGAGTGCTTTGCATCTTAAGGTTGTGCGCTATTGCCTTTAGATAGTTTTGTGGCAAAAAGAGGCAAGCAGGAAATATCTAGCTATTGTTTGTGCGGGAGATTAGCCGATGGTTGTTTTGCAATTACTTACGAATTCCACATGATCTTTTCGAAGAAATTTAGAAGCAAAAATTGACAAACTAATAGTTTATAGCCATATTTATTACAAGCATTGTCTCACAACAGAATTAAAAACGTGCATTTACTATATACTACATACAAACATATATTGTAAAGTGGAAGAATTTTTTTTTACAAAAGTCAATGTTATAGTTCAATAGATATTTAGCCACGGAATATAAACCACATTAATTTATATTAATCGAAATCGAGCTTTGAAAGAATTATTTTATGTTTCAAATATTCTTACACATTAATATACTTTGTATCTAAAAACTATAAATTTATTAATTTACACTTCACTATTATACTGTTGCTCTTTGAAATTGAAATTGATTTGAAAACATGAATTCAATTTTTCCATATTTAAAGCAAATTATTTATTAGAATTCATTAAAAACGAATTAATTTAGTATTGTTATTAATTTAATTTAAAGATAATAACAAGTATTTTTAATTTAAATAAATTGTAAGTTAATCTAAAGTTAGTTTGAATTTGTCTCGCAAAAGAATTGAAACCACAACTGCAGATTTATAATATATATATAATATATAATTCCCAAGTTTATATTGTATAGCAGACATTGCAAAAAAGCTTATTTAATTTTATGAATCTCATTACAGAATTTCCAAACTAGTAGTTTATTCGTTATTTTGATTTTTATTAAAAATTAAATATATTTTACTAATTTTTATTTCTTGCACATTAACATAATCAATAAAGCACGCAGAAACAATTAAAACAAATATTAATGCTTAATATTAATGCTGCATTCTTTCGAGGCTTAACTTATAAGAGCGGAGGAAGCTGTCTGGCTCTTACATCCAAAATGGCAAAACGGAACATAGAAGTGGGCGAACGAAGAGCAATTACAATCATTTCCAAATTAAGACATCCTAATAATCTATTACACAACATGCCCAACACAAACTTGTATTCAATAGCGAAAATAATACCAATTGAAATAAGACATAATGACATCCCAACCTTTTAACAACTATAGAAGAGTACACTTCCTCAAATCCCGCTAATTTCTCACATTCGAAAGCTTCTATCTGATTGAAGGAAACCATCTTATTATAGGTACTATTGTTTTCATTTTATTTCGTTGATATTTTGTAAAGAGAAATTTCATTAATTACTGTTTTTCTATGGATGAAGGGTCATAAAATAAATTAATATATAAATAGTTACTTTGACTTGAAACAAATTAAGGATAGAGCTGACTTTAAATGCATAACTAAAATATATTTTATTTTAACAATAAATATATAAATTTAATTGACAAAATTACCCCCATCAAATATGAAAATTAAAAACTCCCCATTTTTAATTCCAAAGAGCTAATTTATGATATGGGCTGTCACATTTCAATCCATCCCCAATAAACAACCGTTTATCAATTATATTACACTAACCACATGCGGGTTTAAAACTACGCGCACTTTTTTAATTCCTCAAAATAATGGTGAGAAGCATCGGAGAAGACAGTGGTCTTTCAGCTGGCTGAACGAAGGGCATCTTGATTATCACCCGAGTGCGATGCTTATCACTTCAGCCAGATCTCTGTGACCATTACAAGCGCATAAAAAATATGAACGTATGCTATGGGAAGTTGTGGCTGGTTGCGGGCGCCGAGTTTGGTGGTGCACCATGGGGTGCGTTCAAACATTCGGGAGAAATTTGTTGCAACCTTGTTAACTGTTTCTAACTGAGAAGTTTAGTAAAGGCAATTCACAGAAGTGTCTATTTATTTGCATAAATTTATTGCTTAATTTTAGTGAAAATCGGTAATTATGAATACCCATTCAGGTCAGATTGTAGGTTAGAAAATGATAAATCAACGACGAGAATAGGCAAGATTGGGGAAAGGAGCGACTAACTGTACCTTGTGTTTCTAGTTTCTGGCCACTTGTTATGAGTTTTTATTATCTTGTGGTGATTTGTGAGCTTGTCTTTTGTTATACCTGTTTGTTTTGTCATTTCACAGCAATCGAAAGACGATAAGAACGAGAATTACGTCTTCTGCATGTTGTCTCTGTGCGGCTGCTTCTGCTTATCGCGTGCTGAAGCAATTACAGTAAATTGTAAGCAAAATCATTGTCAATAGACGAAGAACATCTTCGGGCAAGTCCTAACGAAGCTTCTTCAACTAAATTAAACAACTCCTCTCTATTATTTTAGCGTATATCAAATATAAACATCATTTGATTGCCTACACGGACATATTAACCCAGTAGGTGGCGCCCAACGCAACATCGTTGACATTCCGCCGATTCTGAGAAACGTGAAATTTGAAAATGAGCCTTTTCGAACGCCGTGTGTCCGATGTGCGGCGGCGATGCATAATTTTCGGGTGGACACGCAGCATTAATGCGCTTGTTCGTCGGCGCTATGTGTGCGCGCGCACCGATATCGCTCGCCGGATGAAATTTATTACGATTCCGCCGCATGACGAGCGATAATACGAACACGACCACACGACGTGTGCCTACTGCGCGCGGCCCGGAGCGGCGGATCACGAAACCGATATGTAACACCGTCATAACTCTGCCCGGACTACCACCGTCGACAAGTTCAGCTACAACTTTTTCGTCCTCGTTGCAATCATATCGGGGCGTATCAGATGGACCTGTGAGAGGTGAAAGAATGTGTGATGCTCCCACATGTGCTGAGTGGACAGTTTTATGTTAAGGTGAAGTTATATGAAACAGACGATTGAAGAGAAATATTCTAATATTAGGAGATAACAATTTGTTTTGGGGTGTCGAATTAATTAACGTTTTTTCATTTTATATTCACAACAATTGCAAGTAGAACTAAAGCAATACTTCTGAATATTTGAAATATACCCTCTCCTTTTTCACCATCCAAATCACTGAAACTGGTACCTCGTCACATTGTGCATCCTGACCACCTTGCAAGTTCTTGTAATGTTGATGATGTTGTGGTCGAATTGAATCACGTTAAAGCTCGTGCATAATGAGTCGTGAACACTGTGTGTGACGCGTGCAGCACTCGTGGCAGCCGGCGGCGGGCGCTCATGCGAAAAGCTGAATAGCGCCAGTGGCAGTTGACGGTCGAACGGACGAATGCAAGCCACCATTAATTTTCGGCGGTATTGGTCAAGCAGAGACTCTTTCAGTCACAATTGAACGCCTTCCAATCTCCCAATACCTTGGTAATACCCTCAAAGTGTTGCTTATTTCAGTTGAAATTTGCATGGCATGCTAGCTTCATTCAAGGGGAGTTGAGTTAATGGCGATAATTATTGCAAGCATTTTAACGCATTCATGAAGTATTTACGTTCAACTTGAAGAGTTTTGTTGAGCTTTTTCATGTTGCTGCAGTTTACTAATCCTTTTTACGTACTGCTCGTGAGTGGAACATCTGCTCTTTTTGCAAATTTCAACACCTTTAAATTTCAATATCGGAATTAGTCAAAGACTTGTCTTTGTAGTTGGATTCGCGTTGAGCTTTAATTAATTGACATTTTAGTGGCATGCAATGTGCATTAAAAACGTGGTGATGTGCGCGCGCCTAGGTGATCTTCTAAAGTCGGTGCAGCATGATGTAAATGTTGTCTGTGATCTTCACGGTTGTCGTTTGCCGTCCGGATGATTTTAATACTGGCGCGATTTGTGAGATGCTGACTGGTGCGTTTCTTAGTGTTTTGTCGACTTTCAAGCGCTTGTCAAACACAACGTCATGCGCAGCTTCACGCTCGACTTTCTGCTTATTACTCCTTGCATTTATTACAGAGATAGGAGGATGAAGATAAAATAAAATGGATCAACACATTAAAATAATAGTTATGTAAATGAAGATAATTTACTAATTTAAAAGAGAAAAACAAGATTGGCAGATGACCAAATACTCTTCAAATTAGTTCGATTTTAAAACTATACTATAATTTAAATCACTCACTGGATTTACCCTCTTTTATTAGTGAAGAAGTAAATTTATTCTCAAATCATTTATCATACTTTGTAGATTTTTAAAAGCAACTATCAGTAAAACTGTTACATGTTACTCGCGACTCTAAATTAATAAAGTGTAGATGTTTTTTGCTTTGCTACATTGTAGTGAAAAAAATAATACTTTTTGAATTGATTAATATGAAATATATATCATATCTGAAATTGACTTAAGTCACTTAGAGTTTATTACGAAATGATTCTTAATGATAGCAATTCGTTTAAAAAAATCACATTTCTTTTTTTCACCATACGGTATATTTCCATCAGCCTATGAAAACTCGTTGATACATTTCACGCTCAGCATTCGCGCATCTGTAAGCTCATTGCACATTACATGAAACCCGCTGACACTCCAACAAGATACTTAACTAATCGGCCCCGATCGCACATCGTGTATGAATCCGTCTGAAATTTATGAACTCCTCTACGCAGGCACATCAGCCGATATCGACTATATCGCTTAAATTATCATACAGGGAGCGTCTAATCGAATTCGCCTCGCTTGTTATTAAGATGAAATGTTACAGGTGCCAACACATCACACCACATAGCACGCAGCATGCAAATGTCATCTTGCAATAAAAATAGAATTTCCTAAACAGATACTTAACACTTATTACGCCTCGCTAATTGACTAATGCCGAGAATATTCCACCTTATCGCCTAAATCACATCAGATTTTCACCATTTTCTTTGGCGTATTTTTCTGCGCATTACGCATTGCAGTGATAATAAAACCGCGCGATAAAATTTACATCGTTGCTCGTAAACCGCCTGCGTGCGATATGCGCACGGCAGGATTGGAAAATGCGCTCATTATCCTACTTAAAGATGCTTAATTATTGATTAGCCAGCGCAGCACGGCGCGCGGTGCAAAAGTACACACGTTTAATTTTACTCAGTTTACATTCACTTTACAAGCTTTTAATATGATTGCGGTGGTTATTCATTCTTCGTTATTTCGTTTTAATCAATTTAATCGCAGTGGTTGTAGTTTAATATTCCATTAATTAATCGCTTTAATTATGCGGCGTTTGGCTTTATTAATTGTGAATGCTAACAACGCGCGAGAATGTGGAGACGAACTTGGATTCGGACGGAATTGGGAATTCGTTTTATTGATATTTATGTTAACGGAGCGCGGTGGAAATAATACCATGTTGTCGTTCTATAATGTCCCAAATGGATATTTTGTGTATGCAGCATTTCGAGTTGATAAAATATGCCTAATTAATATGTTAATGGGAATTGAGAAAACAATTTTTATAAAATTGACTATACTTCAGAGTGGAAATATTAGTAGATGGTTTTACTAAATGTATGGATTATTTAAATTGGTTTTCAAATTTCAAGAGAGTAGACAGTTGGTGTTGTCACAAAAAAAGCAAACATGTTAATATTATTATACAGTTCGTTAATTCCACTTTTTAGTGAAAAAAAAAACATGTTAAATATATAATATTTACTGAGTTATCATCTCTCAAAAAGTGTGCAATGTGGCTTTTGTTATTATGTAACATTTAAAATTTATTATTAAGTGCTCAATACTTTTGAACTCCTAATAATAACATAATTTTAAACGATTATTTATTCTTGAATTTGAATTCACATACGACTTAAGTCATTAAATATATTTTCACGTTTTGTTTAAATCAAATATTTTAAACTATACTATTCTAATGTTTTATTGACTTACTGATTGCGTGAAAATGTCGAGCTTGTTTGCGAAAATTCCAATTCGTTGCCAAACACAGCACAAATATTTAAAACCGTATTAAAGGCAAATTGCTAGAAAAACCAATCCATTACTTAGAATCTATTGATCTTCCATTGATATTCTAGACAGCAATGTAGTGTAATTATTTGTACAGAATTTGTACCTCCGCATGTCCGAAACCAACGCAAATTTAAGTGCTGTGCTCAGAGAAAGGCCGAAGGAGAATAATGGGCGCAAAGTGAGGTGGACATCTCGAAGGTAGCAGATGAGAATAGAATTCAAGTTGATGCACAAAACCATTCAATGGATATTGTTGTACCAAGTGTCAATATTTAACGGATACGAATGGATGATACATACTGAGAGTAGCGATGGACGCTTGAAAACTTGATCTAAACTGTTTTATGCTTTGTTTATAAGCTGACTTTTTATTAGGTTGCACTTTTATAGGTTATGATCCTAAGGTAGATAGATGCAAAACTAATGTAAAAAATTGGAATGTTTTTGTTTGCGGTAGATTTTAGCACAGTGTATTGAAAGAGCCGGCTTTATTTGTTCATTCCGATCCGTTTTAAACGCATTAGACGAGCGAAAAGCCATTAAGCGCGTTGTTTCAACACGTTGCACAAACATTCGACGCTGGACAAGTTCTCAAAGTTTGAGGTTAGTTTCCACTTTGAGATGGACGCAAAGCATCTCAAAGATAGTCGAGTGGCAGCTAAAGACGGTTTCCGTAGGGAATTGCGTTCGGAATTTTCGTTGCGTTTAATTGCTGGGCAAATATTGACGCTGCCGGCCCCGAATGTTGAGCACTCACTGGCGGGCTTGTTCAAACAGTCGACATAGAAAAAGCACAGGTACAAGAAGGAAAGCGCTGACGATGGATAGAAGGGAGGAATCAACACGCAAACTAATAGCTTGACGCATATAGCACCTGATTTTGATTATTTTCTGATTTTTTAATTCATGCTTACACCAAACATTATGAGAGCTTCTTAATCGGTAATCGAGTAATTCTTGAAAATTAGGTTGTTTGTATGTACATTTCACGAGAATTTTGACAGCCGATTCATGTTGCTCCAAGCCATGGTTTAGAAAATGTAGGTTGTCAACTCAAAAATAAACCTAAAATTTAATGAATCTAATATACTCAGGGAAATGTGACTTAGGTCATTTGCAATATCTCCAGTTCAGTCCAGTTCAGTTGAAGTCAGTTGCGGATGTTTGAAGCCTTTTGGCCACAAGGCTCAACCAGATCGTAAATCACAATGACTTTTAAAGCTAATTATTAGCATTATTGGCACCATGATCGGGCGCTTTTCATCCAGCAATTGTTTGTTCTTAACTCTCTCAAACACAGACCAAACGAAAACTGCAATAACCTCTGCATTCTATTCAATTCTTTGTGCGTAAACATCTCCAGTATCTCAATATGAATCCATTTAAATTATTGTAATCAATTCAACATATGCCCAGCACATTGTCGATGTCCTCAAGCTGTCGCCCAGCCGAGCCATGTCATACATGCGGATTAAAAATTAATCGAACAAAAGACATTTTCAATCGACATACAAGTCGCATTGTTGGCGGCATTGTCGACTGCTGCTGGTAGCAGGCGCATCGACAATGCACGTTATGATCGCATGCGCAGGCATTGTGGTCGCAAGCAGTGCGAATAAATAATATAATAGAGACGACACACACGATGTTACAGTTCAATTAAAACGCAGCGTGCGCACTGCGAGTGCTTTATCAATCCGCGCGCGGTGATAAATCCGCGGCGGCAGCCATTCTATGCAAATGATCGGTGTGTATTCGAATTGTGCGCGCACTGCACGTGATATTAAATCTTCTCCTCCGAGCGCCGATCTTCTTTATTGCTACTTGTTAAACTGCTGGCGCGTTAGTCTTTATTCGCTTTGACAAACTGCTCAAGGAAGAAAGAAAGGAAGAAAAGGATAAAACGGAAAATCTATGAGTTGTAAATAGGAATCAGCTTGAAACAAAAAAATATTACTAACCCAATATGTCACTTGAAATATCTTTCTAGAAGTTTTGCTGTGATTGTGATTGCTTTTTAGCATAGTTTTACGATTAATAGACTTTAACTTTTGTAAAGATTAATGCATTTTTTAAATGTTATTTGCGTTACTATAGATTAGTTATAAATTGAATAAATTAGCTAGAGAATAGATGGTCATGTTGATGAAAATTATGATTTAGTAGTTTTTGAAATTTGGAAATGGATTTTTTAGTGGCTTAACTTTTCATCCATGTAACAATTTGATAGAAGACAATCTATTTGCAATTTTATTGCAATTTAATTTCCAGGTAATCTTTTTTTATTTCAAACTTACTCATGTGAGTTGATAAGTCACATATTCAATTCATCTTCTAACCTAAATAACTACTAAACTGTAATTCTCAACAACATGATTGAAATGGTATTCTGTGGCTAACTCATCCAGCTTCCACTTTCAACCTCAAAACGCCACATTAGTAGTATTAGTGGTTAGTCTTAAACAAGAGACTTTACATAACAACTTCAAACTACCTACATATTATTTAATTGCTTAGAATTGCGTTACAAAATAAAAAATTGCATCTGATAATGTTTATCGAATATGTTATTTGTAAGTTCAATCTCAATAATATAAATACAATAATTATTAAAATGACATTGTACACTTCTTGAACTTTTAATTCTTTTGTTGGTATATTTTGTTTATTTATTTACTCGTAATTTCAAAATCTTACTCATGTCACTTGCTTTACCCTACAAGTAAGTGACTTATGTATAAAGATCAAAGATTTCCTTCTTCAAGTAAACGCAACAAAATATATTTTTCCTCCTATTGACTCGCTCACCTGCGATTAAGTAAACCCGCTTAAACTTTAGTCAAAATAAATAGCCATTCTGATTGCGCTTGCACAATCACGCGGCGACGCAATGCGCTTCGATTCAATTTGCTTTGTAATTGATTGTACTGCTATTGGCACATATCGCAGCGATTACCCATTTATTTGCTACTTATTCAACGTCGCCGTCGTGGCTTGTGATGCTTCACGTTGATTATTATTATTATGAACCATCTTCATGTCGCAATTGGCAGTTACCTAAAAAGCGAATTTAATACTCACATTCAACTACTATTGTTCATATGTTGTTGATTTAATAATCACTTCTCTTCTGCTAAATTGTTACTGTTTCGCGCATCATTTCTATTTTAATGTGCGCCTTGAGCACATTTGCTGCATTTGAGTAAATAATATGCATACTTGTCACATAGACAAGACATTGAGAGATAAAGATTGGATTAGACGAGTTACCTTAGTCATATTTACTGCTTGAATAATTGCGGCTTGTAAAAATGTACAATTGTTTAATTAGGCAAATAAGTTAATGTGTGGTTTGTAGATGACTTAAGTAAGTTATGGTTAAACAGTTCGTGTCGAGTGGATTTGTAGAAAAAGTAAGGAGATACAAGTTGAAATTGTTTGATTATTATTGACTGGAATTGCGTCATTCGCGCTGAGCACACAGAATGACTGGTATTATTGATATTAGTAATAAGTAATAATGATCGTAAATGTTATTCGACCGCACTAAATGCTAATGCAAGTCACTGGAAAACTAAATGTGATGCATGTAATACAAAAAATGCCAAACGAAGCAAGGTAAATTAATTTTAAAAGATTATTATATTTCATCGTGCAAAGGCATTCATGATTACAGAAAAATTAAGTATTATTAACGTGAAACATTTAATCAACCTATGATAGAAATCTACAAGAAATAGAAAAATCGGTTAGTTTAAAGACAAATCCATAAATAAATTACAAGACATTAATGATTAATTGGTGGAAAATACCTCAAACCATTGGTTTTCCCAACAATTCCATACAATTCCAATAAAATGTTCTTTAATTTTAGATTTGATCACTAATATCACTAATATCGATTGATATTACTTACCTGAGATACTTTCTGGGATAATACGGAAATAAAACTGTTTAAGGAGAAATTACCGACTATTGTATCATAACAAGAATTATTCAAATCAAACTCCAAACCCAGTTTCCCAGTTAAAAACCAGTCAATATTGTGCATTTATCTGAAAATGAATAATGTTAGGTCTTTACTTAAGTAGTATAAGTAAAATCACAATATTAAGTTTCTTGAAACAACAGTAAAAACGTAATTTTTAGAAGTAACCATCAAACATCTAACTCTGACAAAGATATTAATGTTGTATCAAAGTAACAACACTCCTTCGACAGATGTTAACACCATTCCAACAAACAGAATTCTCTTCTCGAAAAGAACGTTACAACTATCAATACTCATTCTCCAAATCCTTAAACGCTTAAATATTATTCTCCTGCTGACAACGCAATACTGATTACCAATTCTGCCAAACCCATTCTTTCTCTATCTTTTTATCTTTTATGACTAGCAATCAAATAAAAACCTCAATAGCGATTTGCATCACCTGTCTACCTCTTCTATCATTACTTTAACCATTTGATCATCATTGATGTTTTTTCTTTCACCTTGCTTCTAAAGAATGATCTTTTGCATGAGCGTGTTTGTCTTCGATTGGTACTGATGTTGATATTTTGATTTGAAACCAAACCTGATGTTTGCGTGATAGTTAGCGCGGCGGCAAGCCGTTTGCGATGCTGAGGACGTCGAGTTTGCGCGCCTGCTAGCTGCGAAATAACCAATCGGCGCGAGTGTCCTGCGGCGTCGGGCGTGAACGTTTTCGAAATTTTATCGTCCGACACCGATCCGAGTGCGGATAATACTAGCTGAGACTACTATCAGTCTAGGATGTCCAATCATAGCAGATATTAGAATATTAATGATCATCAACAAGGATCATTCTTGAGTAGGGTGACTGATGAAGTAAATTTTACTGGAATTGAGATGGAAGGAATTTCCACGTACTTGTAAAGCAATAAAAGTATTTTTATTGGTGTGAAATAACATTTGACAGGATGCGAAACACGGGATGACACTCTGTTAAAGTCGCAGACAAAGTGGCATTTAACCGAAAATTAATGTGTATCGCATAAAAAAAAAATAAACTAAAAGTAATAATAATGTAATATTTATAAAATTTTCTCATAGGTAAATTAAAGAGAAAGTGCAGTATTCTTTACCTTCTCTCTTCTTTAACTTTAAGCAAGTTTTCCTTAAACTATTATAATTAATCTCAATCTGCTTAGCTTGATATACAATACAATAATTATTTTTTCAAGTTATTTAAACTCATAATCTAAACAAATAAAGATCTCTGTACACCAACAGAAATTAACAAAGAAAAAACATTAACTCATCTCTTCAATGATTGACGACACACAATTCCGAGTTGTTCACATCGTCTAGTTTTTGAAAGCGTGGGTAGCCAAGCGCTGTAATTACACATACGCAAGCGTTTTAATTGTAAATTCTCTTCTCAGATGAGACATTTTGCATACAGAACGCGTGGAGCAAAATCACACCAAAGTCAAGAGCAACTGCAAGTGCACAAGATGACCAAACAGCAACAGTGCACCGCAAGGAGGAAGATGGAACAACATGGCGATATGCGTGAGTGCATTGAGTGCATTGAGTGCATGTTAGCTACGAGTATATATGAAGAGTATGAGGTGAACCTATGGGTGCAATATGTGTGCTCTATGCGTCCGAAGGAGGCTGCGCGATGGCTATGGTAATGTGAGAGAGGTGAAGAGGTCAGCGTGAGTCAAGAGCCGCGCAACAGGCACCAAGATCGAAGCCAAGAGTTACAAACATGGGTACGAGATATCTAACGACGCGAATCTCTCATCTGGCGGAATTGTATCTCTCGCTAGAGCTAAGCTAGAAAAGTCGCAACAATGCTGCAAATCATACAAACGACCCAATTCGATAGTACGTACGCATCGCGCGAATCGGCTATCGCAGTGACACAATGTGAAAGTATGTCAATCAATTGACATGAGTAATTTTCGGAAGACGTCGTTTCTTTGACATCAATTCATTGCTGAAATCGGCTTGTGCCGAACCAACAAACTATTCCCAGACGTCATGGCATTGCGGAGCGTTTAGCGCGAATTGCCGAGGATTGCAGAGCAATAGCAGCTTTTATTATCCTCGCCGAGATGGACCGCGACGAGGCGCACTCGAGCGCCGCATCGTCATCATCATAATCGCTGTGTAATTAATATTTTAATAGGTTTGAGTTTTAATTTTATGCATTTATTTAAACTGTTTTTGCACGACGCCGAGTGCAGAGTCGAGACGAGGAATTCTCACAATTCGTCAAGAATCCACTTGCACTTTAACTTGTACATCCATTTAGGCATTTTATTTCATCAACGCCATTTGGAATCATTACGCGAAGAAGATGTTTAATGCTTTCTTTCAACGCGGAAATTCAGAAGTAGATGATTAACTAGACGCGTTTTCCCAGGATCATTCAAATTCAGTTAGTTTTCACGAAGAGCCATTTTCATTGGATCTTCATTGCTCTTTTCTGGCATGCGTGCACTCGGATAGGAATAAATTACTTAGGCAGGTGTGGACAACTCGACAGGACATTAATGATTAGTCTCCTGACTATAATAAATCAGTAATTATCATGTATCATGTAGGAATTGTCGGACAAGCAAAAATATTGAATACAAAAATAAACAATCTTGACTATCTGAATTTTCCATTTTTATATAATACTATTATAGTAAACAGTATTGTATATTATATCTTATATAAATACCTTGCTTGTATAACTATTTATAATCCCACAAGTACGTTTTCGCATATAAGAAATTAGTCTTTGAAACTTGTCCATGAAATTAAAAAAATTAATTTTAATTTAAACTTTTGTATGTATCTATACTATCTATCTAGATATTAACTAATTTTAGGTTAATTCTGTAAAATGTCAAAGAATATCAAATACATTTGCATTATACTAGCAAGTTATAACATATTAAATTGGCTTCTTTTTCTTGAATATTCGAACTACCACTGCATCTCTCAACAACGCAAATTATACTTTTAATTATATTACATTCTCTGCTCAAAACATATTATATGGTCTTATTCATATTAGCACAGCTTTTCTAAATGTTTATTGATGGTAATGTTGCACATAATGAAGAAAGCAGATTAAAAAATGAAGCATAAAATGATGTTATTACGTCCAATAACTTCCCATTCATTTCTTATTTATTACGAGTAACATGCCATAATGGCCGGCGTCGCGATTGTTTTCCGCAGCCGATGAGCAAAACGATTTACGTGCGTTCAATCCGCCTAATACATCTAATGCAAGCGATAAAAACGGCCACGACAATCAAAATAATAGAATAATTTAATGATGCCGTAAAAAACGCTAATCATATACATCAATCCCGCGTCACGAACATTCAATGATATTCAATCATGCCCGCTGGTGGTGGCGGTAAGCGGAAAGAGGACGCTGCAGCCGTAGGTAAATGATTTCGCAATTGCATGCGCATTTATTTATGATGATACTCTATTGTGGATTTAGTCACAAGTGCGCGAGATGCGGAGCGCACGAAATCGTAAAAATCAATTGAGGTGAAGGCGACGACATGCACCTCAGCGTCATGATGGAGGCATAGCGGGAATCTGAATCAAGTCAAGCACAGCAAAATGGAATAATAGAAAAACATCTTTGAATACTAATTGTTACATCAATTTATTCATACTTTACAAGGACAAAAAACATTAACATAACTTTATTTACTGAGTTATCAATCTTGCAACTATATAAGCACTATCAAGAAATAGCTCTAAATTTCTTAAACAGTAAAACCAAAAATTTTCAAAATTGGTTATTTAAATTAAATTTAGGCATAGGCAATAACAAACAACAATATTATGTCTTTGTTACTTACTAAGTTATAACAATTTATTTTCACATTAAACAAAAACAATCATAAAGTTGTATACGGAAAGTACCCTAAGATTACAATACGTATCAATATTGTTTGTTTTTATTATTATACTTGTTAAACAATTTCAATGTGTTAAAATTATAATATTCTTTTACAGAATAGAACAATTTCTAAATTTAAATTTCTATTATTTTACATTACAATTAACTAAATATTCTAATTGAAGGCGTGGATGTTAAAGGCGTCAAACACTTTTAAACAATTTTCTTTCATCACTTACTCGCCAAGCTCAGCAGCAGCTTAATTAGTCTTAATTCAATTACCAATACACTTTCATCATTGACGTCCTAATTGCTGCACTTAACTTTTAAATTAATTTTAATACCTGTGTTTTCAATATTAACACCTAAGTTCAAACAAACTCTCCAAATTCCTTTCTAAAGAAATATCTTCTGCAAACAAATCTTTTATATTTTCTGCTTTAACATAAAATATGATTACTTCATGTGATTTTTAAGAAAATTGTCTAACATTTCATAATATGCAATGAGCAAATCAGTAATAAATCTCTTACTTCTCTTACACGTAGGCATCACTAAACATCACTGTCTTAAACATAAGTGACGATGCCTTTTTCATATTTTAATTGCGGTGAAAACAATTACAAGAAACAGAGGAAGATTTAAATAAAAATGCCCTCCTTCTTGACTCCTTCAGACGATGAATCACTCTTGTTTTATTCAAAGTAAATCAAACAAACCATTTACAGAAGATGCTGAAATGACGAAGGAGAGTTGGGTAATTGTCAGCGCCTCCACCATTTTGTGCAATGCGCGAAGAAAAGTGATTTGGTAGCTTAATAAATTTGTATAAGGTCGCATACTATTAGAGAATTAGTGAAAAAATGTTAGTGCACATATGTGCTTCCAATGAACTAGCATTAACATTATGAATATCGTAAATGAGACAATTTTATGGGCACCATGGCGATCCTGGAATATTGTATTTTATGCGATGCGACGGCAACGTCGACGGCTCCCTGCAATAATCGCAATAAACGCCCATCGTGTGCATATCATCGGATTTACCTACCACCATCAGAGAACGAGTTACATACATATGAAGTCATGTCAAAGCAAGAATTATAATCAAATAAATCCACTTTAAGTGAATTTAAGTCATCTTCCAAGATAGAATTTATAAATTAAAACTCAGAACAGAAATTGAAATTAATTCAAGTCAATTTCGACTTTGACTAATTTTATCAAAAATCTAATAAAGGAGTTTTTTTTAAGTTAACCTGAAGTTTCAAGGGTACTAAATAAAAATAATTTTTAAACGCATATAACCTATTATATAGTAAAGTTAAAGTAATAAATTATATCTGTACTTGATATAAATTTATAGATTTAAATATTGCGGATAAGAGTAATAAAAATTTTAAAAAATAGAAATAACTGTGATAAATTTCATTAGTTTTCACTACTATAGTAATTAATATTTACAATTTTTAATTAATTTTTTTATATATAAATTAGGTTAATTCATTATCTTGCACATTAATATTTCAAATGTGACTTAAGTATTTGTATTTTTAAACAAACTGCATATTTCATATCTTAATTAAGATTTGATTAATTTTTATAATCAAGTTTGGTATTAACTTATTACGTATTACGTACGTACCACCCTTAGGAAACAAAAATGCTTTTACTTGTGTTACTGATTTATAAAAGTGCTTTAAGTCATTTATGATCTTTCGCATACTCGACTCGTACATTGCGATATCATCATTTTTCACGCGCGTATCACGCTTAAAACCAATTTAACCGCTAAACGCGTTAATTTATCTCGCTTAGCCAGTACATGACGATTCAATATTGGGGATAAACATTAGATATATCACTCGCAAGCTGCGAATTTTCGCACGACATGCGCCAGCAGTGCAGCCATCTGTGAGAATAACACACAGTGCGACGGGTGGGAACATTTACGAGATGCAGGAAAAATTCGCATTCCATCGTGTTTTCAGCTACGCATCCAATGTGCTGTAATACTATTAGCAAGAATATGACAAATTCCAATAGGGATTGTAAAGTATTAATTAAGTTGTCTATCACACATAAATGAATTTAAATATTGGAAAAAATTAAACAAAATTGTAATTTCGAAAGAAGGAAAAAATCAAGTTACTGTTTAAGAGTGGGGATAGTAAGTGAGAATTTAAACAAAAGTTAAGTCCAATGTGCGCAAGTTAAACAATAAGCGACACAATGCGAGTGAACAAGTTAAAAGTCGATTGCTGGGTAAACAGCACTCTGCTCTCGCCTTCAATACGTCAAATAAAAAGCAGAATAGGTAGAAAAATTAAAAGCATCGATTCTCATTATTGCCCGGCACGTATCAAGTGTGGAAAACTTGAAATAATGTCGAGATGAGGACAGCACGCAGGTGCGCAATAAAATATCACAGGAGCGTACCAAGCAAAAATTAAAAGTTTATTTATAAATTAATAATTACAATTAATAATAATAAATTAATAGAATAAAAAAAGCATTGTTGTTCATTATTACTAACTATTGATTGAGTAATTATATCTACAAAATTTATTTTAAATAGAATGGCAAGTGACTTAAGTCAATTTTTGCGATCTTATTTTTTTAAATAAAATTTAGATAAAGTACAACTAAATTCTACATTCAGTTTGTTTAATTCGTAGAAAAGTGGCAACATACACAAAGTAACTTCAGTCATTTATGATTGCAATTAAGTTTTGTAAAGTTATGGAATACTAATCACACCAAAAATTATTATTGATTTAGTAACTGAATCTATATAAGAAAATCAATGGCAAAAGTAACTTAAATCAATTTTATAGTGTTTTTTTTCCCACATTTATCTCCATAGTCTTTAAAATAACGCCAGGAACCCTCTTTCCCATTGATACGTCCCTGTAAAAATACCCAGGACACACCTAGTGCGTCTTCGCAGTGGGATACATATTGCACGAGTGCGTGCGTACGAGCGCGCCGACGATACGGATCGTAAATACACATTAATTGTCATTAAAATAGCGTTAAGTGTCCAATTCGGATATTCATAAATTCGAATTCTAACCGTCGCGACCGATTTCGACATCGACGTGCACCACACCGATCTAGGTGTAGGCTTGCACTCAACCAAATTATGCTCGAAATTAATATTTACACTACAGAAAACGCAGCACAAATCATTCGAATATAATAGGAGAGAAATTTTAACGCGTCGTAAGTGTGTTACTGCGAATAGCAAGCATATGGCATCAGACAACTACGCTTCAAACTTAAATCAAAGAAATATAATTGACTTGAAATAATCACTAATTATTTAGTACTTCTTGATTAACAAGCTTTCGAGTTAAAACATGTAGCAATAAAGAATTTAGAAAAGCATGTTGACATTGCATTGTGACATAAAGATAGAAATTAAACAAAATTAGATTACTAACTAAAAGAAATGGCGATATAGGAAGTGCAATTATTATGTTCTATGTGTTATCAATTCTTAAAAGAGACAGAGCTAGTTTTGGATGTGTCTCATATTAAGGCAAGAAAACAATATTTATAAAATATTTTGCCAGTTTTTACATAACTAAAATATCTTATGTTGTTCAAGATTTATTTAATAACAACCTATAATTACAATGCTGGCATGATATGAAAATACCTTTTCAATACCTTTTTTATATTTTAATGTAAATTCAAATCTAATTAATTATTCTTTGTTTTTACAAAATTTCTAATCATTCAAAGTTTATCTATAATTTTAATGATTACAGTGAAACGGAAAGCTAATTTGGATGTGACACCCATAATTGCTAATTTAAAGGCAATCGTATGTTATGGCAAATAACAGTGGAATATTGTTGTTTTTACTTAAGTTAAGTATAGCCTTTAATTTTTAATTAAAAAGTTGCAACCAACATGAGTGAGATTTGTAATAATTGGAAAATTATTTTATATATTTGGCATCAACCAAATTATTAAAGAGTTCACTATGGTTGATGTAAACTTCTTAACTTCTTCTCAAGTAATCAATAATTCCTATCATGCCAAACATCAATAAATTTTAACTTGCGATCGCCTAAATTAAAACAACATTTTTCAACTTTCAAAGTGACTGCGTTAAATATTCAAATATTCACTAGTACTCAGTTTCCGTAAGAAAGCCGTTAAAAGACGAAAAGTGTAAAATAATCGAATCGTAAATTTCATGTAGGTGTTAATTCACATGCGTTGACACATCATTTAAATATCCCTACATAATTTACCTCTTCAACTTGCATCAAACTCAGTATTTCACTAATTCATAACCATCTTTATATACGCCAAAAACAGTAAATTTATTGATAATGTTATAATTACTATTGGAATGTGGCTATTAGTAAACAATTTTTATTAGAGTGATTGAAATGACTTATTATTGACGAATTTCGATGTCTTCCCAAACGCACAAGCATCGTTTAACGATCGAGCGATAAATTTCGAGAGTATCGTCGCATATAGATTCGAAATTATTATTTTATTGTAAATATTATGGGCATTAAAGGCCTTAAATGTACATTAAGCGCGGATTTTACGGGCCAGAGATGTGTTAGCGAGAGTATTTTTACGCGCTTCGCATATTTTTTTAGATTACAATGTAAAAGCGAATGAGAATATAATTGAAATTTTGATTTATTGATATTTAGAAACCTTGGAAAAGTGTTTGAATTGAGGCTTGAATTAAGTACTATATTTCATTGCAAAATGAATACTAGTTTAGCAGAAGTAGGTATATTTCATTTTCAATTAATCAAGTGCGTTTTTTCCGTTGCCTTTGCAACATTAATTTTAATATTAACTATTTAACTTCAATGATATAAATACAAGTTAATATGAAAAGATATAAGAAAGTATCAACAAACTGTTACACACAATATTTATTTTTTTTTAAATTAATCACTCACTCACTTCTAAGAATTAATTAATTAATTACAGAATTGTGTTGAGTTTTATACAATGACCTTTAAAATTACTTAAGCAATAAGCAACCAACACAATGAATCTGCAATACTTTCAGATTAAATGTTTTATTACCAGTTATATTATTCGGGAAATGTTTCAAATGAGGTATTAATTAAATACAGTTGGTATCATATTACAAATTTACCACTATTTTATTAGGAAGAGTTTATTGCCTGTACTGTTACTGCGTTTTTTTTTTTTTATATTAAACTTGCAAATTTTACCTTCCTAATCTTAAAATGTATAATGTTCTCTCATTGAAAAGCTGATATAAATGATAAAATTATCATTTTACTACTGCCATCAAATATCATGGGAAACATCGGTTCAACGATTTAACAACAATAAGTCCGTTACAGAGTTTCTCTAGCACTTTAATTCTTAACTTTCCTAGTTTTTCTGGAAATAATATTTGAAATATCGAGAGGGCTATATCTACAGTTTGCCTGATTGGTAATATCTGGTAATAACAAAGTTAGCCGATGTTTTAGTAACATTCGCTTCGGCTTGCTTCGACGGCAGAAATGACAAACAACTCTACCAACACAAACCGAGGAAAGAATTACGCGATTGTAACACTGTAAAACAGCAAATTACCGATCAACAACACTCGATTAACTATAATTTTCTAAGAAAACGGATTTTTCAAAATTTTTAAATCGTCGATCGTTGTTTTTTTAATTTCGGTTTTAGTGTTTAACCGAATTTAAGTTGCGATTTGATATATTGTCCCATAACTTCCGTAAATGAGTAAAAATTGAGTGTCCATTTTTTAATCAAAAAATTCTATCTCAATAACTAAATACGTCAAGAAATTTGGAATACTAGTGACATATTGGGCAACTCATACTTAATCGAGTGAATATACTTTCATTTTATTCCAAATGTATATTTGTTTGGAATATGCATTCATATCAACGTCTGCACTTTTTCACAAATTCTCTCTTTGAGAACTTATAATCTCAGAAGTATTAAAGATAAACAAATCACGTTTTCACACATTTTTTGGTCTTTATTTACAAATTGTTATTCAAGGATCTGCTAAAGGATCTGACAATAATTACGGAAGTTATGTAACAATATATCAAATCATAACCAAAATTCGATCAAATGCTAAATTCGACGATTCAAACATTTTGAAAAATTTGTTTTCTTGGAAAATCAAGATTGATCGAATGCCATTAATTCCATCTCGATCGGAAATTTGCTGTTCCACAGTGTAATTATTAAAACCGATTTGAATCCAAATCATGTCTTTTTCTAATCCTTTGAATTATTGCCATTTAATAGTGTTTCAGATCTTTTCCTTTTGGAGATTGTCCTTTTTAAAGTTTTCCTGTCTTCCACCTTTTCAACCAGGAATCGAGACCAGGTCTCCTAGGTGAGAAGCAGGCGCCATACTCACATCACCATTATTCACATACGAAATTACTTTTAAACTTTATTTAAATTTATTACAAAGAGCTTTGCAGTTTTAAGCATTTTTATTAGCTTTTTTAAAAATGATTTTCTTTATTATTACTTGGTTAATAAGGTTAGGAAGCCACTTTGTTATCAAATTATGTCCCAACATCTAACCACTACCTATTTGTGCAAACACTGCAAAGCACAATTACTCAATACCGCCAATGACAAAACAGATAAATGCATAGAATTACGCGCGCCAAGTGCGCTGTCTCGACGATACTGAAACAGGACGTGCCAGAATCCTAAAAACGATTGAAAAACGATTGCGCGAGAACAAAAGGTGCACGCAAGTCGACTTATTCTTCGGCGAACATGCACGCCATCCACCGCCATGCGTATGTCACAAACATACTCGATTGCAACATGCACAAAAATTACTCGGGGTAATACACTGTTTACTTAATAGATAGTTGAGCTATTATTTCACTACATGTATATTACCCGCGTAATAAGTATATGATTTCTACGACAACACAAGACAAAAATAAAAACAAGGAGAAAATTAATTTTGTGCGTAATTGTAGATAATGATTGGCGAGATATTTGTAATTAATAGAGACGTAGGAAAGTGCTACGCCTGTTGTGTTTGACCGATTGGTGCTCAAAGTGATGAAAAAGTTGTCTCAGGTCAGGAATAATAGAAATAACAACAATACAGACGTGTGTGCTCGCACGCACGTGAATTTTATATAAAAAAAGACAAAAGGTACATAAATGTGAAGATATTAAAAATACTAGTATAGTAAGTAATTAATGCCAACAATTAGAAGTTGCTCAATATGGTGTGAATATTAAGAAATTATAAAAAAATTAAGTATACTAATTTGTATTTAAATTGTTTTTTAATTGAAATTCATAAAATAATGAATAAAAAAAAATCAACGCAAAAATATTTATAAACATTTATAAATTTCAATGTAAACTAAATAAAATAAATGCCAATATAAAACGCATTTATAATTTTTTTTAAAATTAAGTTATAATTTAAACATGTTTTAGAGAAAGAATACAATGTTATGCGGTATAAAATATTTTAAATAATTATAAATTTAAGAGGTATTTACCATTTATTAGCAAGCATTCTCAGTAAAAACGTACTATTTCTTAATTTTCCATTTCAAAAAAGATTATGATTTCCTATTTTACTTAAGTAAGCTTTTATTCAACCCTTCTAAAGTGTGGTTCTTTGCTTTACTAAATAATTATTATATAAAATACCAACGTTCTGGTATGCACGAAATTTCACTTTAAGTAAGAACTGTAATTGTTCAAATCATAAAAAATCTGCTCTAAATTAAATTTTAATTGTGACTACTCAATTACAGTTGTTTAACCTTAGCTAAGAAAATAAATAATGACATTAATTTCAGAAACAATATATACTATGCTGAATTAATTATGAATAATATAATTATAAGTACTAATCTAACCTGATCTAATTAAAAGAACGACGAAAAACATTCTCCAATGTTGAATGTTGAAGGGTGAATTAAGGCGACCATTTATTTGTGATATTTTAAAACATATTAACTTCATTGTTAGACATTGTTGATCTAAGAGATCACTCAGTATATGTAGTTCATTCAATTCAATTGTTACACCTTCCATGCTCGGTAAACAATGCGTGCCGCGTCGCGAATGTTCTTCACTCTTGGACGCGTAGCGGCGGCGGCTTTTGCCGACATGAAACGTTATGTAATGCGTTCGCATGCATTGCACCACCGTTTTCATGGTCATTAGCCACAATAGTGTTCTCTTTTTTGCGAGCCACACATGCGCACGCATTTAATTCACTCCATTTCAATTTCAACCTACACCGACCAGAAAGTGATTTAAGTCACTTGCACAAATGGGTTTTGTAATTATAACAAATTAAATAACGTAAATGAATATGCTTTGTTTGACAAACTGTTCCACGCACTTGACCGTCTGATAAATTGTATGCAATATGCGTGATATACTTAAGTATGTTACACATAACAATAGGCACGCGTCTAAGATTTCATTTTGAGATTATAATTAATGACAAACTCGTAATAGGTAACTCAACTTACTTAAATAGTGCCTTAAAGAGTTAAATGACTTAAGTCATCATTTTTAATTTAATAATCAAAACATGCAAATTTCATATGTCTATACAGTGGATAAAAGTACATATCGATAATGATTTGTTGATTTACTTAATGGGGAGTGGCATAATTAACGTGGTTCAATTAAATCCGTTTTTGGCATCGAACCACGCATTCGTACGTGCTTAAGTCGCTTAATAACTATTTAATAACCTCAGACAAATTTGGTATGTTTGCAATAGTTTAGAGAGCAGTTCATTTTTGGTTCTTACATTGCTTTGAGTCTATTATATTAATTAAAGGTTGTGTAATGTACAAACGTAGATCACACTGCAACCTAACCTCAATTGGCTTGAAATGAAGGAATAATATTCTTTTTCGAACAGTGGATTTCCATTATAACCTAACATCTAAAATATATTAATTTTATATTATTTTTTAACATACAGTTTATATTCACCTAAGCTCAAATTCATCTCCTGTTTATATGAGAGTGGTTCTTTTCTTTCAATGCGTCTTCTCAATTTGTTCTTGTTTGTAGTTGATCGTAGGTCGTTTTGCTGTTGATTGTAGGCATTATTAAATCGTTATTAATATTTGCTCATGGTCGTGGGTGTTGAATTCTAAGAAGAGCACGCGTCGCCACATAACGCAATTTGTAATTTTATTTAGTTCAATGCCGTTGTGCGAACGCAAGCCGATTGTTCTTAAGGCATTGTTTTCCGCGGCCGGCTTCGCGGTCGCTAACGACGACAATTCGCCAATTCAGCAGCGCGGCGGCGGCGGTTAACGGACATGGGAATGGAAACGAGAGTGAAAACAATGCGGCCGTATTTGTTTGAGGTGATTAAATAATAACAAACAATGATGACAAGACCAGCAGAGAGACAGGTGTAGATAACTATTTCAACCACAACAATTTGAAAATAACCAATAAGTAAGGCGCAAATCGGAAAATCCACAGATTATTGAAAATTCATATCAATATATAAATCGATCAACTACTTCTGTTAAATTATCAAATACCCTGACAAAGTATATAATCAGAATTCATTTTGTTATAGATCATCTTCAACATTACACATATTAGTTTACATTTATATTAAGGATTAAGTTAAATACAAGCAAAAATATACTGTCAAAGAGCAAATTTCCGATCGAGATGGCATTAACGGCATTCGATCAATCATCATAATGAGTAACAATCAAGTTTTTATATTATGACCAAAAAAATGACTCACAAAAACTAAATCAAGAAAATTGAAATGCTAGTGCGGTATTGAGCAACTCATTCTTAATCGAGTGAACATACTTTCATTTCATTCCAAATCTATATTTGTTATTTGGAATATGCGTTCAAATCAACGTCTGCACTTTTTCACAAATTCTCACTTTGATAACTTCAGAAGTATTAAATATAAACAAGTACTCAGTACTTACTAAAATGTAATAATAACAACTAACAAATTACATTTTAGTTACACACATCATAATTGTATGTGTGTATGTGTTGTTACAACAAATCTTCATTGACAACAAATATAATTGATAGTGAACTGACTTATCGCCGCATATTCTTGACTTCCTCTCAACAATAAATAAACTGATTTTAATGCTCCAATGATAATTCGCTAATTTTACTATAAAATTGTTTCTTAATTTTCGCTTAAAAAATAACGTCTAAAGTTGTATGAATTAAACTTATTTACACAACATTCATTTGTTTTATCACACTACATAGACAAATATTCAAACTTAATCTCAAGTGGTACATTTTTCCCGATTGAGAAACAAAATTGCATTTAACGACTAATTTCCTGTGCGACAAATTTATAAACTGCTAATCCCAATTGTCGGCAAAATTTCAAAGGTCCGCTACTAATTGACCCATTTCGGGTTTTTTATTTGGGTCATCACTTCTCTTCAGGTTGTGACAATAAAGATTTAAAGCATTCAATGTGCAATAAATACCCAAAAATACTTGCGTACGTTTTAAACCATTTTAGAACGTCATAAACTGATTACAACATGAATAGTTTTTTTTTTTTACTATTGTCGCACAATTTTTGCTCGCTTTATGGCGCGTTTTTTCGTCTTAGGTAAAATAAAAAATTTTGCACGTCTGCAAACTTTATAGTGTATCATAATATTTATTATATTTACCAATAATATCATGCAAACCATGAACAAACTACAACCAAAAACCAAGTTATATTTTAGTAGTGAGGATATTTTTTGCAGATTTCGCGATGTACTTTGATATTCAGTCTAAATAACTTCAGTAATAACTAAGATAATCAAAAATGTTAAAAACCTTTTAAAAGTATATGCAATTTTACATTTATTTTAGTTTGGTATTAATTAATAGTTTACGAAACTATTGTGATCAAAACCTTGAGTTTTTAGGTAACATACCCATATTTTTAAAGTTTTTTTATTTGAATAAAACTCTGAGTAAATGATGAGGAAAGTTAGATTTCTCGAGTACTTTGTCGCTGTCAAAACCTCCAACTAGAAACTTTTATAATATTTATGTATAAAACATAACAAAAACCAGGTTATTCATTAACAGACACAAAATCTTAATTTCTGAGCAAATTTAAAGGTTAATTTCAATGAAGCCACGTCCACTCTACATGCATACCAACAATTTCCTGAGGAATTCCCGCAGTGTTCCAGGTAGAAAAAACAATAAACCATGAATTAGCATGAATTATCCGCAGTAGGTACTCATCTCAAATATAAATTGTATGTGGTGACATAATCTCGCATCTATTTCTTTTAGCCACATCCCAACCACGTAAGATCGTAAAACAAACACCAGAAGGTGGGTTGCAGCCACACTTGTGGTCGATGCGGAATTGTGCGAACACGCTACATGCCCGGAGGCCACCCCCGTCGACATCTCGCCTTGATGATAATGCGACGACCAATTTGATTGCTACCTCTGGTTACCTGTATGTTTTAAATGTATCATGCGCATTACGCAAAGTGTAGACGAGATGAAGACAAAGCGTACGGCATCAGACAGTCTTGTACATGTTTCTCAAATGCGTTTATTTGGTTTATTGTAGAGAAGAGATGCTAAGCGGGATATTGCACCAATAAACCTTTAACGATGCACTGTAGCGATTGTCCTGGCTAGCCGCAAGCTGGGGTTTTATTGAGGGTCATCATTGCGCTTTTAGAAGAGAGAATCATTGATGGATAGTGGTTGTAAAGAGATCAAAAATTTTGGTAGACGTATGGCAAGAGGACTAGGAAAAGGAAGAAAAATTTAGAAACTATCCGAATTGAAAGTTAACAATAAAAATCTTATTTCTATTCTTTTTTATTATATTGATAAAATTTTACTACACACTTACTAAAATTCACTTAATAAGAATATACTGAATAAAATACTGAAGAAGACAACATGCCGAAAACGTTTTATCATATGAATATTAGTAGGTGTTATAGTAAATTTTTGTCTCTTGTAAAAATAAATAGATTGTTTCAGTAAGTAAATATACATGTAACGCAAAAAAAAATAATCAAAATTCAAAAATATTTGGTCAACAATAAAGTATGACACAAATAACTTGTTCAGTTATTAAAATAGTTAAATTTGTTAAAAAACATAGGAAAACTGAAATTTTACATCTAAGTTAAATAGGTTTGATTAAATGTGGTTAATAAGCATAAAGATATATTAAACCAAAGTTCGATTTTTTTAAATTTTTTGACAAAAACATTCTTTGACAGAGAAATAAATAATATTAATAAAATCCTAAACTGCTAAAACCCAAAATATTTACATTCTATTTACTCTCTAAACCTAAAAAATAACAACTAACAATGAAAATTCCCAACTTTTTAAATTCCTCATCATATCACAACATCTCTATTCTTCTATTCCGCCAAAATCTCAAAAATCTACACCCTTCTAAACCCTTTCAATATTCTTCATCTTCTCGCCAAACAGATACCCCCGAAATTCATTTGAATATGAATCACCTCTTTGGCCGTTGTCGTGAGCCAAAAGTTAATCTGTCCTAGTTGGCAATAATTACGCGCATTATGGACGCACGCCCGACCTTCTCAGAACAAGTGCATTGTGCATTTCATATGCTGCATTGAACAGAGCCAAAGGGAGGAAAGGCAGAGGGAAATTTATTGTTCGTTAGCGCGCGTTGCAAGGCGGGCCTAAGGAATTAACACTTAGGTTTAACCCCTTCATATCTTTATCCACAAGGATTATGAGTTGACTTACTAATGCCGTAATAAATCTTGTCGTGGCTACTGCTTGATAGATAGAATGACATCAGCTGAATGAGGAAGAATAAGCAAATTGAGATAAACCAGAAGTTAAGTCAGTTTGAGACATGAAGCAGTTCAAAGAATTGGGTTGGGAGAGGTTGACTTTTAGATTAACTAGGCTAGGATTTGAAGAGGTTGGAAGAAATTACATGAAAATGTTGTAAATCAATATTAAATATTGTAATCATAGTTGACGTTACTTCATATATAACATTTTACTTTAGAGTTTAATCTAATTAATATCTGCAATCAATTAGATAATTAAATATTCTAAAAAGCATTGAAAATTATATTAAATTTCAAATTTACTTATTTTTTTTTACTTATGTATTAATTAATAGTCTTGATGTTAGTGTGATCTAAATGTTGAGGACTTATTGTGAATTCCAGGCTTCTTCAAAATTGTTATTGTGTACAAAAAATAATAATTTTGTAAAAAAATTAATTAACCCGTAACAATATATTTACTGTTCCGCACATTTATATTTTTATTTATTTTAAAAGAACTTTTTAAAAATGGAGAACAAAGTTGTTAGTCCTACGGGTTCGTTGCTGTTGAAGTCACCAACTATAATTTAAAGTTCCAGGATATTCTTCGACAATCAACTGACAATCAATTTTATCCCTTATTATATTTTGAATTGACTAAGTTTTCCATAATTTTTTTCTCAAACCTCTAACTCCCAACACTAGAATAATTTCATATCTCTCAGTTTGAGTAAATTTCAATAACTTAGCGTTTGATCTGCCCAACAAATAACGGCAGATTTTCGTAGCAGTGTTCTTGTAGGAAGGGACGCGTCCACCGCGGATGGTCTCCCCACCCGGGCGGTTCTTCCGCAAGCGACACACATCTTCCCAGGTAACCTCCTTCCATCTACCCTACCGCCGCTCCACACCATCAACACTACAGGTACATGCGGAACACCTCCGTTCCTTACCGCCGCGCCGATCGTTGCTCATTCTACAAGTCGAGTCCTTGTTGAGCGGTCGGCGCGCGTGCGATTCTCACTCAGCTTTCGTGTATGCGTCGTTCAAGTCTCCACCGGTGTCTCCTCAGTGACCATCGGACCAAGTTTAAACCCAGTGCAAAGTGCCAAGTGCTTGGACAAACATTACCTATTTGCGCCGAGGACCCACAGCAGATTTCACAAATTTAGCCGAGTTATCAACGACGGCGGCCAGTGAAAGTGCAAACACGCATGATTGGGTGTAATTAGCGCAGATTGTGTTAATCAGGAAGCGCGCAGTGACTTAAACTGGAGCGACGGCCGTGCGCGCATTAACACTGCTTAGGACGCATCCTGCTGGGACAAAGTGCATCGTCGCAGAACTCGCTAAATGATTGTTTGGTGGCTTTAGCACGGAACGCAAACGTCTTGACCAGCGCTAATATATTTCGTTTAAGGTAAGTGACACTTTGATTTATACACCCAAAAATAAATTATTTACCACACTCGAAACTCACGGATACAAGAAAATTCAAAACTATATTAGATAAAGTTTTAAAATGGAAAGAAAAGTGAGATATTGAAAAAGGAAGAGGGAAAGAAATAAATATTCTAGTATAATAAAAATTACGCGAACTTTAAGCAGAATAACGAAAAAAAACATGTTTGAAGATACATTGAATGTTTTATAAAATATAAACAAATTATTTACCATTATGTATAATTATCTATAAATTATAGATAAATCAATCATCAATCAATTATTCTAGAAATATTCCGTAACTACCAATTATTTTCTACATTAAATTAGGAAACTAAAACTAGTAAAATTCTCTATTAGCTTTAATTTTTCATTTAAAAGTTACCACCTTCCAACGCTTCCAAATCAAGCGTTATTCATTACTCTTTATGTGGAGACCCCAATGCTGACATACAGCGCCAACCCATGAACAAGTCGTCATAACTCTCTATCGTTCGCTAATTCACAGGAAATTGCACTTATTTAAAATAGTCCACTATTTATCACAATGACTTGGCGCATAACATGCGATCCATCGCAATCGATGTGCTGCTCAATAATGATTATTATTGTAGCGGCCAAGTCGAAGGTGACCTCATTCAGAACTTCCCGAATTAAACAAACCCAAGGTCCCACTGCACAACCCATCTATTTGGGAAGATGACGTTTAAAGGACACCCAACTAATATCATAAATAAGTTTGAAGAAAAACATAAAAGCAGAGAGAAAGAGAACAAAAATTGAGCAATGCACTAATTACTTTTGGAATGTAAGCAAGTATTAATTTATTTTTGGGTAATGATTCATGTGAGTAGACAATTTTCCGAATTGTGATGTAGTCTGTGTGTAAAAAATATTACCACGGAAATTAGTCACAATCTAGTTTTCGCTGTGCCCGAGAACTGTGTGTGAACCAATGGTTAGAGTCTTGCGGCGATTTTCGATTCACAACTTACCAAATACAATTTCTCTTGCGATCAGTGAAACGAACCAAGCTGATCCACCTACGTAATACCCAAGAGAATTTAATTAAAGCATAAACTGAAACATTATAAATATTTTACCAATGGTAAATCATTGTGAAAAATAGAAAATCTCACGACAATGCCTTTTGCCGATGATATCATGCAATTTGCGCGATTGAGGTTTTAATTGCATCGTCAGATCCGGATCAAGGTGCAAATCAAGTCCGCAATGAGTTTCAATTGTTGTCACTATCTTCACTCTTGCAACATGCCTGAGACATATGTAAGTAATTGACCTAAGTGCTAATCGACATAAGAATTGCATTTGAGGTGCAAGTAAATTAAACATTGGGCAAGACGTATAAATTTAGTTGATCTTATGAGTGTGTAAACAGTTCAATTCTTTGGTCTTTAATCCGCCCGCCGCTTGGTTCAAGGCGTAATAAGTGTAATTGGTTAATATCTGGTGGAAAAATTGCATCTTGTGCTGTTTCACACGATTCTCAGCATTGTTTCACGCCAGCAGTAATCATTTAATGCTGGGCACGCGTTGACACGGCCCATGTTTTATTGGCATAATATACAATTAACCATTAAACGATACAAGTACAAGAAGTGGAACTTCTTACTCTTGCTTATCTCAACTGAATTCAAATGCAATTTTTACTTGTCTACTGATGAAAGCTTATCAACATCTACGTAAAATTTGATTCCTGCACATTATAAAGCATCTAGTTTACGACTTGCTGTAAAAATTCCTCGACTTCGTTGCCCGCCGTCCGGGAATGCGCATCAATGCGTTTTCTATGTTCCCGCTGAGAACTTCCTCGAATCGAACGCTGTCATAAACACCATCGACATATAAACAAATCCTGCGGCTCAACTGAAAGCTACTCTCCGACTCTTTTTATCAACAAATTATCTCACGTCGCAATGTGAAAAATGCCAACAATATCCCAAGTTCACCTGGACCACTCTTTCATAAACAATATTTTATGCGTATAATATCGCGAGCATTCTGACAACCCAGGTCATATTTCACTGCAAATTGGTTGACGGGTCGTTAGCGCTGCCTGAAATGATCGCAATTAAGCTGGAGACTTGATGCGCCGACTTGAAGGTACGCTAAATGCAGCGAAATGGAACAAAATAGCTTCAAATGGTTTCTAATAAGCGCGAAAAATGCGCGCAGCACGCTGTAAATCGCGAACGATTGCTAATTAATGGCGATAAAATCACTCTGCGACAATTCGATGGAGAGCGCGCAGTCGTCGGCGCTAATTATCGCATTCGTCGCTCGTCTATCGACGGATAATCGATACAAATGTTATATTGGAGAGTGCACTGTTAGCATATGAAGATATTTCTGATATGCTTTTGATCAAGACCGGCTTGAACCGGGCTTAGTGTAGGCAACCCAATGTATAGTACCATATTGAATACTAGTGTAGTTAATCAAATTAAACTCAATAAAATAGGCTAATGGAGACAAGTTCTTATACGGCTGCAAGTACATTATTTTTAGTGAAAATCCAAACAAATAATTGTTTATACCTAAATTATTTTCAGGAGCGATTTTTCCTTAGTGCAACGAAGTGCATTGTAAACCTAACTTTCTTCCCGATTTCTCACATTTCGATCGTATTTTAAACATTTTGATCCATCATCCTGCGGTCGGCGCGTGAATGCTCAAAGTCTCTCCGAGACTTTAAACGGGCACCGCCTCCGCGGCGTCGTGAGGCCTCAATTTAACACCTCTGCTCTTTTGATCTCGGCCCGTCTCGCGTTACTTTTAGTCTTCGCTGCGCATTTTCGCTTTTTTAACATACTCATCATCTTGGACGTCCGCACGGCCGCTGCTAAAGACATGCGCGCATATTGTAGGTGGTAAAACAATATCCTGAGCTTGTTCTTCACTCTTCACGCCTGTAAGGAGAGAAAAAATTAACGTCACGATCTTCTACATTCTTCACAATCTACTTCCACATTAACAATAAAACTTGGATTTTAGTTGATCTCAGCTAAATAAGAGAAATTCAAAATCAAAGCGGAAGAATTCGCCCGATACTGATAAAACGCACTCAACTTGGCTGCTGCTAAGTGAGCTAAAAAGAAGGAAAGTACTTTTACGACTTGTATCATTACTTAAGTGCTGCTTTCTATTCCGCGAGTGCCAATATCGCACATCGGCCGCATCTTCCTCGGCAGGTAGTCCTCGCAGGAGTGCTTGGGCAAACAGTCGCACAACGCATACATTTCCGCGTTTCCCGACCATCTACCACAGCCGAGCTGTGATTTATCATCGACTCGCACACCACATGTACATCACTGAACTTTGATCCTGATATTTCGATGATGTCAATTAGTAATAGCTGCTGCATCTGCTTTTTAAAGTCAACAACGCGTTAAATCCATGATTCGACAAATGATTTCGCGCAGCACCTCCTCGTCTTTTGTGCGCTTGTGACATGATTCAATTGACGTGATACCTTGATGCTTAGTGTGGCTGACGTCTCCCGGGACGAATCTCACGCACAACAAATCGGCGATCACGGCCCTAACACGCCTCGCTTAAAAGGTTTCTCGCAGCGCCTTGTTGCGTTTGTTACATTTCCAAAGAGTTGCGCAAGTCATCCTTGCTCATGCGCCTCTCTTGCAAGAAAAAAACTCAGTCATAATCCACATCTTTAGTGAAATTCGCCGAGAAACACACAAGGCACGATGAAAACTTGCTTCTTTTCACTGGAATATCAATAAATGTTATATTAAGCATCATGCCCGCCAATCAGACAATACAAGTATAACGTGAGCAATACACTATTCACATCTCTGTGTGTTTGTTCAATGCAAATAATAGTAGTTTGGGCTCGTCAGCTGCCTTCAATAAACTGTCAGAATGCAATTAATACCAAGCATATAAAGGAATTTATTTAATGACTGCAACTAGTTGTAGTAGTTGTCTTGAGATAAATGAAGTTTCCTATTGTTTGTTTTGGTTATCTTTTTGTGCCGAATGTGAGTCCAAGTGTGAAACGAGTCTTGAGTGCGCCTGCGCAACCGACTCGAACTAACCTTGTTACTAATTTAAATTGCAGCACCAATTGCGCAAGCACACTTTTCGCGCGTGAAATTTACACTTAATTTCAATCCAAAGCACCTGTAATTAAGACACAATCTGTCATATAACCTTAACGCAGTAACTGATAAATTGCAATAAATGACTGACTGACTGCAATGAAGTGGAGTGATTTGAGAAAGAAACATGTTGCAACTCCCACGATTAGTGCAACTGCAATTATACAGTGCACTTGTAAATTGTGATGGCAATTAGTGCACTTCAAGTGCAACGCCATGACTCACTTCCACTTGCACTCGGTAACACTCTGACAAAAAATGAAATTGCACTAATTGCAAACGTACGAGCACTGCGGATTGCGGCGACCTTAAACCAACTGGCGGTGTGCGCCGGACCAGAGCATGGAGCAGATGATTATGTAACGAAAAACGCAGTCATCAACAAATACTGCAATTATCTCTGGCCGCACTGTGATTACACTGATTCAAATTGTGCTCTGCTAATTGAATGAGGCGGTATTTATCGGAACCTAGCTATTTGGACGAGTAAAACCAAGTAGAAAACAAAATATTCAAGCACCGCTGCTCATCTGCTTTATTAAAACTTTAAATTATTGAGTACTGTCCTAGACCTAAGTCAATTTCGTTCCATTATTTCTTTTGGTTCCTGCTATCTCACACATTCATTTAATTATCTCCCACTTGTTTTGCAGATGAATCAACAATGCAAAGTGTGTGGTGAACCCGCGGCGGGCTTTCATTTCGGTGCTTTTACCTGCGAAGGATGCAAAGTAAGTACACATTTTAATTTAGATGTTGAACAAAAACCAAGGTTATTTTAAGTCATTTCTAGCATTTAAATTGGCTGAAATCAGTTTAGATAACTGTGTTACAATTTTTTGTGCACCGGTCGCAATCGATCGCTTGTGTTCCAATTGAATGCAGAGCGCGTAATTGCAGCGTAATTAAAACCCAAGACGCGCACCGGGCGCGCTATTACTCCGCTTGCGTAACGCGCACGCGCGACTACACATCAGAGATGGTACAAACTTGCAGCAAGTGCATGCGTACAGCATACAAATCGATTTGCAATGTATCAATAAACTAAATTTAGCTCAGACTCACACTTTGAATCAGTGCAATAATAAGTCAATCACCAAGAATAATTATATATAATTCGATTGTCGCAATGAATATTACCATTTATACCAATGACTGTTTTCTCACATGTTTGTAGTGTAGCTAAAAGTGCATAGAAACAATTTCGCGATTGTTAAGTCGACTTAAGTTGTCCCATGACGTAACACAGTTTTTCAGACGCACGCATGCGTGAACCGCTTGCACGCTCGTTTAATGCTCTAGTTGAGCACACTGTGCTCTGATAGTTTCAGCGTCGGCGGCGGCGATAGCTGTAGACAATACACCCGCGCCGCGAGGAAAACAAAAGTCCCCGCAACGATAACAATGTAAGCAGCACCAAGGCGAGACGGCGAGAAAATGGGCGACCGCGACGGCGATCGCGCGTCGTCCGGCCTGACGCAACCAGCATTACACTCCAATTTCGATTTCCGATCCGGTCTACCATGAAAACTCGGTCGCGCACAATTATCTCAATGAAAAATCCAGCAATTGTACCTACAGTGATTAGAAATGAGTAAAGCTAACCAGTTCTTAGTTGTAGGCAACTTGATTGACTTTTCTTGTATTAATTTGTTGGCATTGTTTTGTTTAATGGAAATTACCTGTCGCTGCCGATTAAACCACTTAGATGAAATGCGAGTACAATTGACATGATTCCTCAGTTGTAATATATCAGAAGGAAGTATAATTTTAGCATGTTATAATTCGATGTCTGCCATGATGGTTGCGTCGCAAAGGGCGGCATTGGCATCAACGGCTAGTTGAACATGTAGAACACTGGGTCGGATGTGAGAACGCCAAACGGCGTATGATGTAAGAAATCATAACAAAACGTTTGAGAAGACTAAAACAAAACAGCACTTGACGAAACGAAACGGAACGACAACAAACTAACAACACCCACAAAACAAACGAATCGCGACCGATAAAATGCAATGAAACTGAAAGCTAACACACTGAAAGTGACAGCAGCGGCTGAAGATGGCGGCACGGTCGGCCGATCATGTGTGAAATTACAACTATTTGCGATATATTACACAAAACAACGTTAAACAAACGATATTTATAAAGAAAAGTATTATCTATGACAACATAACCCAACTAATGACTGCCTCTATTTACTGTTAATTTTTAATTTGTATTGGTTTCGTTCAACTTATATTGATTTTCCTTATTTCTAGTCTTTTTTTGGGCGTTCATATAACAACCTCAGCTCCATCTCCGAGTGCAAGAACAACAGCGAGTGCGTGATCAACAAAAAGAATCGCACGGCGTGCAAAGCCTGCCGTCTTCGCAAATGCCTCATGGTGGGCATGTCCAAATCCGGCTCCCGCTACGGCCGCAGATCCAACTGGTTCAAGATCCACTGCTTGCTGCAGGAACAGCAACAAGCCCAGCAAACACAAGCTTCCGGAAACAACACGAATCATACAACAGTGAAACAACCCCAAAGGACACCACCTCCACATCACCCTGGTCTTAACCTGGGCATGCTCAATCATCAGTTTCCACCCCCTCTACTACACCTTCCCAAGACCAAGGAAGAGCTCATGTTGCTAGGTCTAGATGACTATCATAAACATGCCACATCTCCATCAGTCAGCTCACCGGAAAGCCACAATTCAGATTCATCCGTTGAGGTTGGAGATGCAAGACGAATGCCCATCTTTCCTGGTTTTCTACCACCTTCATTTCTGCCTCCACCAAACCTTCTTTTCCCACCTGGCTATCCTCCCTTGTACCCTGGCCTCCTCCAGCCTGTCAACGTCAATGTGAGCAATAACAACAACCGCATGATGCGCAATCACAACCCAGGCGTTGAGGTCTTTAGCAAGAGAATATTTCTGGATGCTGTGCTTCAGAGCCAACGCACACCAACACCTGAAGGTAGACCGAGTAGACACAGCTCTCCTGAATTGCCCCGAGAAGATTCACCCATTCAAGATGATCCAATTGATCTTAGTATGAAGACCAGTGAAAGAGGTAGCTCCCCAGCTAGGAGTCTCCACTCCCATCAGTCTGTTCCTTCCGAACGCGGAAGTGAAGCTGATGAAGAGAGCGATTGCGACTCTGAACGGGAATTGAAGAGGATCAAGCTGATTAGACCTACACCATTGGACCTTACGACCAAGGTGTGATCAGTCATAAGACATGCACTTCACCAGAAGATGTTCACATGTTGTAGTGAGCGAATTGGGTTCCTGCAGGGCCAGTAAATTAGCCTAGGACATTCGAGGACATTCACAAAGCGTTGCGAAGCGAATTTCATCGAACGTAAAATATTAGTCATCAATCTAGTTCTAATTGCACCTCTTCTTCACACACACACCTCTCTATCTATCATTGGGTTTTATTGGCGTCGCCGTGGGCCATACGCGTTCATCGGGTCATCGTCGCGCGGTCGCACGGGTGGTCGAACTAAATCATCTCGACGTACGCATTAATTCCAAACGCGCTGCACGCCAACACTCGATGTGGATGTACACGCGGTAAAAATAAGCGAGCACAGCGCCGTCTGGTGTCGCCTAGCCGCAAGAGTACGGACTAGCAGAGCTGCGTAGAAGAGACGAAAATGAGCGAAATAAACAACACCAAATGTTACCATAAAATATAAATATATAAAGAGGATGCTTTAGTGTGTAAGGTATGAACACAGCGGGCACTCTGTTCATAAAAGTTAAGTGTTGTAAGCCCACGACACGATGAGATTACGAGACGACATAAATTTTCCGCTTTTTTCCGTTTCTCATGCAGAAGACACGCGCGGATAACAAGACAGCCAATGAGAACCGCAAATTTAATGCAATATCAAGCATTTTGCTGTTTTCTACTGCGACGCTGGAGTCTGTAGAAAACAAACACCTTGTATAAAATCTATATATATAAAATGTATAAAACACGTGTTGAGACGATTGGCCAGTACAATGAACGATTGTGATGCGTAGACATAATCTAAAATATAATTCCATTTATCACATCATATTATCATATGCGACCATTCTTAAGTTTAAATCATGTAAATATTTCCATCACGGCGAAACGTGGCGTCATCTGGCGACATCCTTAGGCGAATTTGTTGATATTTTGTGTACTTATAAGCGAGATTATCGGTTTGTTTATTTGTGGTGCACGTTGAATGGTTGGATTATTGTTTATATTCTATAGCGCGTCTGGTAATATTTTTTGTGTAATTTTGAAATAGTTGGGCATTACTTTCCACGCGCTGTGAATACGCGGACGCGATTGATGGTAGCCGAGACACAAGCGCACGCTCGCAATTCGAGGATCGCAACGAATTTGTAAATAATATTTTTACTATTTTATTATTATATAAATTATTATGATTTTATTTTGTTAATAGATATTTTTATTTGCCGTGAAGTGATTTGTTTTACTTACTTGCTATCTTTCCGTTTTCATGTTCAAAACTATTTCTAATTCAACCAATGCAATTTTAAATAATCACTATAATACACTGGCAGTATACATTTTAAAAGAGACTACTTTCCTCGTCCTACCCCAAATAACATCACATCCGCGAAATTCTAGAAATGTTTTTTTTTATTTTTAAAGCGTAGTGTGGTAGAGCACTACGCCGGAGACCGACACCGTATTCGACCTTCATCCTATTATACCTATTATATTATTGGTTTCGAAACACTTTTGAAAAATGCAACTTAGTGGGACTTAGCAAGTTCCCAGCTCGCTCAGTTGAAAGATAGAAATGAATCTTTGAAGGCGCGCATGTGTTCTTTTACCTATATAAATGGATGGACAGGAGTTGCAGGTTTTGCTGGTTTTAATTTGTTATTGAGTTTCAGGAATATCTTGTTGTTTGTTCTGTATGGAATTTTGAAGTTTGATTATCTAAATATTTTTGTTATCTTATAAATATTGTTGTGAGTGTGGGTAAATGTAAGGTATTTTGTGTTTTGAGATAATTGGAAAATGGGCATACTCAGTAACACTTCCAGACAATCTTTAAACCCTTACTACTAATCTCATAATCCTCAAACTACCCATCCCCAAGAGAGGAAACAACCGACCACCCTTCACTCAGTAGTACCAAATCAGAAACTATATAGATCGGAGACAATCATAACTTGTTTCTATACTGAATCTATACTGAAGAAAGCAACATGCCAAAAATGTTTTACCAAGTTTTATCAACATAATTAATCTTACACTTTGTAACCACACTCAACAATACTCTGAGTGAAAAGCACCACTCTGATTTCAATTAAAATGAATTCAGAAGCTTTATTTTGCTGCAAACTTGAAATTAGAACGAATGCCGAATTTAGAGATTTCGTTTTTGGATTTGATCTGGATTGGCATTGGAGACTTACGGTTGGTTTGATTAAGTGCCATATGCATAAACAATTGTGCTTTATTTTTTGCTGGTTATAATAAATAACCAAAAACCAATAACAATTAATATTAAATAAGTTTTATTCTTATGTATTATCTATATAATAAATATTAAATACTTTGTGACCACACACAATATTCAAAAAATATATATATATATATATATTCGTAAACATTCACAAAATACAATATAAATTATAACTACTTCAATATAATGTCATTTTCAT
>JAODIE010002221.1:0-19002 GCA_027575565.1 Diploeciton nevermanni
CTAATAACTTCGAAACTATTAAAGATAAACAAATCACGTTTTCACACATTTCTTCGGTATTTATTTACGAATTGTTACTGAAAACAGCTAAATGATCTAACAATAATTACGGACGTAATGGGACAATATATCAAATTGCAACAAAAATTCGGCAAAACACTAAAATCGAAATTTAAAAAAAAAACGTTGGGTCCAGGGAAAATTTTGAAAAACCCGTTTTCTTAGAAATTTGTGATTGATCGAATGCAATTAATGCATCTTCATCGGAAATTTGCTGTTCCACAGTGTTATTAATTCCTCTGCCATTTTGCGCGACACGAATGTGGTGTCACTGGCAGTTTGCAAATTTTCGTTTCGCACAAAGTGTTACGATCAAAGGCACTAATATTATTAATTGTGGCTACTAATTTGATTTTATAATGACTTGATGAAAATTAAGAGAGAAAGCGAGAAGCGTCAAGCATTTTTCATATCATAATTTCCTTCTGGGAAAGGAAATAATATTCCAACTTCAAAAAACGTTTATTTTTAAAAAAATTATATTTTTGTGTTTATGCAACATTATAAGTTGATCTACATATTTTTTATTGATTTTCTTATGGAAATTATAATGGATATTAAATATATTATATACTGTTGTATTTAAATTCATTAACTTTTTATTTATATACACCTTTTGCCTTTGGCGTTAAATGATGTAAACACGTCTTTGCTATACCATTGCAAATCTAAGATTGTTTAATTGAATTTATTTTGCTTGAAATTTATATAATCTATAATCTAAATTTATATAAATAAATTTATACTATTCGGGTATGTACAGATCACATCTGTTTGAAAAGATTATTGTATGCTAGGGTTAGAGTTCTTACAAAATTAATAAGCGTTCCGCCATGGAAATTCACATGGTAATATTCGTATATAAACTGTTTTCTGACAATTAGTGTATTGAAAAGTATAATGTGTGAAATTAAATTAATGTTTACGTCCTAATACTTGATATCTGTTCTCTGATTCCTTTAGTTTGAGAAAAAATTTATTGACCAAGATTAATTTTGTAAGTAAATTAACTCAACTGGGCCGCAGAAATGTTCAACTCGAGTCTCAACTTTGACGGCCTTGACGTACACCATTAATTACACTAATTGCTATTTATTTTGTAATAAAAGTAGAAAGTGTGCAGAATTAAAAGTTGCATTCTTTGTGGAATAACTTTCTTCTGTTAAATATTAATCTCGCTACATAAAGGAAATTCACACTTCCTATACTCACCAATTCACGCATACTTAGTGAATATATCATATTTTAATTTTTTTTAATTAAAAAGATTAAATTGCGATAGAAGAAAAGGTAATTTCTGAGATAACAAGATGCAATACATTTCAAAGATTAGCAGCACTTGACTAATTATGAAATTTTGAGAAAACGGTATGTGCCAAATTTTTGCGAAGGCTTTCGTTTCTTAATTTTGATTTTTGTTTCTTAACCAGATTTCAGTTGTGACTTTATAAAATATCTTAAAACTTCCGTAATTATTGCAAGAATTGTTTTAAAATGAGACAACAATTTATCAATTGATACTGAAGAAATTTGTAAAAACCTAATTTGTTTATCTTTAATGGTTCTAAAGTTATAAAATACAAAGCATTCCTTTTTTGAAAAGTGCAGACGGTGATGTAACGAATGTTTAGTTGACTATGTATGAGTTGCGCAATGCAACATTGCTTTTTACATTATTTTGTCGCATTTAGTTTTTTAAATCATTTTTTTCTGGGTATTGTTGAGCATGGTTACGAAGTGTTTAATATTTATTATGCAAATGATTATACTGAAGAAGGTAACAAGCCGAAAACGTTTTAGAAATCAATATTAAGTAAGTGATATAGTTAAGTTGTATCTACATATTATTTTTTTCTGTTATTGGTTGATAATTTTTACTTACTGAAATATTTGAAACAAGTTTCAAATAAAGTTGTGATTCGTAGTGTTCTTTACTTGTGCAATCAATATGCTTCAAGAGTTAGAACTAGACCAGTCAATTTTCATAGATGAACTGTACTTCATAAATGAGACAAAAAACAGATTTGTTTGTCTAATGATATTAGAAAGTCTATATAATATTAACACGTTGGGGACCTGTAGGAATACATGATCTCACAAAGATTGGCGCTACGCGTTTGACCAGCAGGCTCACGTAGACCGTTAGATGGTTCACGAAAAATTTAAGATTTTTTTCTCAATAATGGACAAATAAAGTGATTAAAATCGTTTATTTTTCTGCTATTAGGTTCTTTCTGTCAAATGGATGGCTGTAGATGATAAAATTTGATGATAAAATGGAATAATTTCAATCGAAAACAAGACCTATTAAGATTTAGAATTACTTTTTAAAACTTCGCAGTATTATAATATCGATAGAGTTAAAAGTTTAAAGTGAAAAGTGATTTTTACAATAATAATAATATATTTTGTACATACATAATCGCGCAATTATTTATTTATTGTTTTAATTATAAATTGCAGTGACAGCGAGGTGCATATTCGAGGGACACGGGTTCAAATCCTGCTGGGTTATATTCAATATAATATATACTTTCATAGAATTCAGTCCCAAAAACTGCTAATAACCCTGGTAGTTGTTGCAGTATAATAAAATGGAGGCCAAGCACGGTGTCGGTAATCGGCATGGAATTGCGTCAAAAACCAAACTAAAGGTGGACAGAAAATTTCATCTTAATCGGTCGAAGATATCACTGTGGAACAGCAAATTTCCGATTAAGATGGCATTAACTGCATTCGATCAATCACAATTTTCTAAGAAAACAGGTTTTTCAAAATTTTCCCTGGACCCAACGTTTTTTTTTTTATTTCGATTTTAGTGTTTTGCCGAATTTTGTTTGCAATTTGATATATTGTCCCATTACGTCCGTAATTATTGTTAGATCATTTAGCTGTTTTCAATAACAATTCGTAAATAAATACAGAGGAAATGTGTGAAAACGTGATTTGTTTATCTTTAATAGTTTCGAAGTTATACGTTCTCAAAGTGAGAATTTGCGAAAAAGTGCAGACTTTAATTTGAACGCATATTCCAAACAAATATTCATTTTGAATGAAATGAAAGTATGTTCACTAGATTAAGTATGAATTGCTTAATACCATATAATAATTAATACTTAATACCGCTAGTATTCTAATTTTCTTGACGCATTTAGTTTTGAAGATGTTGAAACTCGATATTTACTCATTTTTGCAACTACAACAGTTCCAATTGATTCGACTCTAATTTCTTATGCTGCATCTTGAGGCACAAGATTATTATTCAATTAATTATCATTAAAATACTTTAGTGCTAAGTTTAGTTTATCTTTTTGAAGAGTATTATTTTCATGTTTTTTATTTTGTGTCGGACGTATCATCAGTTTCATAAAATGTCAATCTTTTGCCTTAGCGAAGCTATAGAAAGGAATACAGCAGCAAAATCAACCCTCAATTAGACATCACTTGAGTTGTACGGAACGCGTGGACGCAACGCGTGATTCATCAATTTAGAGAGTACCGGAATTTGTGTTACTGAGTTATTCGTTACACTCCACCACGTGTGTTGAACATCTAAAATCCTAGAAAATCTTTACCCATGCGAAGTTCACCCTGTCTTATGTCTTTGGAAGTGCAAAAGTAGTTTGTTATTTACGTATTACCGCTGCTTCTACCTGTGTGCCTGTGTTCCATGTTGACAACCACTACAATAGGTAATGAGAAATTAATATAATTTTTAAATTATTGATAAAATAATTAATGAGGAAAATTGCGAATTTAATGAATAGTGGATTTTTGATTAATATTTATTAATAATTACATTAAAGCAATATGCTTGATTTGAAAAATCTATATGCGAATTCAATTTGCGTCGCCACCAGGACACAAAAGTAAATATGACTGACAAAAATCATTAAAAGTACATCAAAACGTTTTTAAAAAATGCAAGGAACAAAGTTCAAATTCAGCTCAAAACATTCTTACATATTTTGATATTAACTCTGATCTCGCTGAAAAAAACGAAAACAGAGGAGAGAAGCGTATAAATCGGGTGAAGTTGACTCATATTGACTCATATACTAGATACGTTTTAAATTTTGAAAAAATATTAAAAAAAAAGAAATGCAATTAAACTCGGATTTCATCTAAAAATATATATTTTTCAGAAGACAACGACTTTATTTTTTCGTTATTGAAAAAAGAACGCAAATTGGTTGAATTGAAAATCAACCGAGACAAAACAGAAAATTATTTTAGGTTGTTAAATATGTCAAAATCTTCATTTTTTTGTCTTCAAACAATTTTATTTTAATTAGTTGTAAATTCTTATATTATCACTACTCATATAAAATATTGGGTGGTTACACACAGCACTGTGATTTTGTAATTACCCACTGGAAACCAAGGTAGGAAGCGTGAAGGTGTTAAAAGTTGTATCTTTTATTATTGCATTTTCTTCTGGCAAAGAAAATGTTATCAATCTTCAAAATATTAAAAATGGAATTTTTCTTTTCCAAAAATTTGTGTGCCTTTGGCAATTATGTTTATTTTAATGTAAAGTGATTTGAATACGTCTTGACAATTTCATGTCATTTTGATTGTTAAATTGTTTTGCTTGGAATTCAAATAATCTGCATTAAAGATGTTTAAATTTGCAACAATGACAATAAATATTGCAACTATAGCTAGTTTGTGGGGGACGAATCATAGTGTTTGAACTGACTAAATATGAGAATAAACTTTCCGTTGCAATATCAAATATATATTATGAAACTTTGATATAATATCTAACGTATTTTGTTATAATTTATCATTTAGATGTATTTTTTGAAGCTTACTGTTGCATCACACTAGTTCGCCCTTTCATTATTATACTGCATCTACTACTATTGGGAGTTGATTTAGTGAGGATATATATTATTTGATATACTTTCAGAATGGTTTAATCCCGGGTCTTCCGGATATATGCTCTGCTGCTACATTTAGATTTATTATACAATTATTTACATAAATTATGACAAAGATGTAACTCCGCGGAGTTTCGGAAGATGTATAATAAATTTATTTATTGAATCTCAATTGGTTGAACAAGCAGTAGCGACTTTCTTAATTTGTACACCTAACAATGGACAAAAATACAGAATTCTCTATAATTGCACAATACATCTAAAGAAACAATTGGAAGGAACCAAAAGCTCTCACGAGAATTGCGCCTACGATAAAAGTGCCCGAAAACAAAACCCAAAAATTAATTCATTCCTGAACTTTTGATCATATCACTGGTTTTATTTGTATTAATGCTATCAACAATATTCAATTTAGAATTGCACTGAGTTACGTAATCGTGCGCTATAATCTTCCTTGATGAATTTTATAAATATCTGCTATCTATATTTTTATAAAATACACAAATATGAAGTCACTATTATAACACAACACAACATATAACTGTAGCAGTGTCTGTAGCAGTGAAAGCGAGGTGCGTATTCTGAGGACACGGGTTCAAATCGTATTCAATATACTTCTACCGATTTCAGTCTCAACAACTACTAATAACCGTGGTAGTTGTTGAAGTACAATAGAATGGGGGTCAAGTCCGGCGTCGGTATCCGGTAAAGATGCAGTACGCTCTAAAAATAACAATAAGAACTGAAGAGAATCAAAAACCAAATTATTTCTAACTTAACAAACGATACAAATGTATGTGATGGCACTAAAGAAAATAGTTAAATCTATAAAAACAATTTAAAAACTCAAATCTCTTTAATAAACATACTCAGTTACCCTTTCAATCAATTCTTAAATTCTTACCAGCAAGTAAACATTTCTAATTATTAAACAAAACCTACATAAATAAACAAAATAAAACAACTGGCAAGAAGTTTTTATACATTCATATTAAGTAAGTGTATTAAGTAAGTTATATCAACATAATGAATTTTAAACACTTTGTTACCACACTCAACCAAATACAAAAGTAAATTAAGAGGTTAATTAAGAAGAATATAATATGAAATTAAAATTTTAATTAAAGGGTACCAGCAGGCATGCCCAGGTAGTATTTGGTTAAACCATATAATCAAATGTTTTATCAATTTTGTAAGAGATTTGTCCTCATTTAACTAGATTGTAGTTGGAGCACGTCGCCGTGTCGTAATTATTACCTGAAACTGGAATATTGATTTCCACTCTTTAACTTACCACTTAACCTATCTACCATAGCAGTACTGAAATATACATAATAATAATTGTATATATTTAATTTTCTAATTTAAAATTTTCCAAGTAAAAATAACAATGTTTAGCAGATTTCTGGCTCCGAATTTCGTCTCTAAATTATACGAAAAGCAAGGCCACATCGTGCAGATGTAACAACGAATTTGAGTATAAAATGTTGGAGTTTTTAAATCGTATCAACTTTCTACCCTAGTTTCAGTTCCCGATCCGCTGAAAATTGGAGTCTAATCTGTCGTTTCACTTAGGCAAACATTGAAAGAATTTCTCTCTCAACAAGGATAGGAAATGTTATATTGGCGTACTTGTGGCAAAACATTAAAATTTTACGTTAAAAAAAAGGCAATATTTCTTATCAAATTCAAGTAAATCAAAGTAAAAGATATTATAGGTTATTGCGAATTTAAAGCAAGGTACAAGGACTTTTTTGCTAAAGAGTGTGCTTTGAAAGTGTATAATTTACTAAGACATAAAAGTATTCTGATGTAAAAATATATTTATTTCTAGAATTATTATTATAGAAATATTTATTTTAATATTTTCTCTGCAATATGTGTACTACATATGAGCACTTAATATTCTTGTAAAATTTTAGGATGCTGCTTGTAATAAAAATGTGGAATACAATTTTTCTTATTATAATAAAAAGTAACATACCTCAACTGAAAAATAAAATCTGAAAATATTTTTGCGTTGTACCTTTTATTTCAATTGCATCTAGATTTGTGGATACGCATATGAAAAAGAGTTTTCTTACCTTGAAATTAATGCCTTTTTCATCTTCTAATTATCTTAGATGTGTGTGATATTCAAACGTATGCGATTTTCTTTCTACTTTTCCAGTTGTTTCGTTGTATAAATGGTTTATATATAAATTTTAAAAATAGTATTTCTGAGAACAAAGTAAAACTATCTTTCTATCCATCCAATATATGAAAGAGTAAATATACCCAGTTTGCTTACTAGGGAAACCAGGTACAAAAATAAAACTTGTTTCAGCTGACATTTTCAAGGATGAGAAAGTTTCAAAAATATATTAATATTTAATAGTTCAAAAGCCTAACATTTCAACGAGAGTTTCTTAAAAGCAAAAAAAAAGTTTTGCAAGAAAGTAATTTTTCATAGGATTCACTCTCTTACAAAAAATGTACTTCATTAATTCTTGTCAATTCTAAAAGAAAAGCATAGGGAATTCTTATTTTTTATGATTAATTATAACAAAGTGGAAATTTTTAATCTATTTAAATGAAATCAATTTAATAGATTGTCTTAATCATAGAATAGCTGCATTATGCTATTCACCTTATCACACTTGAGCTTAAATTAAATTTATTACAACTACCCGCTTCCCTAAATTGAGTAAAGTTCGCAGCAAAATGAAACTCTATGGATTATTCTCAGTCGCATATTCAATCTCCTTTCATCACAAATGCATTGCTATTTTAGTGAATCCGAACTTTATGGTTTTGCTTTGAGAATGAAAACTGTGTTTGCTCCTTTAATTCTTCCTCAAAAGCTGCATATCTGATGGGTAGCACTAAAGCTAGTTTAATGATTATCGTAAATTGCAGGTCGGTATAATTGAGTTATGTATTACTTTGTACGCCAAATTGAATAGTTTAAAATTAACTATCTGCTTTCACGTTTTATTAAATGCATTTGCACCACCTCAAACAAATTTTAATAGCGGTATTACTTTGATTTGCCAAATATTTTATTTTTGATAGATTTTTTATTTATATTATAGTATATCTTTGATTCAGGTAACTTTTTAATTAATAAAATACAAAATAAAAAAATTGATTTAATATATTAGAAGTTTTCACTTTTTATCAATTTTCTATCAAGCTTCTATAATTTAAATGAGAAAAATTGTGTTACCAGTATTTTGATTTTTATAATCTTATTAAAATGTGAAAATATAACTCAATGTTGAATATACAAGGCAAAATAAAACCCATTTTGTTTTCCTCATAAATTCTATTTTAAGATGTGAGTTTAATTTCAAAATTTCTATATACATACTTCAGTAAACTGATCGATAGGTTTATGTTTATGACAAGGAAACAAAGCAAATCGTAAAACGCCCCTGCTTTAGAGAATACATAAAAACCATCACACAGACTAATTAATTAAAAACAACGTTGTTTCCACTAGACATGCCTTAAAAATGTTTAACACAGTACAGATAAACAGTGCGAACAATATGGGAATTTTAAAATATAAGTTTTTTTTATAATTTATAAAACAATTATAAATTTGCTTCCCAACTTTTATATTTTGGTGTACATTAATTTATTATTAGAATACTCATCAGTTTGCACCATACCATACTCTTTGTTTATCATCACTCTCATTTCAGTTATTTCCTAATTATAAATTTTTACTGTTGTTTAATTACAAACATTTCTTTTTTTTTTTTTCTAAACTTGGGTTGATGACTTGTTTTGCGCAAAGAGAAAATCAAAAGGAATATTTATGATTTGCATATTATATTCTAAAGTATTAACATGTTGCATGGTTCATCCAGCCATATTTTCTAATCAGAATTGACATGCAAGTTTAAATATGTGTAGTCAACTTGAGAATAACTTACATTTTCTCCTTCTGTTTCCATATTTCGGTTGAAGAAATTTTTTTTAATATTTGCAATATCTTAATAAATTAAATTATTTGTTTTTGATCCAATTATCTTCCATTCTTTAAAACTTTTTATAAAGAACTAAAGTTTTACGCAAGTTTCAAGACTTTATTTACTTCATATATTTTATAGAATTATTGCAGCAATGCTTTGCCGGCCAGTTTGACAAATAATCAACTCCACAGCTTTTCCGAGGAAAGCAGAAACCTCTGCCAGAAATCGAAATTCGCGCAAATCTTTGTGCTTGTTTCCGCATTGAATGTCGTCAGTGAACTGCCGCTCAGGTGGACTGTTCTGCGTTGGAGTCTGTTTGGAGCTTTTCCGATTTTCCCTCCATCTTTCTCAGCTGCGTCATTCTCTTCACATTCGCACAACGGAACATGCGTAAAGCTTGCATAAGTTTTCAGTAGACAACGTGAATGCGACAAAAATAAAATTGTTGCGAACACTCAAACTTATCCATAAATATATATTTCTATTAACATTCAGGAAGGCGATTAAATTAAAGTAAGTTCCTTGAAATTACTTTATTTGCCTAGAGTGGATCACTCTTACATCCCTATCCTGGGAGTAGTGGAATCGAAATTCTTTGATGACTGCATTACTACAGAGTAATGAAAAGAAATAAAATGATATTCAAAGACATCGCCGGAACTTTTTGAAGATTTCAATTCTAATCCCGCCACCGCAGTGGAAATATGCTAGTCGGAGATGAGTACAGAAATATACCAACTTCACAACTTCTAATCTATTACTGACCAACAGGTTTTACTTTAGATTAGTACTCAGCTATAGTTTTTCGTGCAAGTTTATATTTAAAATATTCGGCAATCATTGTTGAACTCATGATGTGCAAAGTTGGTCTTAATTTAACGGGCGCATGACGATATTATTAATTAAGCACGGTCAATAACAGGCAGGATGCAGATGGGTCAAGCAGAGGCAAAATGGCATACCCTGGCAACATATAATTGGTTTGCTTTGGTACAGTTTAGGCATTATTAGTGTGTGGAAGTAAATTTCTGAAATTAGACTAAACACATACTCTAATCCAAAGGTTCGGCAACCTTTTTCGGACAGCGGGCCATTTAAAAACCAACGAAATTACGCAGGCGACATATTGAATTTTGGGTGTTATCAAGAATAAATACAGAATAAACCATATTTTTAATATAATAATATAATAACAATAATGCCAGGAATTAAAAATTATACAATTTATAAAAGAAATAAAAGCCAAAATATATTTCTTAAATGATCTTACCATTTGTAGCTTGTTATGTACAGCAATTAATATCGAAATATGTAAGGATGTTTTGAGCAATATTGAACTTTATTTGGTTTAGTGTCCTCTTCTGTAGCAATACTAAGACTTCTGTAAGATAAACGAAACATGACACTAAATTGTTTCAATGTTAATCAATAGAACAATAGATCCTTGTGCCCCAAGGTGAAGCGTTAGAAATAAATCGCTTTTTTTCAGAAGTAACGGCACGCTCACGTCATAAGTTTGTATGCCCTTGGTTTCTAAGTTGCCGACGCCTGCCTTAATCAATTTATTTTTTATTTGCGTATTTCTATATACGTCTTCAACTATTTATTACTTGATATCCTTGATTTTTTTAATATTACACCAAAACTCATTCAATATTAATCATATTATTATTTCTAGACAATCTCTCTGTTTTCGTCTGAAAATGTTATCTACAAATACCAAGCAACTGCGAGGAACATCCTTCACAAAGTAAATACAAAGCGGTTTCCTTCTATTTAGTCTACGACAGAATCTAAATCCTGATCTTAGAATTGAATGCAATTACAAGCTTTGAGAAAGCTTAGTACTTTAGATCCTAAAATCTGAATAGTTCACAGTCTTTACTGTGCAATCTTCAAAATCTATCAGGAAACTTATTTGCTAAGCTATCATTTAATTACGTTAGTGTAAAATATTAATATAATCTGTTTTATATGTAATTGTTTTCAAATTGATTCTCAATCTACTTTAAGACATTATGTTAGTTAAAATTAGCAACAACTGGCGACACCTTTAGAATAATTGATGTTGCGTCATCATACGATAAAAACCAAAACGTAAATATTATGATCATTGAACGATATTCTTAGTTTGTTAGTTGGTATGCACTTACACTCACTATAATGTGTATTAGTAGATATCAATCAAGTGTTTTTTTTCTCAGAATTTATGAGTCACAATTGTTTTTTCTTTTCATAATTCTCTTATTTTAAAAGAAATTATGTTGCTTTGAGTTGAGAATTTTAGGTATTCAAAGTCCGACTCTAGTTTATGTACGGATAGTTTTACGGATGTTTTGAGTTATCTGCTGAACTATAAAAAATGAACGAAATCAATAAAATGGTACTGCACGCTTTAAAAGCATTCGCACAAACTATATTCAGATGAGTTTCAATTCTATCAGCAAATAGAAATATAAACTGAATATTTCCAGGTGCAGCTCAAAAAATAACAAATCTGTCATGTAGGTATTATTTATTAATTGAGTTTGTTTTCATTTAACAACATAAAAATTAATATTATTTTCGAATCAATAACCTTATTTATCTCCTAAACTATTAAATGATTAACAATGTTACTAATACTACATCACAAATATAATTCATCACATTTATTAACCTTTAACGTTCTCTTCCTTGTCACTTTTGAATTTAATATGAGACAAAGTCTTTTAAAGACCATTAATGAATTTTCTGTTTAGTAATCTGCAATACCTTTAGACATTGCAATAACCAAAACAATCCTGACGTGAGGAAGAAGACCTCAACTGTGAGCCGAATGTTGGAATCCACGCCGGGAAAGTCCAAGCGCTGGACTGCAGTGACCAAAACCATACAACGTAACAATTCAAAAACGCAGGCGTGTGGTTTATCTTCAAAGAGCATTCCAATCGTCGTCAATGATCCAATTATATACAATACGAACGAAAGTACTGCAAATGGATTCATGCCCTGGAATGAAGAAATAAATTTAGCATGCAGCTTAATAGAATTGAACGAAAAAAACGAGAAAATTGTCTTACAAACATAGACTTCAAATTTAATTATATTAAATTTGTGACTGTCAACAAAATAAATAACTTGATCAATTTAAAGTCAGACGGTAATCCAATTTACTTACACTTTGTCTTATGCTGTATTGTAATGATTTCTCTCGCAATTTACGAGCGTTTCAGTTTAGTTTAATTAGTTTGCAAAGGTCGGTGTTGCAACAACAATTACCAAATGGTGTCGTAATTAATTATCCCTTTTTAAATGCCCTAATTGGTTGTACAATATAATCATGCATGGCTGTAATATTCCCTCTACGATATAATCAAAATATATATTTAATAAAACTGAACTGACTGCAATTAAAAATTCAATTATCTATTTTAGCTTGCAAATAAATAATTATTATCCTGAACATACAAATTGTTTTCTATTAATTTAGGTTCAATTGCATCCACGTTTTTTTGTTGAAAGCTCTAAAATGTTTTAAACGATGCCGATGGTGCAAATGAGGTCACTCAACATAGCGCGTTTAATTCCTTGCTTGCATTTTTATTTAGCGCATTTTACTTTTTCTGTATGCTTTGCTTGTTAGACAAAATAATTTATAGTTGAAATGTTGAAAACTATTCTGAACAAATATGTTTGTATTTGTTTATCTATTTGAATAACAAACGTAATAAATAAGTTTAAGTGAAGCTATAGGAAGTAGATGAAGTAGACTCGTTTTATTGCGAATTGAAACAATAATTAAAACGTATTTTTAGAGTCTTTTTTTGAAACGTACTTCAACTATATCGGATACCGACATCATTGTACTGCATCAACCACCAGAGTTAATAGCAGTTATCGAATTCTGTGGGAGCCTGGTATGATATCGAATGTGGTCCCAGCAGGATCTGCACCCGTGTTCTCAGAATATGCACCCCGTTATCACTGCTACAGTGAGGCGGCTTACCGATTGAGCTGCGAAGCAGAGCTTTAAAGCAATTAAAAAGCCAATGTGAATTAAAACTTTTGAAATATTTCAATGCGGTTCCTTGACAATTTGGGACTCAGCACATTAACGTTTCAAATGGTTTGACACGCTTGACACGTTCGGGTGTGCCACACCTACCGCCATGAATAATTCATTGAGCGTTTACGAATTTCCTCTCGTTTTAGAAATTTCGCCTCTCTTCACAAACATATTAAAAACTTGGAATATCCGAGGATACTTTAATGAATCATAAACCGTATATAAAATTAGTGTAATTTGTCCATGTGTGTATCAAATATTTGTAATTTAATTAAATTTGAAAACGTTACTACAAAAAGTGTCTTTTAGCGTTATCCTTTATTGTTGAATGCGTACGGTATGCAAATGAACAAACAACGAGAAAATGGCAAACACTCACCACATGTCTCGCAGCGAGCTCGTGGAAACCATAGACTACAACACAAAAGTGCACGAAAATGTAGCCATTACACCAAAGGGGTAGTTTTACGTCGTACTTCTCTCTAGCCACAACCTGGATAAGAACAAAGAGATAAAAATAAATTACATTTGTAGTAGATAATTGTCTACTTTGTTATGATTGAAATGAGTTGGAGGATATTTTCATCACATTGAGGCAAGGTGGAAAACTGGGAAATTTAGATTTTCTCTAGTTTTTCACAGAATGTTAAACTGTATCAACTTTGTTTTTCAATAATAATACTTGTTTTCAGTATAATGTAATTTTGTTGTATTTTGAAACGACCCTACATCACTAATGGAATACAAGCGAAAATGAAGAGAAACGTTGATAAAAAATAACATAAAACATTGTTGGTGGATTTATTCCCGGGAGTATTATGTGCCTGTTTGTTGTTTCCAATCCGACAAAAAAAGACCTAAGCGAAATACTCGCACATACAACTTTTTCAATGACATATCTTCACATTGATATCTTGATCTGACAAAAAAGACTAAAACATAATTGTAACAACTTGACAGAAAAAATCAGTTTTGTTCAATTTTTCTCAAAATACACTCATTATTTTATAATCTCAAACTTTGGTGTTGTGAAAAGATAAAGTTTCAAATAGATTGCTTTGGCGTGAATACAAAAGATAACTCACATCGTGATACCAAGAAAAAGTCAGTGAAAGTAACTTACATGTACCTCCGATAAAAAATAAACTAAGACAACAAATAGAAAGTTAACATATATTCAGTTGTATCTTCAAAGATTTACCTTGACTTTGTCTTCATCCAGGCCTAATCGTGGCTTTCCTGGCTGCCAGCTGGGGCCGTAGAAAATTGAAGCAAGTCTGTCGCTCCAAGTTGACATGCTCAGAAACTTTTCAATTACGTACTGTGTGTAGAAAAACTACAAAGAAAATAGAATCCAGTAAATCACTATAGAAAATGAAAAATAATTAACACCTACTTGTAAATGAATAGAATTAAACGATGGTTGATTGTAAACTAATCCGTAGATAATTTCTTCATCTTCAGCTTCATCGGCAAAAGTACCAAAAATTCTATCCCATACAATGAGGACTCCTCCATAGTTCTTGTCCAGACAGTAGATGTTCGAGCCGTGATGAACTCGATGGTGCTTAGGTGTATTGAAGATGTACTCAAGTGGCCCAAGAGTTTTCACAGCTTGCGTGTGAATCCAGAATTGGTAAAGTAGGTTGAATTGCTGATGTGTGATGAACAGTGAGGGTGGAATGCAGATGGCCAAAGGCAGGTAGAAAAAGAAACCACACCATCCTTGTAGTGCTGACTGGCGCAAACCAACAGCCATGTTGAATTCCTCTGAAGAGTGATGAACTTGATGTTGAGCCCATAAAATATGGATTTCTAATAAAAAAGAATAGTTAGATTGATGGCTGTGCAAAAAAAAAAAACAAGATATTTTATAACGATAATATATTTCTGCATTTTGGCAGTGGAAAAATTGAAACACAATGAAATAGATGAAAATTCCTCACCGTGACATGCCCGATGGACCCAATAATAGCAAAAGTCCACTCCGATAGCAGCCAAATACCACACATAGGGCTCATTCCAGGCTATATCGATCAATCGAAAGTGTTCATAGATGTACATATACAAGTAGCTTTCAGCTCCACGAACCAATAATCTAATCCAAAAAAGAAATCAAACCATTATAAGTTAATACAGAGAAAAATCAAAAACATTTCGTGTACTCTCCAACCAAGAAATGATTATATTTGTCAGAGTATATCAACAACAACTTTTTAATTCTTAATTAAAACGATAAAAAGAAAAAATTAGCCTCGCACCTTTAGGTACCTTCGACAAACAATAAACTGGTTTATACTAAATCGGCGTCATCAAGATTCTATCTCTGACAGTAGTGCTAGGTAGTTAATTATGTACATCAAGGTATCAAGGTCTTAATCGACCTTTGAAGGCACTTTCAAAAAGCATACATTAGCATATTAATAATTCACTTAATATACCTGCCACATTCTTGCATCAAGCCCTGACTAATGCTGGTGATGCTGTCGTTGAGACGATGCGTAGGTTTGCGCTCCAACCACAGCAAAAAATTCTCCAAGACCATGAAGACTAGAAAGTAGGGCCATGCCTTTAAAACAAGAAAGACCGTGTTAAACCAGCTTATTATTTTTATGTAATAAATTAATAAGATGATAGATGATGCTGATAAATATTTAACTTAAATCTCGCGCTAATTATTAAGGTTGAGCTTAACATTCTATTTGTATCTTTAGATACAAACAAAATAAAATTAAGTTTGAATTTTTATTCGCAGTTAAATTTTTCTTATAAACTACGATAATTCAAGAATTTTATTCTAATCTAGATCATTTTGTAACTGTTCTCTAAGGTACAGCCCTGAGGATGTGTATATTAATTTAAATTGAATGTTCACTTAAAACACAAGTGTAATTCATCCTTGACCTTAAGGAGAGGTTTCATGATTAATGTTTGAATATCTGAATGAAACAAAATAACAACATTGATATTATACACATCATTCAAACATATGTAATCACCACCATAACTATCTAATAATTCTAGCATCATTCTAGTTACCTGATTGAAATATTTTGGCACTTCCTGCGCATGTTCAAACGTTGCCGCTGCTGGCATCACAATGTAGAACATGCGTGCAACATCCTGCAGAACGTTCGACAATAAGTCCCCCGGAAGCCAAACAGGAGCAGCCGTTCCAGCAAGGGTGGCATTTCTCTCCAACTCTAGGACAAGAGCGCTGAACCCGCTGGACCAATTCTTGTTTCCTGCCATGTTTGCGGTATGTTGGTGAAAAATAGCGTTCATCGTTGCACCAACGGCCAACGGGGTTTACCTTTGCCTTTCGCTTGTTCTTTGACAAATACCAACTTGTTCTGCGTGCAAACGAGTAACATTGACGCTAGGTGAGATTCAACCCCTTGTTCGACTAGCCGATACTGGTATGAAACAACTATGTACTACGTGTGCGTACGGTTTAGCTGAATGATCAATCGCTTGGTTACTATGGGCGATACTATCTGCGTGGTCGCGTGGTCGCGTGGTGCTTGCTCTGAGATTACTTTGGCAATTGTACAGATTGACTCGGTGCGCACTAATTTATTTATAGTCATGCTTAACGCCGGCGACAGTAACAGCGATTACCAAAGTGGGGGCGAGCGAACTGTTTACGCTCAGTTACTTTGCATACATTATGAGATGGTTGAAATCTCAACAAAAACGTGCATGCAAAGTTTTTCTTAAAGAGCTCACCTCTTTAAGAAAAAAAAATGGACAAGACATTAAATCAGTAAGCTACAAATTTAATTAGTAATGACTCAATTTTGACATTAGCTTCACTTGGAACGAGTGCTAAATGAATTTAACAGCAATTCCAAATAAAACTATTTCTACTTCCGTTTAAATTTATTACTTTACCGCGTCTTAGGATGGCTTGATAAGTATAATTGCGTTAACTAACATTATAGTCGTATTTACGACAATTTCCAGGTATCAGTTTTAAAGTTGAATGTGTTTATCACATGCGGTGTGATCTAAGTCACGACATCCCAAACAAATTAGAAAGGTGTTTATATTGTTTATCATATAGGTATGTGCGCTGTAGATTAATCTGGAATTGCGACGCCGGCAATCACCGGCTGATTAGTATCGTTCACCAGTATTGCTGTTTACGAGATTTCAAGTTCAATTAGCTCCATTTACCTTCTGTCTTGAAGAAGGAGCAATAAATTTCTTGTAAACATGTTCATATTGTTTAATTATTTCTCGATAGAAGACTCAAAAAATTCAGCATTGAAAACACAACATACCACTGTGCCATAATATAATATCTCTTTTAAACCAAAACAGTAATTAAGTTGGAAACAGTTAAACATTGTTAACGTGACAGTGAACAGGCACCACACAAGTTGACTTTGTATTATGTAGGTGGGCATGATGATAGGAAGATAAGTAAATAAGTAAGCACATGACAAAGGAAATGAATTTGTCACTATTATGTTATGATACTCACGATTTGTGATTGTAATAGATTATATATTAATTATTTTATATAGTAGATGAATGTAGTAAGTAAATGGATTTATGTACTTTCATGGAAATACACGTGAAATGTGCTGTATACAATATAATTTCAACTACTGAACCTTGATTTCGTTCAACGATCATTCAGTCATAATATAACTTTGTATTATTTTAATGAAAGCCATTAAAATGTTTGTCACATTCATGCTGAATCCACACAAATTTCAAAATTCTTTATTCTTAGTATAACAGAAGTTACATGCTCAACAACATGTAATTTATTTTTGTTCAAAAATTGTCTCAACTGTTATGAATTCTTCACATTTTTGCATCTACTTATTAGAATTTAAATTCGCCTTAATTTATGAGTTGGTGAACTCTTATTTTGGAAAATTTTCCTGCATTCTCGACGTAGTTGCAATCAGTTTTTTTGGCCTTAAATAAGAAACAGCATTATGCGCTTAATTTTGCAATACGCAACTAGTTTGGCAGACCTTAAACGGGTGATATATGCCAAGAGACTGGCAATAGACCAACAATACTTTCGTAACAGATTATGAGCAAATTACTGACCGTGGTATATTTAGTATAATAATGACAATTATTTTTCTCTTGCTTTAAAAGACTAGGATAATTGCGCAATGAGTATACTTACTTATTCTGTTGAAATCGTTGCTGAAAAATCAAACTTATACAACTTTAGTACTGTTGTAAGTGAGTACTTATAAAGAATGCTTTACGTTTCATTACCTTGTTTTATAGAAAAATGCATAGTTACTTACTGATAAGGCTTATCAAAGCAAAGCATATAATTTCAATTATAATTTCTAGGAAATGTTGGTTTGATAGTTATTTTAATACAAAAATTTTCTTATTGTTTAAAACTATTTAATTTCTACTGTATTTTGGAATAGAAATCTTTCTCTAATTTAAACAAAAATTCACTACCTTCATTATTAATTAAAATTACAATATAAATGAGTCAAAATAATTCCGGTAGAGGTTGGATTATAATGAATATATTACACAAACCTCTCCGACGTTATCTGCTTTTGCAATGCGTTTGACATCGCTTTCAGTAGGCATTATTCGTTTCAGGTACAATCACAAGAAACGAAACAAAGCAAAGCTTGCGTGCGTTGCAATTATTTTTAAGTTTCTGTTTATATAGACCGTTTAGGGTAACGATCTAACACAATTTATTCACATCTAATGCAAAATGACTCCGAATATATATCCATTTTATTCCAGCTGATCGCATTTTAAAGGTAGCTTATCATTTTTTTCAACTTATTTAATAACCGATATTAAAGAAAATAACGCCAATTTTAAACTTGCTACAAAATGTTATAGATTTACCCTTTTTTGATGATAATTATATTTTCCGTTCACATATAATTTCTGTCGCGCAATTAATTTGTAGTATAATATAATTAATTATGAACAAAATAAATTAACGATGTCCTATCTCAAATTAATATTTTATTACATATTTTAATTTTATAACACATATAGTAGCAATAAAGAAATAATTATTTCTAGCCTT
>JAODIE010002221.1:19102-135639 GCA_027575565.1 Diploeciton nevermanni
TTGCAGGCGAAAATATTCACTTTAGGTAAATAATCATGATGAACAAGAAATATTTGAGTGTTGTATTTCTAACAACGTGTTCTAAGATTGCTTCTAGACCAGGTAAACTCAACAAAGTTGCTAGAAAAAACATGAGAAAAGAAAATAAGATTTTATTTATAACTCTGCTTAAAATTATTCTAAACTTTTCACAGAAATACTGATTATTTCGTAACCAGTTGAGTATTCCATTTATTTTAGCAATTAAATAATTTGTGAAGTTTTCGAAAAAAGTATATGGCTGCCATTATCTCTAAAATATCAACATACAACATGTGAAATCAACGGACGTTGTTAAAGACTCAGCTTGAATGACACAGATTGCAAGAGTCTTTCTAACATCTTGTTTGTTAATATAATCATAATACAGACTTAGGACATTTCCGCTTCGTTAGTAACTAGTCCAAAGCAAGAAAAGAGTTACTTATGGTTATAAAATGTATTTTTCGCTACGTTTTGCTTTCAGCAAATGTTTGGAACTTTCAGAGCCAACAAAGAGCTGGCATTGCATCAAGCATATGCATTCGCCAGGCTGCTACTTTCGTCTCTAAAAATATATAAAAGCAATTGTATGAGATGCTAAAAGTTTAAGTTGAATTGAATTACCATCATAGCGACATGACGGTAACTATCGGCCAAGAATTCACGAAGAATAGAAATGTGCGTCTTGATAAAGCTGCTACACATGAGATTAATTATATAGATTGAACAATTTGATTAACATAATTTAAGTAATTTCATTTCAAGGAACGAAACAATAACAATATTCACAAGGTTGAAATTGTTACGCCAGCAAGAGTGCAACATATAGTCACAAATATTTTCTTTCACCCGATGTTTATTAACAATCGAAAATAGGAAATTAAAGTATTCCAATTGCTTCGGTTTCGATTCATGTCGGATGCAATTACAGGCATAACAAAACTTATTATCCCCATACCGATGTGTGCTATAGTGCTTCCAACAAAAAACTAATTTTTTAGGCGACAAAATACTGAATAAAGGCATTAAATCATTTTCTAAATTCTTATTTTTAGAAGAATTTTGCAAATGTGAAGCTATACAATTATTTGTTAAATAATTAACTATAATTTAATGTTAATATTATTTTTGATCAGTTTGAATCTCAAGTATATTCAATAATATATATTCTCAGAGAATTCAGTCCCAATAAGTGCCAATAACCCTAGTAAGTAATGCAGTACAATGGAATGGAGAATGAATACGGTGTCGGTCTTTAGTTTAATTTTTAAATTAGCAATATTATTGTTTTTTCATTTAGGATGCGACTTTAGTTTTTTATCGTAATTTCTAGAATAAACATGAAATATGAGCGATTTGGTACGTGATAACAACAAATTCAACATAATTAAATTAAAAAAAAAGTCATTTTGTAGATGAAACCTGCCTATAACACTTACTTAATATTGGTTTGTAGAAAGTTTTTCACTTGCTGTCTAATTTTTAGTATAATAAGTAATAGTTACAGCTTATATAGTGTTATAGTTTATTATGTTACATAATGAATATTAAACACTTAAAAAAGGAATTTATTGCTGATCACATATAATACGTAGAAGAATTGATGAATTGTCGGGGACTCCCAACAGTACTGCTTCTCCGTATAATGCACTCAGCTTAATCAAGATTAAATACGCTTACTACTATTTAGATCGATTACACTATATGCATAGCAATAACTAAACAATGTGGATACAATGTGTGATTCCTTGCTTTTATTTTCACTGTAATTTCATTGAGGAACTAGAAGCAAAAAATCTATTTATATTTGTGAAAATGCAGTTATTAAAGTTCTATTACAATTTCAGAACAATAAATATCTTTCTAAGGAGTAGGTCCTAATGGCATCCACACGTTCTGCCAACATTTCAGCATGCACACAAACAGATCGGGTATGAATGGTTCATTTATGACAAATAGCATGGAGTGTCAAGAACTATGATAAATAGTAATGTATTTTTGTAATTTCTGTGTACTATTATTCTTATTCGTACTACATACATTGGACTTTAGGGCAAAAACTGCTAAGATAGAAATACTTTTTAATGAAGATGAAACTTAACTATAACACATTTAGTAACAATTAATTTGTAAACATTTCGGCTTATTGTCTGTTTCAATATATATTCTACTAAGTAGAATTATACTGAAAAAAGCAGCAAGTCGAAAACGATCTACAAATTAATATTTACTAAGTGTTATAGTTAAGTGCCATTTCATCCACGTGATAAATTTTAACCACTTTGTGACTATACTCACATTTTTATTTTCGTTACTCTTTTGCAACATATGCGGTTTAAATTAGAATTTACTGAAAACTAGAGCTGAAAATTACTATTACAATCTATTACATATAAATATTAGAATATTTTATTGCTTCTTGTACACCACATTTTTATTTTTGCAAAATAACAAGATTAATGCAATTAAACCAATTTAGCTTGAATTATACTTGATTAGTGTTTTCTTGATTTTGGTTACTAAAGGTACGATGTTAATTGTATTGGAACAAATTCACTATGGTACTTAGTTTATATTTATAAATAAATCGTATTCGACTTATTGCATAAATATAAAGCGAGCATCAATGTAAATTTATCCACATACAATTATATTTTAGAATTATCGGAATGTTGTTAAATGTATTTAAAATTGAAGGCTGTTAACATAATCCTTATCTCTTAAGTGTTTCAACGACCCAATCAAGATCTTACATCAGGAAATGGGTACTTCCTTCCATTCTTGTTTATTGATTCATTATTTCATTAAGGCCAGAATAAACAAATCAATAGTTTCAATAGGTTAATTTAAAAAAAAAGTTATGTAAAATATTTGTATGTCCGAGATATCAAATAAATAAGAATTAATCACAGTCAAAATAAACACAATTTACTGTTCATACTGACCATGAAATTTGTTCACTAAAGCAAACTCTGTTTAGTAGTCATTAGTACAAGTTTACATGCTTAAATCGATCCGTCTTGTAAAGCACCTTCGTCGAATTTCAAAGAAGCATCTTGATTTTTCCTACTTCCTACTTTGCATTAATATCATTGTGGAAATAAATAGTCATGTAAATTTATATTCAGTTAAAATTGTGTCAATTCAATGACATAAAGGTCAGCCATTTTTAACATAATACGACGAAGTAGTGATTGCTCAAAGTTAATACATTTGATCTTTATTGGGCATATGTCATTGTAATTGAGGGTTTGATTAGTAACATTAACAATGTTCCACATTGCACTTGATGCACTCGATGCACTTTGCAATAAAATAATGACCTGATTTCAGTGGCGGAACAAGTCATTAAGAAAATAATTCCACTCTTTGATAAATAAATAATTATTAATCACTGAAACAATTATCGTGTGAGTAACGCAAGTCCTAATGCTATCATTCGTTGTTAATTGCAGTTTAATTATTTGTAATTTATCGCATGCAGACAGACGTTTAGTCACATGATTGATAAAATAATAATTACATGAAATGAAAATTACTCTATAGAACTGCAAATTTCTAATTGAGTTAGCATCAACTTGATTAATTGTACGCCTCGCGCAGCCAGAGTCGACTAATTCGAACTGTTGCAGTTGCGTAAATTAGTCAAAATCGAGTTTCAATTTTTAGACTTAAAAAAATTCTATATCAAAAACCAATTGCGACAAGAAAATTGAAATAGTAGTGTCGTATTGTGAAACTCATATTTAATCGAGTGAACATACTTTCATTTCATTCCAAATCTATATTTGTTCGGAATATGCATTCATATCGGCGTCTACTTTTTCATAAAAATTCACTCAGTTATTAAACTAATAACTTTGTAATAATTCAAGATTAACAAATTACGTTTTCACATATTCCTTCAGTACCTATTAACAAATTACTATTGAATACAAGTAAATAATCTAATAGCAAACACTAAAATCCAAATTAAAAAAAAAAAAATTTTTTTTAAGAAAACTGTTTTTTTCTGCAATCGGAAATTTGCTGCTGCACAGTGTAATTTGGATTCTTGTACTTTTCAAATTCTAGTGATACAATAAATCATTGCTTTAAAGAATGATTGTCAAAAATTGTGATTGGAAGTATTTTAACTGCATTGTTGAAAGAATTTTCAAACAACGCAAAAATATTCTTGAAATATATGCTATACATATAATTAATGAATACGTTGAACGTGTTTACTACAAAATTAATGGAAAAGTAATATTAATTACTTGCATGATTAAGTATTACTACAAGTAATACAAACAACCAAACATAATGTATTCTTCATTCATACGAATGTCATTTACATATTTAAATTTTTTGCATTTGAAAGTTTTTTCTTCGTAAATACTTGAACATATATAGATGTTTAAAACTGTTAGATCTTCTATGAAAAAATATAATGCTTTACATTATAGAATTTCCTGAGAATTGTCTCTACATTCAGTATAAACTGAAATAGTTTTTGTAAATTATGCCAATAGGTATTATTGTATGATTCAACAAGCTGATGAATAACGTGATCGAGTTACATAGTTTCATAGTACTTAACTAAATTAGAAAAATAACTTTATCACTGTTTAATTAGGACTGGATTTTGTTTTGTACAAAACAATAATAATGTGATGTAAGTGACCAAGCATATTACAGAAATGTAGAATTAATGTGTCGTTACTCTGACTATCTAGGCATGGCAGGAGACGCCCAGTTAGGTCTACAACCTGTACTAGTAGCTTTTTATTAGTTTGCTGAATTAGTTATTATTTAATAGGTATTATTAAATTCATCGCAAATTTAACTGAATTAAATCAGTTAAAAATCTGCGACGCGAGTCTTTAAGAAGTTTCTCGTATAAATTAAATTCTACTAAAAAATGATTGAGTATATCTAATATATTCAGAGTATTGTTGAGTGTGGTTACGAAGTGTTTAAGATTCATTATGTTGTACAACTGCACTATAACACTTACTTTTTGTTTTTAGGTAAAACGTTTTCGGCATGTTGCCTTCTTCAGTATCATGCCGAAAACGTTTTACAAAAATTAATTTTAAGTAAGTGTTATAGTGCAGTTTTTCAACATAATATTCAATATTGTTACGGAATCCACTCTCTCAATAACTGATAATAACCCTGATAGTTAATCTAGAATTCTGAAGTGAAGAACGAATACGGTGTCGGTCTAATAATTGTAATGCGATGAAAAAAGTATAATAATTATAAACAGATTAAATATACGGAATAAATAAAATAGACGGCTGTTATTCTTTAAATCAATTGAAAGTGTCAGAAATTTTCGTTAAACTATTCATCTCAATAATATGCAACATATCATACATGTGCATGCTGTGCTGCGTGTCGTTACGATTCTTCAGTTGCTATTTCCTCTGCCGTTTGGGTTAGTCAAATCGATCAACCAGTAATATTATCACACATTTATCAAAGAATCAATTATTTACCATGGTGGAAATGGATTCTTGGTCGGAAACTGAGGCCTACGGGCTAGGCTGTGCGATGGAATACTTCTCGGATCATGATGAAGTCTTGAACATGGTTGATAATCTAAACGAAGTTCTTCAGCAAGGTAATTCACAAATCGAACGTGCATATGAAAGATTTGTTGATATTTTGAAGCAATATCATGAACAACCGCATCTTTTGGACACTCATCTTGAACAGATACTTGAAAATATGATAAGAATTATTAGGAATAAAGAAAGTTCAATGCAACTTATACATGCAATATTCAAATATATGTATGTCATTACAAATGTTCGGGGATATAAAGTAATTGTCAGGCAGTTACCTCATGAAGTAAGCAGTTAAGAAGTTCTCGTTATTTGTTTATATGATAAGTTCTTTATTTGGCTTGATAGGTTGCAGATTTTGAACCAGTTTTAAAGTTACTTGAACTGCAAAATCCCACTGATCCAAATACCTGGACCAGCAGGTATATATTATTATTATGGATGTCAATCATTGTGATGATTCCATTCCACATGTCTCGACTGGATGCTTTTGATCCAGAAGTAACTGGAGATGCTGTGGAGAAGACAGTGATGGAAAGAGTTTTGGATGTATGTAAGACATACACTGTTCAGCCTGACAAATGCAGAGATGCAGCAGCATTTTTAATTTCAAAGTTTCTCACAAGGTAGCACTTTATTTTTTATTGATATATCAAACTTATTTTGTGAGTTTATTCTAGAACTGATGTGAAGGAAAAACATTTGGGCACATTCTTAGCTTGGGCATGTGAATTGAGCATTTCACAATCAAGCAGTTCTTATGTAAAATATGGTACGCTATCATCTATTGCAATGATTTTAAAACATGGCAAACGTGAAGATGTCATCCCTCATGCATACAAACTTCTCTCATGGATCATTGATGATGAATTTAAAAACCATCCTGGAAGTAACATACAAAAATTAGTATCCAAGATAATACAGCGCATTGGATTAGTTTTCCTGCCTCCAAAAATTACCAAATGGCGCTACCAACGCGGCAATCGTTCCTTAACAGCGAATTTATGTTCTGGCGACAGTGATGCAGCGGTCAAATCTACAACAATGGCAGTAGATGAATTGCTTGATTCTCCAGAAGCGAATGTGGATGTTCCAGAAGAAATTGAAGAGATTTTTGATCAACTTATTCAGGGCTTAAAAAGTGGTGATAGTGTTGTAAGATGGTCTGCAGCCAAAGGCATTGGCAGAGTTACTGGTAGACTTCCCAAAGAGTTTGCTGATGATGTGGTAGGATATGTTTTGGAATTGTTTAGTCCTCGAGAGGGATTTGGAGCATGGCATGGCGGATGTTTAGCATTGGCGGAGTTAGGACGGAGAGGATTGTTACTGCCTTCAAGACTACCTGAAGTGGTACCCGTTGTTATGCAGGCTTTGGTTTATGATGAACCTAAAGGATATGCGTCTATTGGGAGTCCAATTCGCGATGCAGCTTGTTATGTCTGCTGGTCTTTTGCGCGAGCTTATGAAACTTATGATTTAGCACCGTTTGTGAATGATATTGCTGCGCAATTGTTGATAGTTACTTGCTTTGACAGAGAAGTAATTCCATTTACATTGACTAGAAATTATTCATCATGTTTCCTTTTTTAGATCAACTGTAGGCGGGCAGCTTCAGCAGCATTTCAAGAAAATGTCGGTCGCCAAGGAACATTTCCACATGGCATTGACATTCTTACTGCTGCAGATTTCTTTGCAGTTAGCGTACGCACAAACGCCTTTCTCATCATTAGTGTATTCATTGCTAAATATCATGAATATACATTGAAAATGATTGATCATTTGGTAGAACGTAAAGTACCTCATTGGGATATTGCAATTCGGGAATTAACAAGTAGAGCATTGAATCAACTGACACCAATGGCTTCTATCTATATTGCAACAACAGTTTTGGATGACTTATTCACGAAAACAATTAGCATTGATTTGAATACCCGTCATGGATCTATTTTAGCGATTGGAGAGATACTTTTCGGTCTATCAACTTTTAAAGTACGCATTTCAGCTGTTAACTCAAATGCTGTTGAAGCCGCAAAATCCTTGGTGAGCACATGTAAAGAAAGAATGTATTACATAGGCATGGGTGGTGAGTTAATGAGACTTGCAACATGCCACTTCATTGATAAATGCTCACAAGCTCGCATGCCTTACCATGGAGATTCAGTTACCGAAGAGTGGCTAAATTTATTAAACGATTGTCTCGGGTACAACTTGTCTAATATTCAACAGACTGCAGTTGAAGCACTTCCGGCATTATTAGCAGAGTATTATATAAATGACAATGAAAAGCAGAGTAACATGGTGGATTTGTATATTCAGAATTTATGTGCTGAGAATTTGGAGTATGTTCGCAGGGGTCATGCATTAGCAATTGGTGCTTTGCCTAATTATATCCTGAAGGATCATTTTGATAGAATTATTGACGCACTTTTAAAGTCATTAGTGATAACAAAAAATACAGAAAAGTGGGCAGAAGCAAGAAGGGATACAATTCGCGCAATGGCGGCGGTCATAAATAAATTAGAAGAAGGTAATTTAAATTATCTATTACAAATGTTTAATGTTGATAGTTTGTTTCGTGATTCAGGTTATTCTGACCAACACCTTCTAAACATTTTTGAAACTTTACTCACTTGTATTAAGGAATATACTCAGGATAATAGAGGAGACATTGGTGCTTGGGTACGTGAGGCATCAATGATTGGTCTACAATCATTAATATTGAAAGTATCCACCACAAGGCAGCATTTGCTCTCAGATAATTTGGTTGAAAAAGTTGTTGTTCATATAGCACAGCAAAGTGTGGAGAAAATTGATCGAACAAGAGCCTTGGCTGGCAAATCGTTTTATAAAATCATTCAAAGGTATTTTTATTTATATATTAATATTAGTTCACTGACAAAAGGTTTTACCACTTGTATATTTTATTATTTTTGTTTGTATTTGTGTCGTGTGCTCTTGTTGGGTTCTTTATATTTAACATGTTTGTGTTGATATAATTTATGAATAATATTTATAGTTCTACGGTTCAGAAAATTCCGAATCATAAAGATGTATTGGATATTTTTAATCGAAGAACATGTGAAAGTCTGAATTGGAATTCATCGGCTGTGACGTTTCCTTTATTTGTGGAGCTTTTAAACTTTCCCAAATATAGTTACAATATTATGTTAGGTCTTATTTGTAGTATTGGTGGGATGACAGAAACTTTGGTAGGTTTAGTCAGAGAAGATGATTAATTATGTAATGATATTTTAATTTTGTTGTCTTTAGGTGAAAAATTCATCACAGGCATTTTTCTCCTACTTGGATAAAATGTCGTCTACTGAAAACGAATTAACACGAATTTGTGATGTTATCGAGCAAATATACAGAGATCATCAGAAAGTAGACAGAATATCGCTTCCCATGTTGAAATTCCTTGACAAGCTCTTTGCATCTGGTAAAATAACTTGTATACTAGAAGATAAAGCATCTACTTTCCCAAATAGAATTTTCAAGTTAACACAATCTGAAATCTCTGGATGCAAAGACATTTACAAGTTAATCGAAGCAATTAATTTGCTCTGTCAATATGTACAAGTAAGATCAGAAAGCATTGAAAAATTTATATAAATTACTTCATTGTCAGTACTTTTAGATTAATTCCGATGATAGTAAATCTGCTCTTGTTCAGTTGAGCATTTTATTATGTCATAGACAGTCTTATATAAGAAAGTCAACTGCAAGTAAACTGTTTGAAGCGATTTTAGTCTACGGTGACAACAGTATCATTCCTCCAGAGAATTTGGATGATGTACAGACTTGCTTAAGTTCGACAGACTGGGAGGAACCTGTGGATAAAATTAAACCGATAAGGAATAATATCTGTGGCTTAATGGGCACGAGAGTTCCCGTTTTGGCTATACGAAAATAAGTTAGTTATAGTCATTGTAATTAACATTTTTATGCTACAACTATGATAATATATTTTTACAATAATACATTTGCATAAAATTAATTGAAGTTATATGTATGAGCACTATTAAAGTTATTTATAATATTTACAAAATGCGTAATTAGCTTGTTTCATGGTTTGGCTTAAAGAATTTATTTTTATAGTTTAAAGTGGAAAAATGATTATCAATACCTTGTTTTAAGTTATTGTTTTGTTTGACTTGTTTTGAGTTATTTATATAATAATAAGTAGTGAATTTAATTGGTATTTTCAATGAATTTGTTCGAGTTAGTTTCCAACATTTTGAACATCTTATTTATTAAATTGTTTTTTAGATGGCGCTGTAAAACGTATTCGAACGCATTCTATGAATTCAGTTTGCGGCTTTGCGTGAACTTGCGTTATTTTGCGCCGCTGGCCGCGAGTGGGTCGCTCGTTCGTGTTCGCCTCCAGTGTTCACTTTGATCGTTAAGCGCTGCAGACATTCGCCGTTGTGTTCATCATTCTGGTGCGTGGTTTCCGTCTCAGTATCGCATACATTCCGGCCGTCGATCAACAAAAGGGTGTAGTTTAGGTGTCGCAATAATCTGGCTCGCTCGCGTGTGTTTCCTACCTGATTGTAATGCGTTAATTGGGAATGCGTTGTCATAAGGCCACGATCAGCCAAACACAACAAACGCATGCGCTCGCTGGCGCATGAGACAAAGGTTCTTCGAGCTCACAACATTCGCTGAAGGGACGGCGCAGTCAGCTGTACCTGATTAATACAGTGCACGTCGGCGGTGGTGTAGTGTGCAGTTGAACGACGAATTGTTTACCTGGTCTGTGGTGGCGGTATTGAGAGGATAGTGCGCTGGTTATATGTCCGTGGAGACGGTGCCTTCGCCCGCCGTGCGGTGGTCGTGTTGCGTTTCATGAAGGCATCTTCATCGACTTGTGCACGTAAAGGGATTATAAAAAAATGGTTATTCGCTGCGGGATTATTGGACTTGTCATATTTTTGGTTCCTTACATAGAGACAGGTAAGATACATCATGTTGCACATGCTAACTAGATACGTTTTTACTTTACTCCAATTTACCAATATGTTATCTAGCAACGTGAACAAAAGAACAGGCATTATTGGATTTACTGCAAGATACTATTATGATGCTACATTCTTCAAGTGTTCTGCTTTTATTTCGCATCGCGTTAGACCATGGTGTGTTTTGAGCAGTAAATTATTCATAATTTTATTATGCTCGTAGTTCTGAACATGCCATCCCCTCAAAATAGATAGGCACTCAACAAAATAGATTCTCAGATTTTTATACTTGGACCAGCCAACAGTAAGCACTTTTTTATCCCTTCGACTTTTTTATTGAATCGTATGGGTAAACAGACGAAATGATATGATAACTTCAAACAAATCAAAGTCAACTAAAACCTGTTTCAACATAACACAACTGCTGCAAAATGAAATTGTGCACATCATCAACATTGTTTACTTTATGAGGATACTCGTAACATTGAATAAATATGCTGGGTGGTTACATTCCGAAAGTTTGCACTTGTTTATGTGTCTTTTTTACGAACGATTTTAACGAGCGGTGCGATCACTTTGAGCAACTTTGGTGGTTGGTATTTTCAAAGTTATGCGTGTGTTTATTCATTGTTGTTGGGCGTTTGCATTGTTTCACTTAGCCTCCACATTCGCGTCTATATATTCTACAAGATTACTAGCTATACAAGCTAGTTCGAAGAGCAATAATCTTGACCAAGGCCAATTTATGAATCACGTTTTTCATATCCCATGCGGCGTGTCAATGTCCTGTTCTGAACGGAGTTCATTTGTATGATGGCATTAAATGGCGTCACTCTACCAAAAGCTATAAAATAATCTAGTAGTGTGCATGATCTACATTTCACAAACTTCACCCCAATGCGGTGGGATTAGCATTCAAAATTGAAAGAGTTTCTAACAGAATTTCTTTCTTAGGTTAAATGCAATAAATATCGTTGAATCTGACAATAATTTAACAGGTAGTACGCCTTCAGTTCAGTCAATGCAAGTAAAAATTGCGAAATTCCGATTTATTTCGCAATTTGACTAATACCTATGGTATTTGTTTACACAGTCGAATGAGGCGGAAGCGTCTTTGCGATTAGATACTAAATGAATTATTCAAGGGTGCGTCTATCTTATCTGCTTATCTGCTCATCTATTACTGTGTCAGCTTTATGCATTTGCGTGTTTTCTGCAACGCATCAAAGTTTTGGATTATATTTACTTCCCAACTATAATATACTAACAGAATCCCTCCGAGAATTTTCCCTTCCGTAATTTGCAGTTCGTCTTGCATGCAATGTTAATATTTATGACCTTCAAGAACCAGTTGCTCCCGAGAAGTTGCACTGGCCTCCACTTTGCAGTCTTACATATCTGCAGTTCTAGTTTTGCCATTCATAGTTTACAATTTTCTTAACTAATCTCAGCATGTTGAACTTAGTTGGTATATTATAAATCATTACACTCACTAACCATCCTGGAAAACCAGCAATGCAATATACAGATTGGAAAAGTTTGCCTGCTAACATGCATTTTCCTTTCACTACAAAAATGGCAGCATTAAGATTCGCGTATGTGGGGCAAATTTCGATTTTTTAAGCAAAATTAAAACATAGGCATTCGCTATGCTCAGCGCACAATTACGTTTATTCGACTCACTTAATTGTTAATGATCCAATAATGCATACTATCACCTAATGTTGTGTAAATTAATATTAGTTCATGTCGTTTGCTTCTTTTTGACTCCTCGGTAGCTTTAAGGTATTTTGAGACGTTGGTGAAACTTGTACCAGGGTGTAAGGTGAGCAGCACATGCAGTCTTTGTTCGTTTATATTTAAACGTTTGCTTCTGCGTAATTAAATTAGCATATAATAACTATGCACTCATCAGATAATGTTTCATGCCACTTCAAGCTGTTTCATTTCGTGTTCGTGTACAATGTACGCTGGCGGAATAAGTAGGAACGTGATGATCCTTCCTTCAGTCCCCATCACAGAAAACGCGACATATGAAACGAAAAATAAGTCAGGGAATTAGCTATTATTTACATACGTTGAATACTCTGTATACAATTTTCTTTTTTTGTACGACTTAACTGAAACTTTTTGCATCTAAAATGAACTTTTGTTCGAATCAATTTAATGAATAACAATGGACATAAATCATATGCTTATCTGAATCACGTGTCATTGTATTTTTATTTGCGTATTGTTGTGTATTGTACGATGAAATTCTTATTCGGCTGTCATGAATAAGTACGAATAAAAGTGGATAATATTAATTGGTAATATAATTTAATTTTTCTCTTAAACCCAGATTTTAAAGTTGCTTATTAAAAATGATTTAATTTGATTAAGAATTGTTATTTCAAATTTTTGAGCTTTTCAATACAAAATGTAGTGAATTTTATTAAAAATCAAAACTATCTTCATGTTTTTTTAACATTTCTATGTATTGACTTACCTGGCATACTTGGATATTTCCATACAATATCCAGTCCGCCTTCCTAACAGCTGGCCCACAAGATGCAACTCAATCTGGTGGCACAAAAGGCAAGGCTTTTCACCACTAGTGATCGTCGTGGATCGCCAAAAGTGTGCCGGAACAAATCTAGTAAATTCTAACTTAGCTTAAGCTGGTATCTAAATTCTCCCAATACATAGGCGTAGTGATATTGACATCACTTCCTCAGTCAACATACGACAGATGTTTGTGCCTCTGAATGGTCGCAAAAATGTGCATTCCATACGCTGTCTGTCTCCCTTTACCACATTTCGAAATTTGTATATTTCGACATGTAGCCCAGTGGCATTCTGACACTTCAGAACAATCAGGCATCCGTTACAACGATGTGCGAGTTATAGCGGCGGCGATGATTTCAATTGAGCTTTTATTTTATTGCGAGCCGTGTTCGACACGTTTCAATGCGTCGGTATTGTGCTTTTCTTTTTAAATAGTTTTCCAGCGATGCGTTATCGCGCATGGCGTGGAAATGATGGATTTCCGCTGGAAGCCGGGATATTCAACCAGTCATCATGAGCTGTGTGTTCATAGGCATTGCCTTTAAATTTTTAATCACTTTAATTCGTTTGAATTGTTGTTATCTCTGACGGAAGGATTACATTAGTTAGGATTGCTATTAATGTCAGGTGCTGAAAATTTTAAACTACGTTTGCTGTTCATTAATATAAATTGTTTCCTTCTGAAAGAACAGTTCCATAACCCCTATTTATACATGCAAATCCTGGCTTTATGATTCATTATATGCCAGTCCTAAGTTTCAAACGTGGGAACATTGAAAGTTTGCTAAACTCTGCAATCGCTATCGCTCTAAGAAACGGAATTGTGCGCACCTTTCAGATGAGGTCTGTGATAGATTGCTGACATTCAATTTCATTTCATTCGGAATTCCAAGCAACGACTTACAGGATTGAACAAATCCAAGATCTGGCTTCTCGGCTTCATAATGTTCAGCAAGTATTTTTTCCACATACAGCCGATGAGCAGTGTTCCATGCGATATCTTCCACATTCCACATTTATTATTCATTAGGAAGAATTCAACGAATTAATCTCAGGCATCTTGTGCCATTCACAATCTTCGTGTAATTGTGGTTTTACATTTTAGAGTATTGTTCGATTGTCTTCTTGTCATTTCTGAATAAATTAGTGCATTATTACTGATTCCTTTTGTTAACGGTATGGTTAAAACTGCTCCAATTGTAAATTGAATTTGCTTTGTTTTGGTGCTTGGATGATTCATACGCTTCGTGAGCAATTTAATTTATAAACATTTTTTATAGCGCAATTGTGTAATTAATAGATCGTTATATTTGAATAAATCACCGAACGGCAGTTGAAATTGAGATTGAATTTAACTCCGGAGTGAATCTTCTTGCAAATTAATATTTAAGTCATGTGGCGTTTCGTAGTTTACACTTTTTTCATCTTTGTTGTTTGCTGTTGGTACTATGTCACCGTCTGTTTTATTTTCCCCAATTGGAATTGTTGGCGGTTCGGTGTGGCATACCGATTAACCCAGTGGCCTATTTCCCGAAAGTTCAGCGTCATAAAATATGCAATCGCATTGAGGCGGTGGACACAGAGCGTTTTACGAGCTCTGGACCCGAAGGATTCGGGGCTGCAGTGCACTATAAAAGATTCTTGATTTGGACTAAAAATTAATGCAATAAATTTAACATCTATTTAATTTGTTTTGGGTATGGGATTTGAGATGGGCTATGGTGATTAGTTTTAACCATTACACGTTTAAAAAAATAATTTAGCAATTGAAATCATTTTTTATTGAGCGCAATAATAAATAATATGTTTTTGTGGACACATGAGTTGATGGGTTGGTGCAGATTTACTATCCACCTTAAGTGCATTTTTCAGACTTATTGCAACATACTATTTACACTTGTATGTTATTTATGCCTATTTTCTTTCTATTTCCGATCAAATTATCAGGTACCATTCAGTTATGTTTAATTTTTTTTCTGGCTATTGGGTGAAAGTGGTTGCATTTTTATTGCAAACCTATAAAATATACCATAGTGTCAGGTTTACAATTTAAATGTGTACTAGATTGCTTTAATACATATTAACGACGATTGTTATAAATTAATATGTATCTTGTGTTAAGTTCTAGTGATTGATTATCTGCCTGAAATGTGACTGAAGTTATCAACTGTGGTTTGTTCACAATGATTTGTTAAATAACTTAATAAGTGTTGTTATTACAATGTCTTTATTGTTTCAGGTAAGCCTGAATTTCATCTAGGTCTGCTCTCAACTCATAACAAAAGACTTGCTGATTATTATTTGCCAACGTACGGTATTCAAGGTAAATGAAATATGTCGAAATTTAGTTTGGTCTCCTACTTTCTAGTTTTTTTTTTGTGATATAACCATGGTTGGCAAGGATATAAACATAGTTCTTGATGCAGCAATTGGTTTGTTTTGTCCTCAATGAGACTTTATTTTCTGCACTCTGCGCAAATTCTGATGTTGAAACAATTGACAAGCGAACAAGTACTTCAATTAAATTCATTAGGTAGCTCATTGATTATATAACCTTAAACTAGCAATTTTAACGTATTTTGATAAGTGGTTTTCGTGGTTTTGACGAATTTGTCGGAATTTATTTGTTCGGAAATTCCTGTTATCGATGACAATGGCATATGTTTAAAAATTCAACCGGAACATTGGAGTTGCGATGGGGATAATTTATTTGTCACATGTGAAGCGGCATTCATTGCATATTACTTTCAGAATAGTGGAAATGTTCATTTAATTAATTTGGTAAAATAATAAATTATACATGCAACATTTTAAGTATATTTCACAAACAGACTATCAATTGCGTATAACGATATTTCAAGTTGGTAATGAGTGACTTCCCAAGAAACACACCTTCTATGTATTAACTAGGATACGATATACTTGGAAGGTATAAGTTTATAGTCATACCTTATGCCTTCCAAGTAAATTGGAATAAAAAAGTCAAGAACGCGATTGTTAACGAGTACTTTTATCTTTTGTATCGTTTGTTAGGCTTGGATCTAGAAATATACCTTTCTTCTATTAAATCAGTTGCAGCGCGAATGCAATTGAAGTATGTGCTTGAAAAAATTGTATGTACAAGCAATGGCACAGTTTACAACCGGGGTAACCCGTCACCATGGTTACTGCATGCAACTGGCAACCAAGTGGTAACGAAAGGAAGTTCGTATTAATATTAATTACTTGATTTTCTGAGTTGTTTCAAGCACGTTTATCGCACATGCTGCCTGGCAATGAGTCACAACTTACCAACGCGGTAATTAAAATGTGGGCTGTTTTTATCTTTCTAAGTGAACCAAATTACAAAATATTATTTAACTAGTACTCGGGGAAGAGATGAATTCTTTTTATTTGTCTAATGGACTTATGAAAAGAAAATATTTTTAATAGAGTTACATTTCGCGGATATAAAGATACAACATTAGCTTATTCTACGTAAAAGCCTCAAGGGGTTTTATGCTGTTTAATTCAAACTACTAAACCGAGGATGTTTATGTGCTTATTTGACAATTTCCTCAGATTGCAAGCATTTCTTTCTCATTCGTATTGCAGGAACTCCCTGTATACATGCGCTTTGATGCAAAGGCTCGTAGCTGTGCTCGTGTTAAACATGCAAATGTAGTTATATTCAGTGACATGAGTTAAGGCTGAACTTTTCTGATCTATTTACGCTGTTTAGGTGAGAACACGTATTTTACATTTATTTATGACCAGGTGGCATTGAACACTTTTTTTTATCAATTTATCTGTATTTGAAATGGGAAACATTAATTTCATAGAAACGATGACATCAAAGTTGATGTTTTATCTTATGACAGTTTAGTACTTTACGTTTTTTTGTGCCATATTCATGGTATTTCTAAATTATTGATATATGTCTCATTATTATTGATTGGCTTATATTTACGTATTCTCATGGAATATTTATATTTGAAGGGTAAATTGTTGTGTTTTTAAATCGAACTCCTAGATCGACTTCGAGTCAAGATTTTGTAACTTTTTGCAATTTGTCACTGCCGCATTTTCTCTGAATATAGGGAGATATTTGTTTGCTTGTTCCAAAATTCTTGCTTTTTATTCATTAATTTTATTCAATGTCGTCACCAGTTATTTTGCTTTGTGACGAGAATTAATCGTAAATTCGGAACTTTGATACAAAATGTAGCAAATTAGGTTGTTAGTTTTTTTTGGCTGTTTTATAATTCACTGCTCGTGTTTCGTACATTTTGTGCCCTTTTTTAATGATGGTTACAAGCAAACATTCAGAAGGAAAATGGTAAAAATTCCATTTTTCATTATGTTTCAAGTGTACGAGTATAGTTCAACGAGTACCCAATTTCAACCGGACTCGTGATCAGACCGGTTCAGAATTAATCATAGAATTTATGTCCATGCTGAACGCATTTCGAATAATACTTTCGAGTACATTATTATTTTTGAAACTCGTATATGGGGTATTTTAATTAAATACTATATAAATTAGTTCTAATAAAAGCTGATTGGCTATTGAAGCAGGGAATTCAATTTGCTGTTTATGTTGTTTGCAGTGGGAAATTGGTTTTATTTCATTCGGAATGTACTGCAAGCAGTAAAACATAGTTCATAAAAACGTAAAACATAACTTAATGACAATTTTACATCTAGACATTTGTTTTATGTACGTCTGGTGTAGTTTTCGTCCTTCATAAAGGTAAAATCGCAGATAAATAAAAGGAAATGTTTGAACGCGTCTAGACTCGTGCACTTCTGGAGTCTAGACTTCAACCAACTATGTTTAAATGAAATATTAGTTTGAATGAAATGATGTTATAATATTTTTGGGTGATTAGGGAAGGTATATATTTTGAGTTCTTGATTAATTTAATTATAACTTTGTTTTTTGCTGAAATTCTCTTCATATTCTACTATATTTTTTTCTAGTCACATCAATATTAGTATTCTACTTAGTGGCTAGTTAATCCTTGAAATGCCTGAAGCACTCATCGCAAAATTCTAAAATATATACGAACTTTGGGTAGTGTGTGAGAATACAAAATTGCAGGACTTGAGAGAGGGTTCAATTAAACCAGTGGATTTGAGGAAAAAATATACGGTGAGTAACCTTTGCAACCGCTTTGTCATCGTTTCCTTCACCCTCTCCTCCAAAAAAAAAAGAACAAAAAAGATACGGGCGTGTTTAATAGTTTTTTACGAATTCTCAAGTGGGGTGAATTGTTTCGCATGTAATGCAAGTACTTTGCACGTTATATTATTGATTGCACCACAACAAACACAAAGTTCAAAAATTAAGCAGACGTTGTAAACATAAGAATGTAATTAAAATCACAAAGTTTGTGTGAACAAGAAACAATTTATTTGAAAGCTCGTGTCAAATGTATTAAATGTTTTGTTGACTTGAGTGCAACAATTTTCTCTCCAACTATAAGCAAGTTTGTACTGTACTGTTCTTTTTCTCTTTCATTTCTCTCTATCCAAGTTTGTAAAGTCTCTAAGGACGCCACAACACAAAGAGATGAGCAATGCACTAGTCGCGTCGGGTTTGGCTGCTACTGCCGCCGCCACCGTCGGCCGCCCACCACGCCGCAGCCCAGTGCGGCGCACGTGTGCGGTGCCGCAATCGATATTCCTCTCAGCTGAGAGCGCCACGCACAAAGGGTCACAAACGTTTGCCAACTCCAGCAAGTTTTAATACTGAGCATTGCTGAGTTTTCGAATGAATCTGTTTGTTAGCCGAGACTGAATTGTAGTATCCGTTGTATCCGTGGAATCATTATGAAATGTGCTGCCTACGCTATCGCAACTACTGGTGCGGGCAGCGGTGGTTGTTCTTCATTGTTCTGTGCGTGCAGTAGGGGCAGAACAAAGAGGTTATTACTTTGTGTTCATTCATCTGTATAAATTTGATCTAGGTATTAAACTTTGTAGTGTGTAAAACAGGATTAAAGATTTTGTTGAGTAGTGTTCACATTTGCATAGTACAAATTTATCTTGCTATGTGCAGGAGTTTCCACTTATCGTTCAATATTTGCGTCTTCTCTTTATTTGATATTTTTTTCCCATTTAAACGCATCACGATGCAAATTGGGTCGTAGCTTCAATGATTGGATTGCATGCAACTGCTCCAATTGGGGTGCAATCTGCTATCCACTAATATTTGGTATCTATATAAAGGGTGACTGCTATTGATTTAGTTGACGTTAACTAAATTATTCTAACAGGCATGAAATTTGAATTCGTGGATTGTAATGAGCTTATACCAAACAGTTGAATGCATTAGTCACATCATTGATTACTATGTGATGATATCATTTCCTATGAACTCGCTATAATGATTGTTTCCATCTATTCAATAAACATGTATTTCGTAAAATAACCGCGTAATATAGGTTGGCATGGGTTTCTAGGGTTCCAGGTAATAATTACATTGTTCATACGTTTCTTCACTTGCAACAAAGATGATTCACGAGGGGGCTGACGCTGCTCAATGCGAATGGTGCTCATTTCATGTGGTCGTGTTTCTGTGGTTGTCGAGGGATGGGGCCGGCGGAAACAGGGAATACGATCGATATGACGCTTAATCAGCTCTCAGAAGTAATGAGTGGGTCCTTGTATTGAGGTTCTGCAAATAGGGCAGATTTCTTTGAAGCGCAAGCAAGTTTGTTCTTTTTATAATTGGTGTTATTTTTAAGAAGGCTTTGCTCATATTGACGCTCAAAAGTCGGGTGCAAACGAAACGAAAATACGTCATTTTAATTCATTTACTTGTGCGTTTAGGATTTCTCTGCATGTGGCGAATTTTTACACGACTCTTTGAAAATTAATACATTTTAAAATTTAGACTTGCTGTAAAGTAATATAATTTGAAGTTTCTACTATTAGCTTCTTTCATTGCATGGAAAATAAAGTTTCAGTTTCATTCCCCATCGGTATCAGCAAATGCTAGATATATATTCTGGAAAGTGCAAGTTTCTTTCCACAGCATAAGGCGCATGTAGAGCGCCAGCTACCTAGCGTGTTTTCGCGCACTGCCAACATCAATTCTTACTGGCTGCCACTCGGGCCTAGCTTGTGGTATTAACATTGCCTTGAAATTCTGCATGAATTGGAGGAAATGGGCACGAGGAGAATATAAAAGTGTAAAAACACAGAAGCTTCTGCGACGCAGAAACTAAGAGAGGCATATTTACAGTCTGCAAAAGATAGCTAATATTGTATTGAAAATAATTACCTTTCTTTGTTTTAAACTCTTTGGGTCTCATATAGGTACAGACGTACGGGTTAGGCTGGTAGGGGTTTATGAAGTACTGATACGGTACACATTTGCTTTTGTCTCAGGATAGATGATGTGGTATGTACGAGTATGTGCATAATAGATAACCTGCAAAATAGATCACTCTTGACGCTTAATTTATATGTTGGAATATCCTGTAGTGCACGGGATTAAATATGTATGCAAATTATTAATTCATGAACATTGGCACGAGAAAAAACATTAACGCGTCTCGTTTCATAAAATATTGAAACAATTTGCATGTATGTTTAATTCTATTTGAATGTTTTCATCTTTTTCTATTATTGCACGTAACATTTGTTTGTATTTGTGTTGGGAAGTTGCACAGGGTGTTGTTAGAATTGCATCGGTATAAAGTTGTTGTACCGCTGTTACAACAGTCAACGGATGTACGCGATTGGGGAACAAAGAATAGTCTGCGTTGGCGGTGACGGCAGCCTGTAACTGCAAATTAGAAACTGCGAGAAAGGTGCGGATGGAATTGATATAAAATATGCAGACCCTTCCTTACGAAAAGAAAAACAATTTGCTCTGTTGGGAACACAGGACCTGTTCCAAAATTGGAACGTTTTACAAATTTTATTTGTAAATTCATTTTAGCTAATCGAATGTATTTTTTTCTCACTAGCTCCTCCTAGATTGATCGATTTACCAAAAATAGGATCACTTATAATTAAAGAAAAATTGTCAAACAAATATTTACAGAACTGAAAATATTTTAAGTGTTACAGGATACAAGGTTCTGCACACAAAGAATCGTTCGAATTTAAGATGCCAGTAAGGCGTTCCCGTTTGTTCGAAGCGGATGGTAGTGGAGGTGGCGGACGCATCTAGTGTATAGCTCGGCACTTGTTCCGGCACTTGGTTTTTATTTTACAGCCGTTGCCACGCTAGTTTTATCAATACCTACTTGTGAATCCGCATTTGACTCTCGGCTAAATGCTACGCATATGAATGGTGGCTCAGATTTCAGCAATGGGAGGTTATTGTTTGTGGCTTCATTAAATCTGTCTCGAATTTAAGTATAATAAACTTATGTACTGTGCAATTATCAAAACTGAAAGTAAACGTACAGACAGCATTTCCAGGAAAGTAGGATTGTGGGGGTGTTGGATAGAATGTGGAGCATGGTGGGAATATACTACGTAGCCAGGGAGGAAGTCTGACACGGTTAGTGAAGAGTCCTTTGAGACTGGTTACTTGATAGGGCAAAAATGGAGTATACGATGAACGGCCTACTTCGGGGAAATTGCTTACTTGGAGAAAAGTTATAAAGCGAAAAGTCACGTTAATAATTACGAATTACCTGATTTTCGTAAGAGTGAATTTTACGTTATCTGATGTTTAAATTTCATTGAACAGGAAAATAAACTTTTGTCGCCTTGCTCGCATCTTGTGTCTATTTCTTGTTTTAGACGATACTCTTGTTGGCTGGAGAGAATTTCTTATCATTTTGCATGGGCCAGAAGAGAAGCGTTTTATCACAGATTCAGAGAGGCGAAAAGATTGGAAGCGCCCATCTCCTTGCTGTCCTCGCGTGTTGTCTCTGGAAGTCGCTGTTCTCACTTCGCACGCACTCTTTCCTGGAGCGAATGGCGGTAACCAAGCAAACAATACCCTGTTTAGCATACAAAGCTTTTCAGCATTTTATATGGATGCAGAAGGGGACATCATAAAAATCGATAATAGGTTACAAAAGGATTAACTACGTAAATATCGGAAGTTTGAAATAGATAAAAAATTAAATAAAAAACCCAAGCAATTACAAGTTTTTTCTTTCTTTTCGTGAAAAAATTGGTGCTTTATGAAATTAATTTCAATTAAAAAATTTCTTCCGGTAGGGTCCAAGATTACTATCATGCCAAACACGATTGCCAGTGTGAGGCAATGTGGCTGTTAGTGCGCGTAGATAAGAATTTATGTGCAGACGTGGAAATGTGGAAAATTCGTAAGTGGAATAAACGCAAGCCAAGCGAAGGCTGCTCCATTGCCAGGGGTCTTGCGTTGTTTCGTTTCATTTTGGGGTTAAAAGCTTTCTCCTGCCTTTATTGTATGAGGGTAGGAGGGCATATTCTTTGCTGGAACATAAATAACACTTTGTTATCGGTTGTCGAAATAGATTAGGCAAGCTTCTTCTCTGCTGTAAAATATTGGAACTCATTTTAAATTTCCTTTTAGTGCATGAGTCCTCTGTTGAGCATCCAAATATATAATAGAAAATTGGACAAACAACAATTAATGCCAAAAGCATCAAATTTATGAAGAATGCGATTTGCGAGTTATGCGATGTGTAAAAGACGCGCTATTTTTAATGGAAATACACAATGCTTTGTAAATCGGAATGGAGCGACTGTAAAATTTAACAATTAGCCGGTCCAATTAAAACTTCATTAACATCCGACGAACCGAACGATTGCCTTGAGCTCTACAGACATCATCTGGCAATTAATTCAACGGCAATTTCGAATTTCTATCGTTTCGAAATTTCACACTACATGTCAACAGTAATCATTGTTAGTATGATTAGAAACAGAAAGGAAATTAGCAAGTGTTCAAAATTTACCTGTCGTTCAGAAAGCAGGAAAACGATTTCTCTTCAATAAAAGATTTTCTCGGAATGTAGGTGTTGTTTTTGCGTGTTAATTACTCGTTAGTATGTATTGACAATGATCTCACTTCTATTATTAGCTATATTCCTGCACCACATAAGACTCAGGAACCAAACAAGCTGCAATTACTAACATATCACAGAAGCGCAAGCAGTCTTAATCAAGTCATCACTTGACCTGTTGCACAATTATTGTCTAATTTATTATTGATTGATTAGACCGATGCAATTCAAGTGAGTCGTCGCGTTGCAAATCACTAAATCGCATCATTAGGTATGCATTGAAACTGAGAAATTACGAAACTCGAAATTCTTTTTCTTAATATCGTTATCGAATTTGTTTCAGTTCGTAATGGCTGCCAGCCGTAAAATGGCGTGTTTCACATCCGATTGCATATCTAGGTCGACGCTTCGCACCTTTTCATCGAGTTTGCATTATTTCCTTCAATTCGTTATTACCGGCCGGCGAAGCGGCGTGCGCTATTGCACATCGAGTTATTGAAGCAATAACTAACTCTCTCGATTCGAGAGCTAAAGCCGAGCTAAATTCCATCGATCTGTGAGTAGGGGCTTTTTATCGATTCCGTCAATTGCACACGTTTTGCAATCCTTTATTTAGTTTGCTAGGTTTGTCTGTATTCACATTGTTCGCGTTTCAGATAGATATAACTATAATAATTTTATCTCTTTGCAAGTGCTTTCTTATGTACTTTGAAAGTATAATAAGGATAAATGTAAATATGTGATAAATATTGAAAAGTGAGAGTTCAAAAATTATTTTCGTGCATATTGTCTAAAATGACCGCGTGAATCTAGTGGTATAAACTCATTACCTCGATTAATTTTTTATTTAATTACAAACATACCCTTCAATTTAGATGAACCACAACGGGCAAGTTATATAATATGAAAAAGATGAAAATTTAGGTCACTTTCAATCACAAGTAGGTCATTATTAATAGTATTTCCTGGAGATGAACTCTATGTTTTATCAACATTTTAAACATTGGATGAAAATACACTTTATCTATATTATTGGTCTATCGAAACTATAAAATGAGTATGTATTCGCAATAAATCGATTTATTCAATTAACTATTCGCCAAACGTAATTAACGATCAGATTGGAAATTGCGCTGTTTATTTGTAATTAACGGTTGACCGCATGCTCTAACCGCATCAAATGCTGATCATCAAACGATAATTAATAATACTTCATGTGCCCAATATAGTCAACTGGCCATTTGCACTTTCCTCAAATTTAACCACAATTAACGCATTCCATTGCCTGCAGGCACTCAAACTCTACGAAATGTTTGCTTGTGGTATTTCACCATAATTGCCTTTTTTATATCATCATATATTAGTTCAGTGGCCTAATATTTTGCAAGCAAACACAGACAGGAATCTCTGCTTTTTAATTACTAAGAATATATGGCACACAATCATGCAATAATTAAATGTTCTATATTAATTAGTGTGTTTTTATAGCATAGTACCTTCAAGAGATTAATTGGTGGCGGATTAATTGCATGAACTACGCAGTAGGGTTTTTCACTCGCGAGAATTGTATTGAAATGGATTTTCTAGATGGATCGTCAGTGTAATCAATTGAAATAGAATTTTTTTATTGGATTGTAAAATAATTAATAGGTAAAATGGAACAGTGTACAACAATTGAGGCAGTGAAAGTGAAGCATTTGTTATAATGTAGTTTTTTGTTACATTGCAACAATTATGTGAATTAAGTAATATTCACAATGTTGCTAGCGAAATTTCGGTTCTAGGAATACTCTTTTCGTTGTTTCATGGGAATAGGAAATTGTTAAAATCGCCTGCTGTCATATCCTATCGTAAAACTAAAACAATAGTGTTTTTTTTAGCTTCCCTCCGTAGCGCAGTCGGTAACCCGTCCTCGTGACAGCGAGGTGCATATTCTTGGGTCACGGGTTGAAATCTTGCTAGGGGTATGTTCCCCATAATATATTCCCACAGAATTCAGTCTCGATAACTGCTAATAACCCTGGTAGTTGATGCAGTACAATGGAATGGAGGGCAAGTACGGTGCCTGTATCCGGTACATGGTTGCAAATCGCTCCAAAAATAACCAAAAATAGTTTTTTTACGGCAATAGTAAATGTTTATTTTTTATAAATAGGTTTTTATACTTTATCGTGCATGGCACTAATTAATTTGTTTTTAAAATGCAATGTGAATTGCAATATAAAAGATTTAAATTAAGTATTTTGTTGATTTTGTCTAGATATTTGTTGTATTATAACCATTTTACTTTTGTTTAGCATAATATCAATATAATATACTGTATCACTGTCAATGGTAAAATATATTCATTTCAATTGCGTATATTGTCATTGCAATGGTTTTAATAAGCCTGGTAGGATCGGAAATACAAAATAAAGCTAAACCGCGATTAATTAATGTGTGCAAATACTATACAAACAGGATTCACAGGACTTTATTAGCTTTTGCATGTGTGATTTGAATAAACAATTTATATCATAATAAAATTGAACAAAAAGAGTGCATAAAAGCGCATTAAAACTAAGTTTTAGTAAAATTATGACAAGTTTAAGTTTTAAAATAAAATTTATTGTAGTATTGTATCTTATTATTGATTTATTGCATCGACTTCAGGTTAATTTTTATCCAACTCTCTCGGCATTAAGACATAATATAACATTGTTCTTGGAGTTCTTAGCTTTTGAGAGCAAATTTCATGTAGATGGTGTGGCTTCTAATTAAGGAGCTTAATGAATAAATGGCATTTTCAGGATGCTTGGCGTAAATAAATTTTAATCAAAGACAAGGCATGGCCCTCAGGCGCCTCTCATAGTAATAAACATGAATTATTACTGATAATAAAATGTGCGCAACAGTGATAAACCATTATCTTTGGATGGTGGTAATAGTTTAGTTGATGTATCGTCACTTTGTACACATGAAATTAATTATTTTTTGTTTGTTACAGCGAATCGTCTTAATGAATATATTTCGCACTACGAGACATTGTCCTACGACCAAGCGGACGTGCATAAGGCGCATCTGCGAACTCGCCGTTCCGTGACGCGTGACCACCAGGTGCATGTGGCGTTCAGTGCTCATGGTCGTCAGTTCCACCTGCGGTTACGTCGAGACCTCGACGTTTTCGCAGACGTCCTCGAAGTGCACGACACGAATGGACAGCCGATCGATGTGGATGCGTCGCATATCTATCACGGTTATCTCATCGGTAAGCAATTACAATCAAAAACAACAAGCATGTTCAACACGAATTCTGTTCTATTCTTTGAAATAATAATCATATTATTTTGGTACAATAATTATGAATGCAAATCTTTACAATTAATGTTACGCAATGTATGCTGTGGTGATACTTATTTAGTTACAAAGTATCGTGGACTGTGATTACGAAGTATTTAATATTCATTATGTTGATACAATTTCACTATACACTAAAATTCACATTATCGACATGTTGCCTTCTTCAGTATAATATTTCTTTACTTTGTTTAATTTGTTTTGATTGTTACTATTGAGTTCAGTGGCTTTGTGTTATTGGATATACTGGCTTAAATTCATCAATTCGTAACCAACTTTCATTTTATAAAATCAAGACATTATTATTAGCGCACGCAGTAATAATCTTATGCTTTTTACATGAGAATAATAATTGCTATGAAGTTAATACATCTCAAGGACATTATATAAATAGCACTGTGCAATAAAAAACATGATTTTGCGTGGACGTGAACCATTCCCTCACATCCTCATGAAAAATGAGTTCCTGAATTTTTTTAGGTTGGCTCTAACATTTATTGCCTTTTTTTTGTATTTTTAATATGTACGTATATTTAATATGCAATAATGCAATTTTACCATTTCTGCAGAACAAAATAAGACAAAGTAAATCGCATTAAATTAAAGGAAATATGGTTTTTCTATAGCAGAAAACATAATTGAGCATTTTCTTGACGACATCTATCGTTGTATTTCTTGCGAACGTATTGATATGAAAATTATTATTTCAAAAAAATTTTAAAGTTGAAAAGCTATCTCTTACTGTTAAGTTGAAAGTTGTCAACGAAAACATAAAATATAAAAGGTGTATTACTCTAAAAATTCAATGAATTGGAGCAAAACGGACTGCGGATTCGGGTTTAGGTATTTTTCTGTATAAATATGAAGAAATGGTAAAGATCGATTTTTGTGTAGAACATCGTAATAAAGTTGATCATGAAGGTATCGTAGTATGATATTTCACTTTTGCTTTTTATTATTTCCTTTACGCGATATCCCAGATTCATCTCACATTAAATATGATTGATGATAGGCCTTTCTTCTGTTGCTATTCCTGCGTTGTTGATACATAACACTCATCGGCAATAATTCACAAATACATTAGATCATGAACCTTAGCCTTAATTTAAGAATATTTATTTTGTATTTATTTTGTTCATATGTTTCTTCTATTAGGTGAACCCAACACAACTGTGTTCGGTTCTCTTACTGATGGAGTATTTGAGGGCCGCATATTGTCACCGAAAGGAAACTATTTTGTAGAGAAGGCACATCACTACTTTCCACATCATACCCATTCAAATCGGACATTTCACTCAGTAATTTACCACGATGATCATGTGGTCGATGCATATCAACATAAACGAACAGGTCAGTCTAGATAATACGAAATTTGTATGCATATTATATTTCGCCAATTGCCTAATGGAGGTCAATTTGTGGTGTAATTAGGTCAATCGAGTGGATGTGGTGTCACTGATGAAGTGGAAGAATGGATGACGAATATACAAAATTCGGCAGTGGAGGGGCCGGCGGCGCCTTCACAAAATAGAGGCGAACCCTCGAAAAAGAAGCACAAAAAAACAAAACCGACGTATCCCAGCGAGATTAATTCCGCCAATTATGAAAATGGCCTTAATAAGTATTCGAAGCTTGCCAACGAGGAACACCACCGTGCCAGGCGCGCCACAAGACGCGGCGACGAAAACAAAAAGACTTGTTCGCTCTACATTCAAACAGATCCACTGATATGGAGACATATTCGAGAGAGCTTTCCCGAGGTGCATACTCTTTATCGAAACTCAACCATACTGAATGCAAGAGTAGAAATGGAAAGATAATACTTATATTTTTGTTTTTAGCATTTGGATCCTAAAAAGGAAAGCGAGGTAAACGACAAAACTCGGGAGGAAATTTTATCACTTATTGCCCAACATGTCACTGCCGTAAACTATATTTATCGAGATACAAAATTCGACGGAAAAGTTGAGCATCGCGACATAAAATTTGAAGTGCAAAGAATTAAGGTAAATCGATTCATATGAACTTTCTAACTGTATTAAGTAAGTTGTTTGCCTTTATTAGATTGACGATGATTCTGCTTGTCGTTGCACCAACTGCGAACTTAACCAATTTTGTATGGAGAACATCGATGTGAGCAATTTTCTAAACATCCATTCTCTCGGAAATCACGAAGACTTTTGTCTGGCATACGTATTCACGTATCGTGACTTTACCGGTGGCACACTTGGCCTTGCCTGGGTTGCAAGTGCATCCGGTGCATCGGGAGGGATTTGCGAAAAGTTTAAAACTTATACAGAAACCGTGCAAGGGATGTACCAGAGTACAAAGCGTTCGTTGAACACCGGTATTATTACCTTTGTTAATTACAACAGTCGAGTGCCGCCCAAAGTCAGTCAGTTGACTCTAGCTCATGAAATAGGACATAATTTTGGATCACCGGTAAGAATAATCTTTATATGATGCAATATGATGCAATATGATGCGGGCTTGTTATCCGATTGCTTGATAACGTTTGTGTGTATTTTCATTGTTAATATTAGCATTTTGCCAAATTGCATCTACATGGCTTATTTTACTCATGCTTGTTTATTTATATTCCCAGATTATTGATGATGATTGTTTACTTGTAGCATGATTACCCCCCTGAATGTCGCCCCGGTGGAATTGGTGGCAATTTTATTATGTTCGCCTCGGCAACTAGTGGCGATCGCCCGAACAACAGCAAGTTCTCCTCTTGCAGCATTGGCAACATTTCAAACGTCTTGGATGCCATCAACGACAGCAAAAAGCGGAATTGCTTTACCGCATCGGCAGGTGCATTCTGTGGGAATAAAATTGTAGAGGCTGGTGAAGAATGCGACTGTGGCTATGATGATGAAGAGTGTAATGACAAATGTTGTTATCCGAGGTTGCTGAGTGCTGAAGATCGTCGAAATGGAAGCGCTCGGGGATGTCAACGTCGAACGAAGACACAATGCAGTCCATCGCAGGGACCCTGTTGCAATGGGGATACGTGTCAGTTTATATTCCCGTGGCAACACGAGGTCTGCAAAATTGAATCGGACTGCTATCGGTCATCAAAATGCAATGGGTTTTCCGCTGATTGTCCAGAACCTGAGCACCGTGCGAATATGACACGTTGCAATAACGGTACTCAAGTATGCATTAATGGTGAATGCAGAGGATCGATCTGTCTAGAGTGGAACCTGCAAGCATGCTCACTTACCTCTCAAGATGTACCGAATATCGACAAGAGAAAACTTTGTGAACTTGCTTGCCAGAATGGTACTGACAAGTGTCGAAGCACTAGTGAGTTTGCACATCTTGTTGGTCTGCCGCCGGGAGGAATTAGTTTAAGGCCTGGTTCACCATGCGACAATTTTCAGGTAAATACTTCCGCACTTAGTTGTTTGCAACTTCCTGCAATTAAAACATTTTAGGGGTACTGCGATGTGTTCCTTAAATGTCGCGCGGTTGATGCTGATGGGCCATTAGTGCGCCTGATGAATCTCTTGTTGAATAAAGAGACTTTGCTTAATGTGGCTGGTTGGGTAACCGAGTACTGGTGGGCGGTTGTGTTGATGGGCATCGGATTTATCATTTTTATGGGTTTGTTCATTAAGTGCTGTGCAGTGCACACACCTTCATCTAATCCGAAGAAACCACCAGCTCGTCGATTTAGTGAAACATTACGTCGACCGATGAATACGCTTCGGCGCATGAGACATTCGCACGCCAGTGCACATCACCAAAGTGGGGGTAGCGGTGGTGGTCACAATTCCCATCCGGAGGGTGGCGGGAGGGCTGGTCGCTCAGGTAGATCCACTGCCAATCATGGACCACGCCGAGGTTTCGGCGATGGTCGAGGACAACATCATAGTGCTCCAAAAGGTACCTGATCATCATTTTTAAATCACTATAAAAATTGAGAATCAAGTCATCGCTTTAACCCTTTTCACACGATCAAGCATACACATCATTTGGTTGACGTGTTTGCGTTTTAATTGGTGTCATCACCTTTACTCGTACCATAACTGCAATTTTAATTTACTTTCCTACATGCTTGTTTTGCTTCACGTGCTTTCACGTGAGTTTAAATTAAGTATTGGATCAATTTTCGTGGCAACACTTACACTACTAACTTGGGCTGTTCTCTCTTTTTCTTTCTCTTTTATCAACTATACGCAGATTATTATCCATTAGCAACGGCACCACAAGCCGGAAGTGGGCGGATGCAGGACGGCTACGCCAACGCGTATCGCAACTTCGAAATGAACAAAGTCTGACAAGAGGGGCAGGCCAGGGGGCCCCGTGTCTCGCCGCCGCCCGAGTATGACTACCCCGGCGCTCCCATGGCCAATCTTCACTTTCAAGGGCCGCCATATGCGGCGCCCAGCTCGTCGGGCACCTAGATGGGTGGACCAAGAGATTAGACACGGATATCTGTGATTGCTACACGAAAACATGTTGAAAAGGCAGACGATGGACACTCGGAGGAGGAGTGAGTTTGCGGCAGTTCGTGTAGTATACCGAAACGGTTGAACAAACGGGTGCATTTTTTTACAATTCGAATCGTAGTCACATTTAATTTCATTTCACTCAAAAAGAAGCAAGATGTGAAACGCGCGGCGGTGTCAGCTGTGGGGGTGGAAGCATTTAGGTAGATAATTCAAACAAGATACTAATTTTTATAATTATTTTTAATTAATAAGAAAACCAACAATTTCTATTAGATGTGGAGGAAGGGAAAGGAACAGGAAACATGATTTGTTCGTTGTTTAGCTTCCTATAGTAATTTTATATTTGAAGATAAAAAGGCTGATTTATTACACATTGTTTAGCGATCTTTAAATATCGTTAAGTTTACCTTTGCTCACTGGCAAATACGGGGTTCTCATCCACAATTCACTACAGCTGCGTTTACAACTGTTTATATTTTTACAACCACGAACAAGCATTTGATCAAACCGGGCGATCACTTTGAAGGAGATGTTTTAAGTTTTAAACCGTATGCCAAATATATTTTTAAGTTGATTTCGCAATAAGTTGTTAAGCCATTATTATTACTTAGTAAACATCAATTTACGCGGTGAGAACTCATATTTTATCGATGCCAAGATATGCTAGCATCAATTTTTTGAAACCGTAAAGCCCTTATATTTAATTTAGTTAATTATCAACTCTAGGTACGTTTTAAAGTTGTTACTACCCAACCATTGTGCGCACGTTGCTGACGTGCGTGATCTGCATTTACCTGGAATATTTTTGAATAAGTAAAGCAAACAATCATTGTTATTGACCTAAATCCTTGTGTATGTGGCATGATTACACGTGGAAGCGTTAATTTCGCTTGGCTTTTGGTAAATTGTGCCACATAATTTTAATAGTTAGCAATATTTGATTGTAAATTGCGAACGTGGACGCTGTCGTTCACTGATGTCGACCAGTATTTTTGTTCTCTGCTGGATATATCAAAGCGCAACTCGTGTGGGAGTGAAGAAAATGCAACACGAACGCGATCTCAAACTGATATGGAAATTTAAAGTAATGGAAAGAAGAATCGATTTATACATTGTGTGCGAAAAGTACCGCTATTTTTGTATATTCAAGTAAGGAGTATAAGAACTACTATTCATAAAGTAAATTGTATTTGATGAGCGGAGTAATTTCTTCACTATTGACGGTTTTGCAGTTTAGATTTTTTATTGAAACATTTCATTTCATAGGATTTGTTGTTAACTTCAGGCAATTGTGATATATGATTGTGACAAATGAAATTCTGGTTTGCTATATTATTCACAGATAATTTGAACGCTTGAACGTGAATTAAAGCGATGAACAATGTTATTGTTACAATTACGTGGAGTTATTGAGAGTAAATTCAAACCATTGCTAATAAAATGTTCAATTGGATTTGTATAACAAGTATCATTAGACACAGACATTATAATGATAATAAGCTAAGAAAGAAAATTTAATGAAGATTGAAAACAATGACAAAATGTGAAATCATTTATATTTGATGCTGAAAAAATGTGTATTAATATTGTATAAAATGAAACAAATAATATATGTAAATACTCTAAATGAACATGGATGTGATTTTTAAGAATGCTATCTATTTTTTTTTCAGAAGATATGCTTTTATTTTGCAAATAAACTACAAATATTATTATGGAACTACCTGAAGTACCGAATGCGCTTATATAATTTGAAACACAGTCAAATTATACATTAATAATTACTTACATCCTAAATATTACACACATTTTACGCCAGCCCACTTCATAAATACATATAATACAATTTTGGTTCGATGTTTTTTTCATCAATGTAATCTACTTTTTATGTTGGTTCACACCAGTTATTACAAAAGTCGAGAATATACATATTTGTTAAAAATAAATGTATCAATGATTTGTGTCTGCTTTTCTATAAGCTGCGCAATGAATAGCAACGTTGGTTATAATATCATGAAGCTATGATGAGTTTTTGGTGATGAGATACTTTTATGTTGCGCACTTTAGAAGTCGTACGAATCGTCTTCAGATTTTCGTACCTTAAACAAAAGCTTGTACAGAAGGCCTGCAATAATTCCACCAGCAATTGGACCAGCCCAATATATCTACAACAATTAAGATCATAATTTAATGATTTTATTTTTAAACACAGACTACGTCTTGACACAAACGATTTAATTGCTTGGTCAAATTTAAAATAAACTATTAGAAAAAAAGATTTTTGATCTGAATTTTAAGTATTTAAACTTTTCTCCGCTGCAAAATAAAGTGTTTAACACGAGTTATATTTCTAATTGAAAAATAATTCCCAGTTGCAATGATTTCTGATTTTAATCGCACGGAAAAATGAACGTGCCATTAAAATTAACAATATCCGATAAGTTTCTTGTTATAATACTAACTGGTTGTAAGTAACTTACTGTAGGAATATTTATTGCAATATAGTTGCTTATGTAAAAAAATCACGTGACCACATTTTATTGTGTTGTTCGGTTGCGGATCCAAACACGGATGCAAATAACAAAGTTTCTTACGGAATATTACAAAAGATTTTTGAACATTTCAAGTACCAGTTAAATGTAGAACTAATATGGCACAAGATTAATTAATAGATACTAGAAAAGTGTTAATAATATTTTCTTACCCAGTGATTATCCCAAAGATTCATAACTGCAGCGGGACCAAAACTTCTAGCAGGATTCATACTCGATCCAGTGTATGTCATCTAAGTTAATAAAAATAATTTTAATTTTGTTTACTAAATGTTGACAAACTATCACGTACACCAGCCAGATGTCCAGCTGTAATACTTAAACCAATAGCCAAAGGAGCAGATCCTTTGATGTCCTTGCGGCGTGGATCGCAGACAGCTTGGACCACAAAGACCAACAATAATGTGAGTATCAATTCAACAACAAATCCTTGGAATGGTAATACATCTGAAGCCAATGTGGTGCTGCCTAAATTGCCTTCTTTTTCACTTGGTGTGACAAACTGCAAAAAATGTTATAACATAAAAAAGATTTAAATAATTTGAATATGAATTGGATAATAGTGCTTGAGTAAAAATAGTTGAATAAAAATGGTTAAACGTTATCGATTAAACGACATATCTTGATTATATTTACATTCTTCGATTTGCCTTAACGACAAGAGGAGACATTGAGCGTTGAACTTGATGGCTAACCATGCGTATCGACATTTCCTACCTGACACGCGTCGCTGAGCCAGTCTTGCATGCACGTTTTACATGTATTTATCTTTTAGCGCAATATATTGCTTATAAATCACCGTATGCAATATCAATGAGCGATGAAAAGAACTACGAATTACATCTGGAGAAATCAGCCAAGTGGCACGAGATGCACTTCATGTTTATTTAATCAAAAGGATCAAGATCAAGGCAACAATTCCAAACTCCTAGCTCAAACATATCATTTTTCTAGAGATCTAATAAAATAATTAGGTATACAAATGAACTTACCTTTAGTAATCCAGATCCAGCTGCTGCTCCAATGCATTGTGCTGCAATGTAGAAAAGAGCTTTAATCAGCTTGATGTCACCAGTGACGAGCAGTCCAATTGTAACAGCAGGATTTATATGACAACCGCTCACATGACCCAAGGACTAAAAAACGAAAAGTGTAATCACTATATAAAGAAAAAAAATATTCTGCACAAAGTTCTTCAATCCAAAGTAGATGATGTCATGTTAAGTCAACGAGATCCAATTAAATCAAAACCTTAACTATCTCATTTATACTAAAGCTGATTTATATACTTTTGTCATACATAATACCAAGTTATCAGATTTAAAATAGTCTTGGATATTGTTAACATTTTAGAGTTAGATAAGTTTTCAACTTTGTTTGACGTGGATTCAGAATTAATTATGGCGTGGAGATATTGTGATTGCAACGATTGCACTGATTATTTTTATTGGCAGTGATTTTAGACTCACGATTATCACGCATTTGTTGTTGAATTGAAAGGCACCGCACCTATCAGCAACCACGCATCAAACAGTAGTTTTGCTAACTAAGTAGCCACGAACTAGATTTCGATTGAAATTAATAACACTTGCCGTAGTTCTTGATGTAGTTCACGCCATAGTTGAATAGAACCGAAATAATTGAATCCGTCAAAACGAATCTAATACCTTTGGAAATAATTATAGGGAGTGGATCTAATTAAACTTCGTATATGTCTTGATATTAGTTGACGCAATACACGTATCAGTTTTGAGTGGTTGTTGAAGTAGTTTTTTGTTTTATTGATACGAATTCAAAACTTGAATCAAATGCATAAAACCTTAATTTACAAGATAATGGAACAGCTTGTTCGATCTATAGCATAATACATCTAGTGAATTATGAAACTAAAGTATCTGCGCTCGAACTATGATTCAAGGAGTGCAATTGTGATGTCATTAAATTCGCATAATTTACAACTTATTGCGCCAATTTTTTTCCTACGCGCGCGCTCCGAATACGTTAACGTAATGCGAAATCTGCGCGGTTTACCACTGAGATTTATTGCTAATTGTTGAACACGTTGCGCCAAAAAAAGTTATCCACAGACTTAGAAGATGCCTATAAAATTACGAGTTAAATCATCAAATTTAACACAAGTATTAAAACGTATTTAGTAAATATCATGCAAAGTATCACATTTCTATGTAACAATTAAACAAATTATTGTGTTTCTTTGCAAGGAGTAAATTCGCTTAGAAACTTTTGAGAACTCTGCAAGTAAATCATTTAATCTGCTTAACTTTGTTGTTGCTCACATACAATTTCAATGCTGCGCGTCATAAGAAAATGTGTTGCAATAACCCTATAATTTCGCATTATGTAAGTGGGCCGTCGACAGTGATTCTTGTGTCTTGCCCTTGAACGCGTATCAATAAAAAACTATAATGGATTCGGAAAAAAACACGCATTGAAGAATTCAACCTATATTATATTTTCAAATTCTCTTTCTATTGTAGTCTTGTCTCAAATCTATCCCGGTAATATTTCTACAATTTCAATATTCTTTTTTAACCTTTGTAAACTGCTAATGTTTATACACTGACGTATTGATCTGAAATAAACGTGGTATTATGCAGTTTATTCTGCAAAGGTTTACGAAAAAGAAAATGTGCATAAATAATAATAAATTTTGAAGTTATCGTATTTAATTGTCCTTGAAGTGCTATTTGTACTGTTGTTCAGGTTTGAACATGTTTTAACTTCATGAAACTACTTCCAGCTTATCCAAATTGTTCATTTATTTTTTCCATTGTGTTGCCATTTGGTATTATCGTACTTGGCGTATTGTTGCATATTGTCGTTTACTTTCCCTTTCCTAAGACGAACTTAGGAATCATGTAGCCCAATCATCATAAACTCTGCGTTCATTTTTATTGCTTATAATAGATACAAAGTACTTTAAAATAGCGAACAATAATAAACAATAACAGTTTTTTAACAGATAAAACTTTCCAGCATAATTATTATATAAGGATATCTTTGTAAACAATCTCTTATGTTGTTTTTAGTGATTTTCTACGCTTCTCAGGTAAACCGGATGTTAAATGATAATTTATACAAAACTGTAAAGTTTTAAGTAAAGACCAATCGTATAAATCACACATTGGCGCAGACCATTACACACGATATTACTGTTATTAGCGGGTAATAAAATCCATAATCGTGGTCAAATCAAGTTGAGCTAAATCCACACTTTTAGTTTATGTTTTGCGTCATATCCGGCCAATACGTTCCTTCAATCACATCGGTAAACTCACGAAAAAATGTTGTAAGATCACCTATACCCCGAGGGCAAATGCAATTTGTTTATCAAGTTGACGTGGACTAAGTGTTCATAGAGGAGGAGACACCACTTGGTTCTCACGGCCTTCAACTTTATTAATTCGGTCACATATTATTATTAGAATAGCAAAGTAAATTGGCATCAATAAGACAGTGAAGATGCAAGCGAAATGTATGATTACTAGTGCCTAGCAAGTTTTGATTAACTTTTATAATTAATACATACGCATGCAAATTAATTTGATAGGTACCTTCATTGCTCTGTCTCTTTTTATGAGTCATCCAAGTTCTCGTAACATCAAATATCATCCACTTATTGTGTTGATAGATGCAATGTTTGTAAACTAAATTTTTTAGTTAATTGTATTTTATGCCCTGCTGACATTTGGATTTTTATTGTGTGCTAATTGAATGCTGTTTGTAGGCGAGTTAAATTTTTAGCAATGCTAGTCATATGTAGGTGTATCGGTAATTAATCCCAGCACGGATAATTAAATTAATAGTTGTGGTTAAGACCGCTTAATAAAATATAAAATTAATTATGTGCAATTAAATTACAAATTGTTGATCGTGACCGATCTGTGTTAAGTTTGTACGCGTGAACTTAATTTTTCTAGTTTTTCTTGTCGCTGGTAATAAATTTCTATTATCGCAATCGCATCAATTGTATTCAATGTGAAGTAAGAATTAATTTCAATATTGTTTCAAAATTGAAATCCTCAATTGATAATTAATAACAATCTGTACATTGAAAGCCGGCGATATCGTTGAAGTTTATTAAACACATAAATTAGATTAAATTTTATTTATTATAAGTGCAATAAATCAAAATTATCTTGAAAACACATTTTTGCTTAATTTGCTTAAAAGCCAATTAAGTTTAATAGTGGTAATTTACTTAACTGACCTGATTTGTTAAGAATTGGCTAAAATAAATTCAATTTGGAGAATGTAATAAATAATACCATATATGTATTATATAAATAAATAATTCTAAACCCAGAATATATTAATTTGCTTAAAACTTATTGCTCATAATTATTATTAAAGTGCTATTCGTAGTGTTGCCAGTATAGCCAACTCTACGACGTAAACTACTCGGAATGTATCCGAATTACGAGTCAAATTAAAATGGCAGCCTCAGTGCTACCACACAGTTTTTTACATTTATTAATGTCGAATTCATTCATTGTTTTTAAGTGGAAGAATCACAGGTAATATAATTGAATTTACTAATAATTTTCTAATTACAAAAACTGTACGTGATTTAAAAACATATAGTTCTTAAATCATTTCAAAAAAAATATTTTCGGAAAAACTAGCAAAGTTTCGGTAATGATAGAAATGCTTAAATGAACCGAGTTCATTGTCGCATGTTTTCTGGTCTTATTCGACAAATGTAGTATACAAGTGAATCAGATAATTGTATTTATTTGCATATAAATATGGCAAGTAAAAACAACAATAATTTTATAGTTAAAGCATTAAAGAATACATGAACTAAGACTGCAGCTAATATAGCAGCTTAATAAAGCAGCTAAGTATATCTCTTGTAATAACTCCAATCTGTCATTTTTATTTATCATACCTTTATCATATCTCCAATTTAAGATGCAAGATTGAATTCAATTTGAAATGTTTAATCCTTAACATGATGTGGATATTAAAGTCTATAATGCATGATGTTAGATAAACTCTATCTTGTCTATAGCATACTTAACTTCTTCGTGAACATTAATTAATCACTGCTCAAATTAGCCGGTCGTTGTGATATCTTAATTATATTTATATCGCTAAGCATTTGCTATAATCAACTGTAAATACTCGTACATTTGTCTTTTATCAGTTAGCAGAGTCATTAAACATTTTAAACTACTTTTACTGACATTTATTCAAACGAATAAACAAACAGCAATAAAATTTTAAATTGAATGCATTTATTACAAACATTTATCAATTCATTAGCGCGCGATAAAGTACTCTGCGACCCAGTTGCATATTGCACTTGTATTCAGGCTTTGCATTAACAATAGCATGTCACATTCCCTGCATTAACCTAAGACTCGAGTGACTTGGAAATAAGGATTTCATTAATCTACCGCAATGTGTTGAACATGATATTGATTGATTTATAAACACAATTGGTAGGACCTTGTTTGGCGATTGTGATCTTAACAAATGACATTAATCATAAGCGCAATGCACACGTGCTATAACGTTTTTAAGTAACGTAAAGATCTTAAGGCTTGTTGGTTGTACTTTATCGTGATATGATGTAGTTCATGCTGTATGAATTTCACTCTAGAGTGAAATGGCGTAAGCAAAAGAGAACGCATTGATTTATCTCCTAATGAACTAATTAAACATATATTGCGTAATTGTAACTAAGTCAAGATCGACTTCATTATTTTAAAACATCCACTAGAATTACTAATGTTGAGATAATTTCTTCCCAAGTCCCAAGTTAATAAGAAATTAAAAATTGCATCATTTGTTACATTCTCACGTCACGATTATATTGTTCAAGATTTACATGATTGAAAATTCAAGTGCACTCCTAAATTGTTGCTATTCTCATCTTGCCTTTCAAGTACAATGAACCGATTCAAACAAACAAACCGTAGAAAATATTATATCATACGTCGTGCATCAAGAATACTTGAATTATTATTACAATAGAATGTAAGAAATCAAAGGGTACAACTTCACTTATTCTGTAAGAAAATCTAACATTGCACTTTGATTAATTTAAGAAATCGAGAGCCTTCAATTGGGTTCTTTGTTTTAGCTATGAAAGAAGATACCGTTCCATCGATGAAGATGAAACTATCAATTGACGGACAATTAATTGCACATCATCCACCCACAAGACTATTCAAATCTCCTCTGAAGATCACAATTCTTTAGATGTGTTTTTACTTTGTTATTATTGAAGTGATTCAAGAAGTTTACGACTTGCCGGGAGGTCATTGCAATGGAATGCAACAGGTATTCAAATAATACGAAGAATACGCTCTACGTTTAATAAATTATTATTCATATTTTTTAGATTAGGTCTCTTCCAACGCAGCTGCAAAGTGAGTATTGTGGAATTTAAGTCGTAAAAATGTGGTTTTATGATAATTGAGTTTATATTAATGTTCTGCGCCAGCTCAAATGTCTGAGCATATTAATTAAAATATGAGTTATCGATGCTCTTGTTAATTAATGGTGCAACTCTCCAAAGGTTTCCATTGGTATTTCTATGGAAGAGTATCTTCAAAAGTAAAAGCTATTAATTTCATGATAATGCAACAAATGGGTAAATTTACTAAACTGACTGATATATGTTCAATGAACTGAAAGTTCAGTAGTAAAATACAATCTTCATAGAATATTAGACTTTTACTGCAAATGTTAATTAATATTCAATAAATAAAAGTGTTGGAGGTTTATCTTTTAGTAGTACATGTAAAAAGATTATAAATTGCATGCGAAATTAATATTGTTTGCAGATTGAGTCATTGACTTATTGAATCGTGACACATCAAATATATTGACTTATTACGATGTTTAATAAGAAATTATTACGCAGCACCTTACCACTAGATGCAATTAATATTATATTTGTTTATCCATGGCAATAATGAGATGTACAGAAATTACGTTTAATTACGATTTAATAATAATAATTTAATCAAATAAAATTCAAATACCTTATAGCAAGCTAACTCAAATACTATTGCGGATTATTATTGTTAAAGTAGTTAAAGTTCTAAATGCTGCAGTACTAATCTAGCAATATTTATTAAATGAAAACTCAAAAACGTTTGAACATTTGTGCAGTTTATTCAGTAAACGGTTTTTGAAAAAGACGATAGAATCAATTTTACTAGTTCGAAACTTATTGTATACAATTATTGTTAAGTGCTCTTGGTATAGTCATGACTGTAGCCAACTCCTTGAAACTACTTCGAACGTATCCAGATTAAATTGACACCTTGATAGTTTGTTAATTTGTTTTTTCGGATGTTTTACAATTTGGTTTTGTTGTATCTTACGTATGGTTACAAATAATAAATACAATTAGAATCATTTAAGCAATTTGAGGATTGACCATATTATAAAAGGTTTATTTTGTGAAATTTATTCCTGTCATGCGTAAACAAGGTCGCAGATTCAATAAAAAATTGTTATTTGTGACGGGAAAATCATTATTATTTTGATGCAGGAAAACATCGTGATGTTTATTAATATTAGACCTCGCAATTAATGCGAATGTAATAGCATTTCTGGCATACCTTTGCGCCATTTGTTAACATTAAAAACATCAAACTACTGTGTTGTGCATAAAAATAAATTACTAAGTATGTGAAGTATTTGTATGCCACTGTCATTTTAATTGTTTTTGACATAATATTGTTTGAAAACACCTGTTTTATATCTGATTAACATTAATGCACAACTAGTTTTGCTCTTTCTCGAAGATCATTATCAAGTGTCACACAAGAAACAGCAAAACAAATAAATTGTGCAAATAAAATAAATATATAAGAAGTTATGCATTAAAATTAATCAGTTGTCGTAAGAACTGCTTAACATGGAAATATATACAAACACTCTTTTTAGTTTAAACATTTAAATTGATATATTTTGCCTAGTCTTATAGACTTTATTCATATAACATCAACATTTAACTCTACCAACATGTAAACAAATAGCCTATTTGGGCACGGCTTGCCTGTTGAATATCAAAGTCGTTAAATGTATAGAACAAAACGTTGGATATTTAAATTCAAACATAAATTGAGCAAATTCGATCTCTTATTCAGAAAAATAAACATTGTGCAAATATATATTCTAGACCGATTTCCATTGTGTGCAAATTTTGCAAATGTTTCTAATGCCTAACAAAGATTCTATCAATTTTAGAAGTCAATATATTCAATAATATACGAGAGCGGTCATTAGAAAGAGACACTGAAGGTTTTTGGTTTGATGCAATTTAATCAAACTGCGTTTTGACATATAAAACACTCACAATAGTTTAAAATGTATTAAACTAGTTTGTGTTGAATGAGTCGTCGTCGTTTGGTTATAAAAGTATGAATGATTCATAACTGCATATGAATAATACAGTATTTAATTTGCAACATGTATTTAAATATTTCAACAAGATTTACGCGCCTAACAAACATTAAGTGGCCATTAATCGTTACACTTGCTTTAATCTAATAACTATAATTATTTTGCAGTCATACTATAGACTGTGCTTTTAGCTATTAGGTTGTAACAAATATTGAATATGTTGATTGTGGAGAGTTTGAAAGCTTTTAACACCTTCTATCATTTAGAATCGTAATTAAACTGATTACTCTGATTGACTGTGACAGAGTGATATGCTTTTATGTAATTGTCTTTTTACATTGTGTAATTTCCCACTGGTATGATAATAAATTATCGTTATATCTTTTCATTTTGAAACTATCGACACTTTAGACACCTCCATCATTTTTTTCACTTTATAAATTATTTTTATCACCTTAATACAAATATGCTTAATTCAAATAAATATAATTAGCAAGCTTATCAGAATTCCGAAAAATACAAAGAAGACCAACAACTTGAAAAAACGTATCGAAATGATTATTTTATAAAATTATATTTAAAGTATTTTATTTAATTTAATGTTAAATAAATTATTTGTAGTTTTACTTTCCTGTATAACAAGAACAATACAAGGTTTTCTCACCATTAATAAAATTATTAATGTACGTTATGATAAATTGCATCTAAAAAGAAAAAAATTTAACTCACGAGTATTAACCATAATATTACCGATTAGCAATATTTCAATTTATTATTATTTATTGTACTATGTTTGTCTACTAATCTAACAATACTTTACACGTAATTAGAATACAGCGTTGGTGGAAAAATGTGTTTTCCAATAAGCCACTTCATTCGCTTTGCTTTGACATTTACATCCGATTAATGAGGTCGATGCCGTGGTTTTTTTATATAGAAATATTACAAGTTAGAATAACAAGTATTACGTGTTGGAAAAATTATACATGATAACTAAATATCTCATCTGTTTATTATGAACAAAAAACGTGTTTTTGATTGAATTATCATATATCTTTTACGCTGTTGTTGATTGTTGGGTGTTGGTGACATCCTGATATTTATACCGTAAAGTAAAGTAAAGTACGGTATACCGATTAAATGCAGCAACAGAGTAAATGCATTATGAGTAGACTGCTTGTCAACATAAATGCAATGAATTTGAGATATTTCATGTAAAATTCTAAAAATCGACGAAACATATTGCATTGTGTTGATTGATTTTTATGTTAACCACAAAATGTTCGTTCCATCAACGGATAAATAATGTACGGTATAAGAAGAGTTACTCAATGAAATTTAAAATAATTATTGTAATATTATGATAGTTTACATTTTTAAAGCCTAAATCCAATAAGACTGACTTCAGTTGCTGAAACAAGCCGAAGTGAATGCTGCTGCATGAAGCCGTAAGTGGCGCTAGCGAAACAACTAGACAACAATATTTATTGTATTGTAATTTGTAGTTCACGCATATGCCGCTTGGGTTTACTAAAATATCGGATAAGTTTGAGAATAGTAGATATTATCAAAGTCAGAAAAACAGTTTGTTTTATATTTAGTATAAGAGACGTGTTTTTTTCAAAATACTTAGCCAATAAGTAAACTTCAAAAATGTTTTCCAGAAAAACTGGAAAAGTTTCAGTACTCGGACGTGTGGGGTAATGGTTTTTGGGTTTAAAAAATTATTAAAAATGCTAGAAAGTGTTCATTGCGCCTTTTTGTGCGATATTATTTTTGATAGCATTAATATGAATTTTGTAGTTTGCATAGATTCGCATGATATTGAAATCCGAATTTAGGAACATTCTTTGAATTACTTAATTTTAAAAAAAAGTTTAAATCCTGCTGGGAATTTATGATATGATAAACTATAATCAGTCCCGATAACTTCTACTAACTATGGTAGTGAATAAATTAGAAATTTTAAAAAAAAAAACATATGTGACCGATTTGGAAATTTTATGATATGCTAGAACTTTAATTTACTTCAATTGAAGTAAACTGATTTTATATTTCATTTCTTACTGTTTTTTTGTGTTCGGTTTTAATTCTATAACGCTTTATACGCTTCGATTGCCATGAATGGCAAGGTTCGATCGTTTAATCACGGCTCATAATTTGCCACACGCAGAGCCGATATATTCATATTCCAGTTTTGATCGTAATTATGTGCAATTCATTCATGAAAATGGATTGTAAATAAAATACCTCACTTATTTCGGATATTAATATTGCATCACACTACTTTTCAATATCAGTATCATTTGAAATTTTCAAATGATTTACGGTGATTTAAAGTAAAATTTAAAATTTTCTAATTTCACAAACCTAATGACTAACATGATTCTCTATCAAGAGGATGATACGCAGTAGTAATGACACAGAAAGTTTCAACCAACTGCTATCTGGTAGCTTTCTAACACAAATAGCATAACTAGCAAATTATGTATATGAAAAAGAAAAGCACAATTGCATAGCAACATAAAATGATAAGACTAGTTATTGAAATTAACTCGAAGGTAAAAGTCTCTGAAGAATTAAAGTAAAGAGCTGACTAGCCAGCGGCCACGAGCGCAGGTCAAGATCGCTTACTTAAACACATTCAACTGGTAACATTTCCATCGACTTTTTATGAACGGTGACCTTCAAAATTAAAATGAAATTGTATCACCATTAGCACCGATATTAAGTCATGTCTTTATTGTTAAATAGAATCATCTCTAAGCACTTACTATTCAACTTTAAAGAGTGCATGCTGTTGCATTTTCTCATTAATTATGATTTTTGAGAGAAATTAAACTACTGTTCTCTACACATTCTGTATTAGAGACTAATCGTAGAATTAATTACATTAATTAATCCATTTTTTGATTTCGTGATAGAATGACAATAATCCGGCAATTCAAGGTGAGTTTTCCGCAACTATTTTATTAATTCGCTCAAAGTTCATGATAATATTTTATCAACTCACCTGCGCCATAGTAGCAACAATCAGGCCAAAACAGAGCGATATCTGTGTGCGGGATTCATTTTCCAAGCAAGAGGCACACCCAAGGAAGACGAGCAGGAGCGTTCCGAAGAACTCAGCGACTATCATTCGCCATACCTTCTTATTTTCCGTTATCTCGGAGAGTCCCAGCATGCTATCGGCACCTATGAAGCAAAAATGCAATCTTGTTATCTCTATTTATGTTTAACTTGAGTTTGAAGAGGTTACTTTGCAAGTCAACAGATCGTACAGATCAACCGTTAGAATACACATAGTACCAGTACTTAGATGATACCAACATTACTTTGAATTGCATCGTTGTAAGTAAAAACATTTAAGTGGATATTTCCTACGTTTAATGATGCGTGCAAAAATTTATATGGAATTTGCAAGTTTCATTTGTGTAGTATGCGTTATTTTCTAAATTCGTGATGCGTGAATTCCAGGGATTTATTTGCAGCAATTTTCTCAGTTGAATAAATCCACAATAAGGAAGGCAATTTATAGTAGAAAATTAATTTAGTAGAATCTCAATATAATTTGACTGTAATATAGTACTTAATTCAATTATGATTATAATTCAAACCACATTAAGAATTATTATTACTTCAAAACCGTAAAATTCAACTTTCTGGGCCATTTCAATTAACATCATTAACTATAAAGTAAGATCGAGCATCAAATTGCTATTAGCAACCAGGTAAAATTAATTTCTTTCATTACCTGATATGTACTTTTATTTCTTTACTATTTACAATAACATTTATTGAACTATCACATTACATATTATTTCCATGACATTTAAAGTAAATTCGCAGAAAAATGACACGCGTTACTAATATTTACTTTGAAATGCTAACTTTGTTAATGACATTAGCATTGTTCGCGAAATTGAATCAATACTTGTTGGCGTGTAAATAGAAAATTTCTACATTTCATTATCCAATTGATTGGTTAAATTATTAGTATACTTAGGTACATTCAATGCTAATTACCTTCAGTTCAATTGGAAACTAAGAACATGGAAACAATGTGAGCGAAATGAAAACAAAATATTCCATTATCACAATATGGTTATAATTACAAAGTAATTGATATTCAGATTTAGTAGATCTCTTATAAATTATTATTTTGTCAAGCAAAATTTGTTAACTCTTAAAATAAAAACATTTCTTGAATCTTATTTAGTGAAATTAATTTATTTTATTCTGGTATTGACATGGCATTTCATCGATTTTATCTGTGACATGCACGGAATTATTCCAGGTTGTTAAGGACTAGAATTATTTCTTTTTTGACTGGTAATGACAAGCTGCAAGTGCACTTGATCGATGTAATAATCCGGGCATAATAGATATTTAATCGCCATTTAAAGCGACATTGCATGTTGAAACCGAAATAATTATAATTTACTTTACTGTTTGAATTACACGTGGAAAGCTTGCCTATAAATCACAAGGCATTGAAGTTTTATTCTATTCTAAATTCTAAATATTTTTAATTGCTATTATTTGCTACTGCCATTTGGATAAATATAACGTTTTAATGAAAAGTATTATCAATTATATGGTTTTAATTATCATTACACTCTCTACATAGTTAGTCATTCTAGCACGAGGACAATTAACCATTGAGTTGCGAAGTGAATTAAAACATCTCAGTTTGTGGATTAAAACAGCTAATTAAATGTAGAATTAAATGTTGAGAGCTTAAGCTTCATTTATTTTAGACCTGATCTTGAGATTTTTCTAAGCAAAGGTAGAAACATAAAATCTGATGTTAACAACACATGATGATGTACGATAAAGTGATTATTTGTTTGAGTACATCTCACGCAATGATTTATCTAGAGTAAGTGTTATTTAAGTATTTCAATCTTGATTGAATTGATGATTATTACTTATCGTTTTAAATTAAATAAATATGCAATAAAATAAGTAGCAGTACAATACCATAAAGAGCAATTTGGTTTTTAACAGTTTTGATTTATTTTTTGTATATTGTATTACTTAAAAGTAGTAGTACACTAAAAAAAATTACCTTTGAGTTCTTTAGCCATTTTAAATAATTTCCAATAAATCGATTGGATTGTTCACTTTACAAAACCTTCTACGATTTTTAAGCACTTTGGTGACTGTTGCCAACTTATAATTTGAATTCAATCTCACTTGGTATTAGGTACGCTTTGTTATTATCATGTACAATTAGCCGGTGTTCCTGCCAGGATGCACTGCAGGTGATGACTGCTTGCGTTCGGGACGACGTGCGTCGTTTTGTTCAGGCTCGGGGTTACCCAGCCGTGTACGCGATGTCAAATTCGAATTGGCTGAGGTAGAATATCGGTCAAGTCAAGCAGACGACGCAAACTCATAGCCAGCATAGCAAAATGTTGCTTGTCGGTAAGGTAAGAGATTCTGATGTTCTCTTGAGTTGTGACTGTTCATTGATAAAATGTACAACTATAAAGTTGAAGATACAGTTACTTTGCACTTCTAAGTTCTGTTTTGTCTGCCATAGAGAATTAGTGAAAAATTTATTGAAACTCTTCAGAGAATAATTAAAAGTCAACCAACAAATTGAAATATCAGATAGAAATTTCAAACAAGATTTTCGAGGTTTATTGTTACAAGTTTTGTTACAAGATCAAGAACAAACTGAACCAAAAATTGACGGTTCATATAAAACCAAATTTTTAACTTTTCAAGATTTGCGTATTTTAATTATTTTTATTTCATAATAAAAATAAGATCAGCAATGATTTGCATTTTATTTGTTTTTTAGGTTTTAAAAGAATTCTTTTTAGGAATTAATTACAAATCTAAATGTTTAGGTAAGAAAACGAATTTAATATTGACTTAAATCTTTATATTTGATTCACTTAACGAGTAACAATCGTTAAATGTATTAATTTTGATTCAATTAATTTACCGTTTTATAATCAAAACGTGTTGGCATTAATTTACAATCAAACAAAAGCAGTAATAACTCACACAAACCATAATCAGTTAGTCGATATAGTCGATATAGTCAACAGTTCAGATTGTCTGTTATCCGCTATGGTCATATTATTTGCATATTTATTACACTTGTTTGATTGCGAATGAAATAATTTGTCACTCGCTTGCAGAGAAAATTAAGGATTAAGGCCAAAGTCAACTCTCAATTATTCATGAATTTATTTAAATTTATATACCTAACAATGACTAAAACACTGCATTCGGCATTATTAGTTCGAATCGTAAATTATATATTACTCACCGGGAAATTATTACAAAACAGAACAATATTTTTGAGAGAATTGTGTCAAAATGTGTCAAAATTTGAGAATGCACTGATATGAAAAGTAGGAAATTATTCCAACTGACTAATTAGTAGTAAAGTAACAGTATATTTATGTTGTATTATCACGTGCTGAAAGTCTTATCAAAGTTTGTAATCACTTTGAAACACAGTAGTGTCTCGACGACAAAGTAAGAAGTCGCGTAATATTTTCATTCTACTTTAATTGTATTCTATTCCAATTTTACACAATTCTACTATAGTAAATTGTAATACAAAACGAGAAGACGCATTGTTTATTAATTAAACAAATAACGTAATTCTACACGAACATCTTAAACATATTTGCACAACATACTTCTGCCTCATAAACATTTATCACCAACGACAATGCGCACATTCTTTGAACATGTAAATATACAGCAGGAGAATTAATTGTATGCAATATCAATAGAACATAATCAAAAGCAAATATTTGTATCTTGCAGCTTGTTTAAATTGTTACGCTTATAATTTTAGGAGTACCTCAATTATTCTAATTTGGACAAGTTATTGTTTGATAATACAGTTCAGAATATTACAATAGTAGATTACAAATCACAGAACGAATAACATCAATAATCATATTGTATGTGCATGATTGTTGTTTTATGTTTCCAAAAAATACCATTTATGATTATAGGTCGTTCCTAACTAGATATTATTAATTAATTCGTCGATTAGTCATAGAGATATGTGCATTTAAAAACCTACTATTTTACTTGAAGCATATTTTTGCAAATATTTTACAATTAATCTGCTATTAAAATTACATTAGTTATACCAATTAATTAAGCGTAATCTTACTAATTTTTTACTACAGTACTGTTAGTAACCGTATTATAGACAATTATTCATTAGAAGAGTTTCCAGCATAAAATGAAACTCGTACTATACTCTCGTATAGTACTTTACGAGCGAGAGAAATTGTTGATTGTAGTTGCAATAAAGAGTACTCTTAATGCAGCTCACAGACCATTAAGTACTCTTTAATGTGGAACGTCCAAGATTTCATTTTCATGTTTAGAAAGCATTAATTATTCTCATGTAGGGACTTGGGCTTGAAGAGAGTAAGACAAAATGAAATTAAAAGTGGAATATTTGCTAACTAAATACAGAAGATGCCACAATTAATTGCAATAAATATGCTGTTAAAATATGTCGATAATGCAGAGAAACTTTCCTAACTCGTTAAGAAATTGTGTTAAGTTTTTTACTGCTTCTCTTAATAGTCTGAGAGAAATATGATTTACGATAACCAACTGCAAATTGAATTCACGTAGTTGTTAGAAAACTCGCTAAAAATTAATATTCTATATAATTAAAGCCAACTGGTCTTGACTACCTTTGAAATACTTCTACGTTTTCTAATTCCTGAGTATTAAATTGTATTATTCTACATAATATCTACATAGATCATAAAGTATGCATGTTTACTTTATTGGTAGATGCTCATTATGTTTCGATTCATTTTGCTTTTGCTTTCAAACATAAATAATTAATATGTTGCTAACGATTTAACTGTAACCCACTTTCAAATCAACTACAAATAATATCTACAAACGATTCTTGCAGTTCAAAAGCGAGGATAAACAATAGTGTCCAGTTAAGCTTAATTTTAACAATGCTAAACGTTTACTAATTATTTCGTTAATTTGTTATGATGGTTTCGTTGAATCTGATCGTTTAAACAGTTTTCCTTGTACCTAATTGACTTTTATAGTCTTAATACATTAATTGAAAAGCGAACGAACAGTGTGAGCGGCAATCTTCGATCGTCGTGCAAAATTGCCTAATTCGGCGCAAAGTGCGCAGTCATTTTGTTGCATTTTGCGGTGAACTGTTACATTTTTTAGTTCAAATTCGAGTGGAACTTTTTCCCACCTGTGTTTAACTGAACAATTTATTCGTGCTTTAATGCTATCGGCTTAATTAGTTACTTTAGAAATGCACTTAGTCATTTACTCATTCAAAATGTACACTTACCACGTCTGCGGATATGTTTGTTGATCATTTTGGGTTCACAAAATAAAAAAGCAAGGTTTACAGAATTGCAAGCTGTTATGGAAAATTTGTTGGTCATTTAAATTTAGTACTACTTTAATGAAACTTGTTTTGCAGATTCCAATTCAGACCGAATAGTTTTTTCTGACGTTTTGGGTAGATTTGTCATTTTGTGACAACGCCAACACAGTTGTCATGTAAAGCAATTTTAGTTTTATTATGCATCGAAACTCACAGGACGTGCGTTAAATATTCATTAATAATATTTTCCTGGCAAACTGTGAGTACTAATGATATTTTTTTCATCGTAAATTTTTATAATTTATTTTACCAAATACATTTCAAAAGTTATAAGCGTACCAAATATAATTAGCAATAAATTGACCTGAGTAAACTAATTTAAAATTCATATACACGGTGTGTGTAGTTCTTGCAAAATATCGTACATCCGCTACAGAGTTGCGTGTTTAATGTTCTAATCACTCAACTTATTGAATTGGCGCTAATCAAAATAAAAGAACAAGGCGCATAGTCATTGATAAAAAAGTAGAGGAAAAAGTTTGTAATTATTCTGACCCAAATGTAATATTTGCACATTCGCACACATCAAAACTAAACCACAACTTAGACATGATATTTATAAACATAACTCAATACTTAACTGTCTGCAAATAATCAAAGAGCAATGAAATAAGTATCTTCATTATGTTAATAAAAAAATTTTATTGAGTGAGGGTGGTTAGCTGTTTCTTTTGTCGGGAATGGGTATTTTGAGGATTATGTGATTACTTAATACATACAAAAGATCCTTTGATCATCTTTGATATTAACAATATGTATCCAAACTAGACAACACATCTCCTAACCACAACTTCATTATTGACACAATAAACACAATTACCAAACAAAATTATTGCCCATTTAATAACAAACTTTGTACAATAAATGGCAGACTAATCACGATGAATTCATTATCGACAAATTAAATCTTCGACTTAAAGTAATAACTTATATTAGATCCGTAGACGACATCCTTTGCATATAGAATAACCTAAAACATTGTTCGTTACTAACGATTACGTCTATAAAATTAGCTTGTATTTTCAAATATAAAACAGTATAATATTTATATTAAGCAAACAAATAACTAGAAGTTTGAGAGAAATGTTAGTAAAATAAACTTTCATAAGATGATTCTATGTATTTATGATTAGCCAAAACAAATTATGCATGAGTACACTTATTAGGCCAATTAATGTGTAAAATGTTTTTGTTTTCTAATTGCTTGTTGTCGCGAAGCTGTTTTCCGTAAAACGCAATTATTAATATGTTTGCATGTTTTCCGTTTTTGCAAACTTGTATGTAAATTTAATGACTTGTACTCGTCAAAACAAGTTGCATTGTTTTAGCATTTGTAACAATCCAGATCTTATTATATATTGAAGGTCATCTAAATAAAGTTTGCTCTTGGGTATCATCTACCTGGAAATATTGAATTTACTGGAATTAAATCAAGTTGAATTTAACTGTGTGATCTCAGACTACGTGGCGAATCTTTAATGACATTTGCTGCGGGCTGAAAATTATGCGGATTTGGTTTTACTCACATAAATTACCAATGATTTGTTTTTGTGGTTTTACATTCGGATTTGAATATAAAACCGGCGCATCATTGTTGCTGAAAATGATATGAGTAAGAACCGCATATTTGAGAAAAGATATAGCACTCTAGCGTAGTTTACATATCGCTTAAATATCAAAAATGTTTCAAATTGTGACGTAAATATAATTAAGTTAATATTTAAATTATATATATATGAAATTATTATATTTCTTTTCAAATATAATACATGTATTTTTTTAACGGCACATACATTACTCATCAGTGATGGATTCCACAAACCGCACGAACCAGCGTCAGCATAAATAATTTCTGTATCGATTAATAAATTGATTATTGTTTATTGATTGTTGATATTGATTATTAAATTGAACATGTGTTTTATTTGCAAATAATCTTGAAAATTAGACTTAATTCTTCACCGCCACTCTTAGATCTATCAACATATTGCATTTTTGAAAACATTTGCAACTTGAAATCAAGCTGAATATATTTATAATCGAAAAATATACAAAAGTTGTAAATAACTGCATTACGTAAGATCTAAAGTGGTAGTGGAAGTTGTGAAGCATAATATTGCTGATTTATCATAGAGATAAATAAAAGTAGGTATTTTTCAAGTAGATATACTATACTTTGCAGTGGTATTATTAAATAATATATTGCGTTTTGCCTGGCAGGTGACATATTCGGTGCCCATCCCTTGTATTAGTCATTCTTGGCATTAACAATTCTCTCACTTTCTGCAAATTTTACGAAATGTGGTTGAATTTAATTTGACAAAAAGTACCTATCAATCATCAGAACTATATATATAATATAATATGTAATATATAATATAATATATGTAATATAATGATTTATTTATATTACGTCTACGCATTTTCTTTTTACTTTTTTAGCATTAGTACTTGATATTACTGAAATTGTATAATATAACATAAGTAGTTTGCTGCAAATTACTAACACATTTTTTTGTTTCAGAATTTGATAAGGTGGAATGTCCACAATTCAAATGTCAGGAAAATATCTAATGTATTTAATAAATACCTTCAACCTTGGTTGAATTTTGCGTACAGTTTTCTAGTTGTTTTGTTAGTTTTCAATCTGTGAGTAGCAAAAAGTTGAGTGTTATTTTAGTAAAAGATATAGTATAGCTACCGGAACATATGAGGCGCTCATGTAGCGTAACAGGTAATTTGATTTAAAGATTATATCAAATAGAAGTGTAGCAATGAAATATCAAATAACTTTTGTAAAAGCTAGCATACATTATAAAATGCTTATATCTTGATACGTTTTAGAGTTTATCGCGTAATTAATTTGTAACTAACTTAAAAAATAATATTCATTATGTTGAAAAATTGCACTATAACACTTACTTAAAATTGATTTGTAAAACGTTTTCGGCATGTTGCCTTCTTCAGTATAATAATACTTAATACACATGATAATACACTCAACAATACTTTAAAAAATAATAATAATCAGACAAAAATTTATTTGATTGGAATTGGAACAATTGTTTAGCAAAAAACAATTGTCATTTTCGAATAAAAATTTATTTATATGCACTTTAACAGCATACATTAAGCAATTATTGGCTTTCATAATTCAGCATCAATAGTTTCCCATTACTGTTGACTTATATGTAACTGCAATTGAAGCTAGCGACTACTGAAACTAAAATATACGATACATCCTTAAAAAAACTCTTTAATCAATTAAACATACTATACATTAATAGTATCGAGAATTGGATGGTTATTGTAAAATTACGGTATAAGTCGTGATAATTTAGTGTCGTCATTGCTGTGGTTATTGATATAATAATATAATTGCCATTGAGAGGTTAGAAGTTATTATGCATATTTAAGTGACGGACACACTGAATACTGTCTGTAGTGGACCAAAAGAACCTGGAATACTTCCTCCTAGAAAAGAGGACGTGGCGGCCGTAGCAACCTTGATCTTATTTGGTAAAGTGGCAACAAATGACAACAAACAGACTAAATTTCTATAAATTTTGAATAATACCAGAAAATAAATATAAAATTTATATTTAGCGGATGAAATTAATATAAAAGATTTTTCGATTGCAAATAAGTTTAAGTAATTAAATCGCACGTGCTTCTTTTTAATTTGAGGTATCTTGTACTCTATAATAATTTACCAGTATAGTCCCTAGAACATCTGGTTTTTGTAGTTTCCGCAAATTAACTAAAATCTTAAAAGGGGAAATTATTATTTTTGGAATATGTCTAAAGAATAAAAACGAAAAATGTTATAAACGGAAAAGCAATAAAAGTCAATTACGGCAACACAAAGCGGGTAAGAGTATTGTAATGACAATTTTCTTGTAATGTTTTTTTGTAATGGTAGTGATTGAACAATAATAATTGCCAAAAAAATAAATGGCACTAAAATATTTATCAGAGGTAATACTTCACAACAAATAAATAATTCATAAAGTTTTTAAAGGGATAATTATAGTCATTGCAACATAATATATTATGTTTAAACCTAATAGTTAAATAAACCATGTTTATTATTAGCATTTCTTTTATTTCATAATCAGCACAACTAAATGATTTCTGTATCTTGGCTCACACTTCGTTGTAAACATAGGTGATATACACGATTTGGCCATAGTTATTAACTCATGACTAACAAAAGAGATGTAAGTTACATTTAGTGTTACAGCAATTGGTATTACAGTACAGTTTATTCATATATTTTATAGCAAACAGGTTTGGTCATTTGTCATTCATTCAGACTTCATCCAGTTGCGCATTCATGTTCCGTATTAAGGAACGACTTGCAAAACTACGCTTTTCTTCTTGTTGTATGAATTGAAACATTCAAATAAAATATAAAAATACACAGAATTTTAATAGTTTATCAAATCGCATGCGATTTCCTGTTAATTTACTGAAATCCAGATATCCGTGCAGGAAATAACAGGATTGATCTTTTATAAATAGACATTAAATTCTTGCTTTTAACAGGGTGGCAGGACTTTCCACAGTGCGCATATTTACATTGATTTTAATTCAATAAATATTTAATTATTCTTCACATAAAAAGCTATAGTATAACGTTTGGTAATCGGTTTTAATATTTACTTACAATGTGTCTGATTTTCATATTTTGGATCTTAACTAAACTTTCATGCTAATATAGCTACTCCCGAGTATAATCATTTTATCCGTACAAATCGTCTGATTTTGTCTTTACTACCTTGATTTTAATCTTCATTTTCTTTACTTAGACATAGTATTTACATTTAGATAATCTTTTTTTTTTTATAAAATATAAAAATATTTTACACCAATACTGCATGTATACCATTGCTATAAATAAGTGATTACAGTATTTATTTTTGTCACAAATGTTCGTAGCAATCCCAATATTAATGCCTTCTAGTTTTGTCTTCTTATATAAAAAAAAATAATGCTACCAAATATTTTAAAACATTTTATAAGGTAGAAATATATTAACAAAATATAGTAATAACTTATTTTTAAACAAAAACATATTTAGTCTTTTAGGTATTATAGAAGATAAAAAATATAAATTAGTTCAACTCAACACTTTATCTACAACCGTAGCAAACTTAATGACATTCATAACAAAATTCGATCTAAATTACGTGGCACTAATAAATATTTCCATTTATGTTTTACTTCTAGAATTTTATCTTCTCATTAATCGTAGACTCTCATAGAGTGACTTAGGGATAATTTATAAAGTTTATCACACTCGATTTGTTAGCAAGGGCAGGACTGTAAGCGCTAAACTACCCATTAGAGCCATGGCGTACAGGACATTCTTGTGTCCTAGGGATGAGGATGCCAATGCACTGGCTGCGGTTTTAACGCATTGTTCATACTCTTCATAATCCACCCTGGTGATAGCGCAGTAATGTGTATGAGCGCAATTGTCGCACGAAGATGCACTGCCACTGTACATCCTCACGCTGTTTGCCTTGTAGTACCTAAAAATAAACGCAAATCTAGAATTTTACAAACTACAGATAAGATTTTCAGCAAATTGGAATAAAAATTGATATAGAAAATTGCTGCGGTAAAATGTACTGTGAGTGAATCTCAGACGAATTGATGATATCCTGTCTAGAACGACGATTCACGAAGATTTGTCCATGAACGCATTGCACAGGATGTGTCTGATATGAAATTTGCTCAAATCGCGCGATGCAGCGCATGTCCTTGGGAGTTCTGCTTAGATATCGAGTAAATGCATTTCAATTTGATGTTCCTGCAGGTCGCAATTGACGCCAGCATTTTTATTTCCGGCATTTCTATTGCATGAGTTGCACATATTTTAAGATTAGCCCGCTTTTTTAAATTTCAATCAACTAGCCATTCCGCCAGCGCAGTGCCGGTATTTCTAGCACGTTCTCTGCATTACTTCCAGAGTGCAACGACATGTATTTATAATTAAATTGCGTTTGAAGTTTTGCGTCTAGCGCGGTGGCAAATACTTACTTATTAAAGCTGGGTTTCTCATTAGAGCTAGATTGTGTTAATTTCTCGGCGAGCGTGTGGAGCGACAGTGGCGAGATGTTCGATAGGCCGTAATAAGAGCTAAAGTTGTATTCCACTTCCCATTCTAGCGATAACTCCGGGTGTTTGTTCACACGCCCCAAATCCAAGTAATATTGAGTGTAGTCCAACACCTGCGGGAATTGCAAACATGATTAACATTCATGAAATTACATTTTGCAGTGAGAAATAATGCTTTTACCTGGCCCGTATCTTTATCAAATTTGTAAAGTCTCAATCCAGGATTGTTGGCACCTTCCACAGTCCGCCGAGGTGTTACGGAAGGTGCAAGCATAGCCCACGATACTGGCCGACCTGTAATATGTAATAAACAGAAAAATATAACATTTAAAAGGTTTCACTGGACGCTTTTATTATTTTACGCCTTGTATAAAAACTTTATAGATGTCAAACGTTTTCATTCGTGTCTACCACTGATAAAATATTTTTCTATGTTTATGCAGAATAAAAAAAAAGATCCCTCAAATATTTTGCATGGAAGGGTCACTCCGAGTTAAAACCTAATACATATGGAGACGCAGTCTCGCTATGCAACGTAGAGAAGAGAAAAATCATATAGGACTTGGTCATGAAAAGCAGAAAAGCTTGAAAGATATCGTAAAAGGACTGATTCATCTGACATTCAAAAGAAAGTATCAATATGCTGAACGTATACCAACACCTCCATTACATGGATACGCTGATATGATTGTCAAGCACGTTCTGAATAAATCTATATCCTACTCTCTGCTGTCCAATTCAAAGCCGTGAATCGCGATCACGTAAATAAATTAAAATGTCATAATATGTAATATTCAACGCTTGAAAAGCATTTATGCATCTCAATATTTTTTAGAGGTGTTCTTTACTGTTAAACTCGGAGTAATTGATGTTTGTGGGTAATTCCTACGGCTTAGTGGATAATTTCAACTTCAAGTTGAAGGAGCACCAAAATAGCAAAAGGAAATTGCCGAAAAAGCATGAAAAAATAGCGGGCTTTCGGTGCTAACTGATGAAAAATAACCATCAATTTGGAGGGTTGCCACCGAAGGTTAGCTAATTTAAAAGTGAGCAGAAATAATGGCGAGCAATGGTTCAATGTAATTGCTTGTGGATTCACTTTGCTTTCCCTCTCAAGCCCAACGAACGCAATCAGCAGCGTGCGGCCGTTCCGCAAATCTAATCCTCGAATTGGACTAGCTCTCAACTGCCTAACTTTCTCCATTGTCTAATGAGGCTTATTATGTCGAAAATTCAATGATAACAATGAAAGACATATTTTTCAGTGTAAAGACAAAAGAAACAAACGCGTTTATAATAATACTGATATAAATCTACTGTGATTGCATCTAATGTCTTTGAATTGTTAAAATGTCTGGAGTTTTGCAATGCAATTCAACTGGTTATAAATCATCGATATCTTAACAGTGTACGATGGCCATATGGCTGTAATCAGCTGTGGGAATCAGTCGTTCCACAGAAAAGTAGCTTTATCGCGAGCTCGGCATTTTAAACGATGACTTCTTATTACATCAAATGACACAATCTAATTTGCTGAAGTTAAAAAGATGTTTTCCAAAATTTTCAATGTTTAAGTTTAGACATTCTGTTAATATTCCCTTCAAAGTAAAATTGTCAACATGAGTACCGAGCCTTGTTTTAGAGAGTGCTCCAACTTGACCACTTAATACCAACACTAGACTTGTCGCGCCAGACGGTGGACTTAATTGATACTTAAACTTGCGGCATACAGAACTGTTTTGCCTCTGCATCCCTAACTAAATTTATTTACTAACTCTACAATTATCAGCTCAAATTACTTTAGGGCTTAGGTTTACTTTCTCTAAATGTCATAAGAAACTATTAAAAATCACTCACCATTGTCATTATAAATGACTCGGAATGAATCCGAATGAAGGTGTCCGAAGAACTGCCCCACGATGATATCAGCATATTTCCTCACCATTTTCAGATACTTCTTATTGTGATGATCGGTATAAGCGTAGTGCGCATGATGATTACCACCCCGTTGCCGTTCATCTGACCCAGGTGGCATATGCCCCACCAAGTAAACCTGAAAAAGGAATCAAATGTTACAAACGTAGCACATACGTGTATATGCTTTTAACCTTATACCCAGCCACGTGTGAGCGCCACAAAAAATGTCAAAGGCTAGTTGATACTCCTAGTACAAATCTAGTAAGTAGTAGCCGCGTAGTATAAAGGAAGCTATCAAAGTGGAACTAAAACTCGGATGTCAAGTAAAGTTTGGAGAGGTGCTAGCAGCAAAGCTTAAAAAAATGGAAGAAAGCAAAGTGAAAATGCGATTTTCCTGCTCCTTTCGCATTTTCTATACGAGTTCACTTAATCTGGTCGACACGTACTGAAGGCAAAGATGCTTTGGACGAAAACTGCATAATAAAGTCATTGATATTGAAATTTGATTTCTAAGGCAAGCGACACCAACATAATGTATGGCATCATGCATGCTAGTTTTACAAATGGCAAGTGGATCATAGAAAATCCTAGTTGTTAGGCCTCACAGTAAACTGCTAAAATAGGTATGGAATTATAGGACCTAAAAAAACAGATATGAATTTTTTCTCAGAGCATATTAAAGAATATTTTCTATTCATTTTATTGAGTATGTTCCACTTGGAGAAATCTGACACGTACTAATCTTTAAGCATTGCTATGAAAAAGTTCTAAATTGAGTACGTGACTTTTCTGATTTTCATTTTAGCGTTTATTTCTTTTGTAAGCAAGTATTATTGGCAGAGAAAAAAATAACACATTCAGAACTTTTTACAATAACATAATAATTTCCTGGCATGCAATTATGCTTTATCAGTAGAGTAATCGGAAATTATGAGGAAAATAGTTGATACACTTCAATTTTATGTTGTGCCCTTGTGTAATAGCTTAACGTGACCTGACATCTAATCAATCGGGCATAGCGTGATATTAGAAAATTGTTGATGTTCACCAATAATTAAAATTGAGAATGTAAACAGAACTATCAATCATCGTTTAATCTTTAGATTAATTTCCATGAAAATCTAATTACAAAAAATGACAATAAATATGTACATAAATTGATTAGTAATTTATAAGCTTTTAATAAGTTGTTTTTTAATCTTAGTATGAAGAGGACACGTTTAGAGAGCTTAACGTGATGAATTAGAATGGAATTATTGCAATAAACGTTTAAAGTGTTCATGCCATCGAAAACACATAAGAATTTTTATGCCTGTCCGATAGAAGCATGAATAATTGTGATTGAAAACAAATCTGCAATTGGCAAATAAAAATTATAAATTTGAATGCAGCTCGTGTCATCCGGTTTACGCGCGTTTGTCATATGAAATACTCCGATTTATTATCAAAATATCCGCGTTTTGTATAACGCAAAACTCGGAAAAAAGTGCGCAAAATCTATCACAGAGATTCATATTTGGGACGATTTGTTCTAAAAACATAAAATACGTGCTTGGCATGTTATGTTTGTTCCTGTTTGAATTCGACAAGGAATTTGTATAATTCACGTCCTTCCGTATCTGCTTCCAGTGCATAGTTTAGCGCGGAATTATTGTCAATACAATGTGGGAGTGAGAATTAAAGGTGCATGTACCTAAATCAAAGGGAGTACAAACAAGGTGTAAAAAGGTATCGTGATTTATGTAGGTTTGAAAATCCAAACAATGTGCTGAAATTACGGACATTTTGCAAACATATTTTCAGCGCAGGTGTAGTATCGAAAACAAAGAATTGTTAAATTCTAGACATACTATGCGATTATTATTCACATCACATAGTTTTGCAATTAATGCTGCAAAATAATATAATTCTATCAAACTTAATATTTTTAATCGAAGTACTTGCAGCAGCAACTTGGCGAGATAAAAAATCTTATCAAACACAAATTGTGTTTTTCACAGTCCCATCAAGGGAAAGAAACTCAAAAAACTCCAGCTTTGTGATTTGCTGATGTTATAGGGCGATGGTGATTAGCGAGTTTTTCTACACTCCGTCTAGACCACAACACATCTAATACTTTTTGTATTAGGGTGTTGAAGTTGGCTTCTATCCAGCAATTACACCTCGGCATTTTGTAGACTAAGTTGTGAGCTCGCTGGAATTACATTGCCATAGGCTTTCATCCTGTAGGTATCTTTTATCAGTTGCTCTCTGTACGTTTCTGCAAGAGGCATTGTTGGCGTTTGTTTGCCACTTTCTTTTCTGCCTCCAAATGCGAGTGTCCGTCAGGCATAGGGCTCGGGACTATCGATCTTTTATTTTCGCATTCGTCGTAGTTCAGCTGCACTCATCGTTTGTGCTGCTCACGGACCCTATACTCGCTTAGTTTGGCCATTAGCTCCACTCTATAAAGCCAGAACACAAAAAGCAGTTTAGTAAGGTCGAACGGTTTAAAGGTCTAAGAATTAGAATGGCATTAGCATTGCAGTTGATTATTAGAGGATGCAAGGTCCTCAAAGTGGAAGCTGGGCAGTGAAGCAGTAGTCGAGTTGAACATTTTCGATTTTCCGAGAGCACTAGACAAACCAAAGTTGAAAGCAATCCTCTGCTTCCAGAACAAAGGAACAGTTATACTAATCTCATTAAAAACTTGTAGAATATTAATAGTCTCTCATGTATTCAACAGAAATCAATTTAAAGCGTTGGAAAACTAGCAGCTTAATTAAATCGTATGTAGTCCTAAATCTAAACTAAATTCCTTAATTAACATCAAATTGAAAGTTTTGAATTTTTAATTAAATTTATAATTAACTTGCAGAATTTTGCACAAACATTGTTAATTTACACTACGGCAAAAATTAATTTAATAAAACAAGTGGTAATACTAGAGTATAAATTACTGAATCAAGTCCAGAATGACAATATAAGAAATGTGAAGTGGCATAATACTTTGTTTAAAATAGAATTTATGCAGATTCTAAAGGAAAAGAAAATTTGTATGTTTGCAGTGATTTTCTATGTCAACCAACCCTACACTCGGTTTGCATTTTGCATTTGTAAATTCTCTGCACTTGTATATCCGCACCTGGTTGAAAATTTACAACAAGTACGGCCAAACGAAACAGCACGTCTCGCTGCTGCCGCCTCCACAATGTTGAGCAATTTGTAGCGTTTGTTCTTCAACCAACCGTCCGCGCCTTTAGCAACCAGATTCTGGCTAATATAAATATATGCATATCCTTCCGACGACTCAAAGCCACTGAGATTTAATTTTGATTAATTTAGATTTTATCCCTCACATTTATTTGCTATTTTCTCAAAGTATCGCTGCATTTGAAATTGTTTCACTTCATGAATTAATATGCACTACAAATTACTGCAAACTGATGCGTAAAATAGCAAACAATTTATGTATGGATTGCTTTGCTTTTATTGTCTCTCTTTACACCATCTGCTATTCATCTAGACATCATTTATCTTGATTATTTCTAAGAACAAACAGTTGCGTGTTTTAAGCATCTTATTTATCCTTCTTCCTCTCTCTAGGGAGAATGAAGGAAAACAAAGATGTGATTGCTAGAACGCCTGATATTTATCACTGGCTTGTTTCCCATTCAATTAAGAGACAACGTGCTGTCAATGCCTTTATGTCAGGGCATAGTAATTGAATCGATAAGTTGACTAGTCGTTAATATGAGAGTTGTGAGATGTCTTGATCATTAATAATTGGCAACTGCAAAGCGAATAAAACCAATGCGAAATAAACAATTTAAATTCATCCCGGCTTTAAATAGATTTAAAGCATCTGTTGAAAATATTTATTTACTTTTTATATAACATCACAGCGAAAACAATTCTTGTCTCCATTTCCACTCGCAATCTTTCTGTTTGTGCTCACTGAAGCATTTTTTTACTAGTATATATTATGTACCTTGATGTTTTTGGCCCACAAACGAAACGTGCGCACTTTGGTGTTTGCCGTTTTACAAGAACGTACCACAAGCTTGCATTATTTTTTACGATCAACTTTTAAAAGACGTACAAAGCTAACGAAATCATCATCTTAAAACGTCTGCTTCACAACGACACAGCCACCATCAGCTTGATGCGCTGCGTCGTCGTATTCTGATGCCACCTCTCCTTTGTGCAGGCAAGCGCACAGCACATTCTGTTTGCTTGTAAGTACGGCGATAACAATTCACGTAATACACACATTTTGCATTAATGTAACTAAATGGATCTATTGTGGGTTTGTAGACTAAGGACAGACGACGATGGGAAAATATAAACCGTAGTAAAGGAAATAAAATGTGGGAATAATATGAAAGGAGATAACGGTAAGAAAGAGAATGGAAGAGATAAGATTAGATTTTGTGTAAATTTAGAAAATTATCTTCTATTAATTTAATCTTGAGAAATAAGATAAATATTATCGTAGGAGAAAAAAGAAAATAAAGGCAACAGGAAAAAAATTAAATCATCATATGGATTTGAATCTTGAAAAGCTTCGTTGATGTTTCAAATCTTATTTTTTCTTCTAAAAGTGTTAAGCAACTTTCAATAATCTACATTAATTATTTTGCTTTATACAATTATATATAATATACTTTTTCATTCTCTTGTAACTACAATTTGCTGCACTTAAAAAGTATTCTTTTATTTTATCACATAAAACTACATTACCCAGTTAGCACTAGAACACCAACGACACTCCACACAGTTTATGCTATTTCTGTTCTATAAGCTTCTTGGATCATAATCGGAATTAAATATTTGTTCGCATTATCGCCAATTTTTTTTCACACTCCAATTTTGTTCCAAGCTTAGAGTAATATTAGTGAGCTACGTTTTCATAACAGAGAGCGAAATTTCTTCATTTTATTTTTTCATTGTGCGAAAATAATAGAAGGCAGCATAAAAAAGTTTTGAGAATAAGAAATTTCATTGCAACAGGCATCGAAGTTGAACAATCATGAACATATTGTACATTTTAGAATGGCCATGTTATATAGCGTTATTTTGTTTGTTGTGATTAATACTGCAGAGAATCGTTATTTCTATTCCACATTTATATATTTTTTCTATCTTATTTAAATGAAGAGTAAGTATCAGCATTAATAAGAGAGTGACATGCGTTTTTTCAGATTCTTTGTAGATTGAGTACTCAATGTTAAAAAAAATATAAGAAGTGGCCTGCTTAAAAAGTTGTTGATGGATCTTTTACAAAGTTGCTATATTTTTCTTATACTTTAAATTAGCATTATATTGACGTATTTTAATTTTCTAGTATTAATGGTATCAAATCAGTTTAGGTAGACTAGAAAGATTTATTAAATAATCTGTAAAAGATTCACATGTAAATTAAGAATCTTAACAAATTTATATTTTTATATCTGTATTGTTGTTAATATACTCTGCAAATAAAATTATATATTGCATATTATAATTTGTAGTCTTTTAATACAATAAGAATAATTAATTATCCTGCCAGTAACACTTTATTCTAATTAAAAGTCTAATTATAATTGTAGATTTGTCTACTTTTAATTTATAATTGGACTTAGAACATTATTCCGGACTTGATCTACGCAGGAAGTCAAATTCATTAGACATATGAACTACAAATTTGTCAATATTGTGAAATTTTCAATCTGTATCACTTTTGGTTTCGCTTGTGTACTGATAATTTTCAAAACTAACTGTTTTATATATTTAGATTATATACAAAATTGTAAAATATAAATTACCATTCCAACAGAACAAAGAGTATCTAAATAGATAAATAGATTTTCTTGTGTGTAAAGTGACTCTTCAAGATGAATTGTCCCGCCAAGATTCTCCCTTACTGAAGTCTAAAGCCTGTAAGTGTCTATGGATAGTTTAGATGGTGAACCCGATCGATTGCCCCCACTAGATTCTGCTAAAGATATAGGCGTCTTGTTCACATGTCCAAACAATAAAATATTTGAATATTTAGTTTCGCAACTATTATTTATGCTTTACCGGTAATATCCTCAATAATCATCATAGTCTTTTTTTATACATAAAACCACTAGAATTATTAATTTAAAATTAACATGTAACATGGGTTTAGAGGATTATACATTATTTTATAAAGTTGAAAACTAAATGCAGTTGGCACGCGGTGGGTTGTTGAAACATTTATGGTATTTATAAGTGAAAATAAGGATTTCACGCGAAGCCAACTTAGTTATTATTTGAGAATATTTAAACGTTACGTGTTCCATAAAATTCAACCGAATTTGTTATCGTGGGTGTCTTAACAAGTTTTCCTCTAACGCCATATACGAAATTTATGGCTGTTTTTGTTCTGGCGTTTTATCGACCAGCGTAAGCAGTCTTCTTTTTTTTCGGAGGATCAACATGAAAACCTGCACGTTTTGTTCGTTTAGCAAAAGATAATAGTAGCCAAAAAGTGCAAATACCGCTCCGCTCGCGAAATAAGTCAGATAGGCGATAAGTGCTCTTTGGCGAGGAAGGTCGGACGAGCAGAACAAACAGGCGGACTGATGCTTTGATCTAATGGTGTGTACATTGGACACATCGGCGTCGAGGGTCAAGCACTTAACCACTTCCGAGTTTTGCTTCATTTTTATACGAGTCGTAATTTTGCGCGTTTTCTGTTTATCTTGCTAAATACGTTGACGTACGACAGCAAAACCGAAATATAAACAAAGCTTTAAACTATATTTGACAAATGCCAAGTTTAAATTATTTCCAAATTTGAGAAAAAAATTATTTTTTGTGCACAGAAAAGTTCAATAAGATTTCAGCCTGCCAAACGGTGAAAGATGAGCCAAGCGCATAGCAGTAGAATATGAAGTAATAAATTCAAGGGCAAACTCGCGTGCTCATTTGTCAGACGTCGCAACCCAAAAGGAAGAAGAACCTTCAGGGTGACAAAGAATAACTTAGTAGAGTGGCAACCGATTCGAAAGTCCCATCACGAGGGGTCAGCCGGTACCAGTGCGGTTAACCCGTAATGAAGAGCGACGAAGACTTTAACCCACTATAATATTTTAGCAGTCTAACTACAGAGGAGAGTTTGCCGGCATGTTGCCAAGTGTGCGATGTTGAAGTCAGTATAGATGCGCTATGAAATCTACCAATGGTAATGGGAATCGTAAAATCAGTAATATACCCTCGACCTCAAATGCTTGAATGTTCGCCTGTTTGGCAGGCAATATCCGGGCGCAGCGATTTCGATTGCTATTCTTGGCCGTTCACTTCTTATTTACATACAACTTTAAATCCCTCCAAGAAAATGAGTGGGAGAAACAAGAAATTCCTTGCAAATATTTTTGTGAGGTTGAGTCATGGATGCTTGACCTCAAGGAAAAATTTGAGGGTTTCTAGATGAAAAATGATCTCGGGAAGAAAGAAAATTATCGTAAATTTGTTGGCATACTAAAAGGATAAAAGCTTTTTAACATTATAAAGAAAATGAAATGGATTATAAGAGAGTGTTATCATCAAAGTTCACAGTAAGACCACTTTTGTAAAATATTTTTTTCAGCATGTTGTAGTTTATATAAGATAAGCTCATAAAGATTCAATTAATACAAACCTTAAATTAATTTGAAAATGCAGCAAAACCACAACTGTAATCTAATTAATTTTACAGAGGCTTGCACCTGTGACACAGTTAATTGCACTACTAATTAACAATATTACTTTTCCATTGTAGTCTAACAAACCACTTATTAGTAAAATAATACAATATTTCAACTTTAATTTAATTGAAAGTTTTACAATAAAACTAAATTATGCTTTTGTCAAACAATTCCTATTATGCTTTCACTTTTTAGAGAATACTCAGTTTCAATGCAATTTGGTGTACATTATTTATGTTAATTTATGATGTGTGGTTCTCGTCGTGCTGCGTCCACGACTAATATAATTGCGCCTACGCTGTTTGACGTTTGCGCGAATTAAGCTGGTACTCGAAGCCGCAATGTGCGTTAATGAAATTTTCGTTAATTACCAGCACGCTGGGAGGGGATATTGTGTGGCTATTAATTATCCCCAAAGGTGTTTTACATCATTGAGTTTTATTATGGAATAGTTAATTTTTCGCATTTATTAAAAGTATTTAATCATGTAGAGCGTAACACGCTTCTCATTTCTTCTTAATTCGCCAATTTTATGTGGAACTTTAGAATTACTTGGAGATAATAAAACAGTAAATGATGGTTATTACTAATTTGCTCCAAGAAGCTTCAAAGACGTACTGGGTATAAACCCTGGTGAGTAAGAAGAAAGAACTTAATGTACTGGCTACTCAGTTGTGTTGAGGTCGTTCTCCAATACCCCTTTGGAATTGAATCTAGTCTAGATCACAGTTTCAGCAAATTGCCAATTTAATGTTGGGATATTGTTTCGGACATTTATACGCGTTGAGCAAGGCGGTAAGCAATTTGCGGATTGGCATGCTCAGCTGTCAGTGAACTGGGCAACCTCTGTTCATTTCGGCGTAGACAAGTTGTAAGCAAAGCGTTTATGGGCTGCAGTTACTTCAGATTGTAATTGCGAATATCACTGCTGCTGATTGTCAAAGACGATGAAGAAACCCGGAAATAATTGAATTCCAATTGGATTATAAAACAAATATTTCAATCAAGTTTAGAGCATATTAAAAATTCTTAATGAATTTGCGCTTGAATGTAAAATCTTTTATGCAAACCAAATAAAGCTCACAACGCGTGTATAAAACTTCAATATTCTGCAGTTGGCGTCTCATTTCATTCAACTTTATTTTCATTTCCTGTTTGTGTAGTTTCCCATCAGTCATTATCAAACATTTTACGTTGTACGCTCTACGTCTGCATCTGCTGCACACTCGAGAAACTATTCAAACGCCATGAAATACTCCGATGCTACTTTTATTTTCTGCAATTATTTTCTACAATTATTATGCGTCTACATTGAGATCTTTGCGCTAGTGCAGAAACTCGTTCTTGTTTATTTGGTGTTTACTGCTCGCTGTCTCTGTCCTAGACTGTAGCTCTAATTGTGAATGAAGGTTTCATGTCAGCAGAGCAACATCCAAAACTTAGAAGGAAGTTTGCTGTTTATAGTACCAAACTCGTTGCAATATTAAACATCGTAAAATGATGTTATTTTCGAGCATTATTTACTGCAATGAACCTTTTGTTCCTTGACACTGTATGGCCAAGTTGTAAACACGCCGCTGGAGTATAAAGGCAATCATTGTGTGCACTGCGCTGAGTGGAGCAAGATATTGACAGAGTTATGACATGTATCTACTACTGTTTGTAGCACAACATTGTTGAAAGAATGTATGAACTACAAAGTATAAGATAGAGACAATTGGAGAAGTTTGAGAAATCATGTTAAATCGTGGAATTAGTTTCAGGTTGTTTTGAATCACTTATGCAGATTTGACTGTGAAATTTATTAATTGTGACTTATCTTGGATACCATAAACTGATCTTAATGCTGAAATCACATGCATAACTAAATTACCTAGATTATTATTAATTAATTAAACAATTATAAATCTAGCAAGAAAATCTAAAAAATAGATATCATAAAGCAAGGGTTGGCAACCAGAGAACAAAAATTATGTAATTTATAAGAAAAACGAGCAAATTTGGTTAATTTTCCGTCAAAATATATTTTTTAACAAACTCATATTCGATTGATTGATCATATTCGCTTTTGTGTTTTGTGTCGTAGTGGCAACCTAAATTAAATTTTTTGAATGTGTTTATAGATTCTTTGCAAATCAAGCATATTGCATTATTGTATTTATTTTGTTATTTTTGGAGCGTACTGCAACCATGCCGGTTGCATGTCTGTACCATTGTACTTGACTACCATTCTATTACGGTTATTATACATTATATTACGGTATCTGTACGGTTATTAGCAGTTGTTGGAACTGAAATCGGTAGAAGTATATATTATATTGAATATGCCCTCAGCAGGATTTAAACCCGTATCCGCAGATTATGCACCTCGCTGTCACTGCTACAGCCAAACGGCTTACAGACTGAGCGGGGTTTTATTGTAATTATTAATAAAAATAATCAAAAGTCCACTTTTCATTAAATTCGATTTTCTTCATTAATTTTTCTTTTCTTTGGTACTTTATTCATTTTTTCACCAATAAAATATTATTATTCCACCATTAATTTAAAAATAATGTGCATCTCTCATCACCCATTGTAGTGGTTGTTGTCAATTGTTGCCACCTGTGTATCTGTGTTCCACTGATCTAAACAATTTGATTTCCAACTCATATTGAATGCATAGCAAATATTTTATGTACATACTTATTATCCACATTCGAGGCACTCTAGCAAAGCAAAACATATTTAAAGTTGAATATGTTAGGAGCAAGGATAAGTTGAAAATGTTGCGTGACACGGCACGCATGGCATGTGTAGTCAAGCATGCTCCATGTGACAGGAGCAAAGACATTCAGAAAAAGTGTGCACGCTACCATCGAGGACTACGAACAAGATGAACACGTTTCGGCAACGTGAAGAATAGGGCCACCGGCGTCTTATTGGCATACCAAAAAAGACGACTCAAATTGACATATGCATGAGTGAAACAGACGTGAAATGGAAAATTTTGCTACTTTACATTGAATCCTACATAGGAGGTTAGAAAATCATGCCTACACATGCTAACCATTATAATGCTCCTGAGTGGGATCGTTATAACTGGCCTACATAAAACAAAACCCACTGCAATTGTAATTATCATGTTTGGAAGAGAACTAAGTATCTTTTTCGTGTAATTATCAACGCGTAGTCCCCAATTAGGAAATGAGGCTAATTGAGAATTCACATATTTAAATTAACGCGTTTGTGATCTCGAGGGATGCTTCTCAACACAAATTTGTTTTATCCGTGCACCGAACATAAAACAGCTTGACAATCATGATGATTACGATGTATTTTTGCTAGAGATGTCAGTTTCACCGGTATATGTATCACAACAGAAGTACACGTCGAGTTAACAGTAGTAATGCGATTGCTATGTTCAGCATTGTTTTGTTTTCGGTGGAAAAGCAAGGTTGTCTGTTTCGGTAAAGTTGGTGCTTTACATTTCGTTGAATCAGCACAGCACAGGTAACATTTCGATTGGATTCCATGTCGGATTGAGAAGCGACGTCAAAATTTTTAAGCGTGCTTTATTTTCCGCATCGGCAAATAGTAAAATACTCTTTCACAAATGCTGAAAAGCATTATTAGAGATGTACTTTACAATAACTTGTCGAAATTAACATAACATTGAATAAACAAACTCAGTTGCAATTAAAATTGTATTCATTTTGCTTTCTTTAATTCGAAAGCAACCTTCTTTGCTACTTACAAACCTCTATGGAGTTGGAAATTTATGCATCCTGCTGACTTGCTACGCTCGCTTTTCAAATAAACGCCCGTTTTGCCTAACAAGGTTCCAGCGAATCGTGCTGTTTTATAAATATATCGCTATCCATTTAATACAGCATGAAGGTAAGTAAATACGTTAGCTTTGCCTGACGGCCCCATAAATTTTACTGATCATAAAATTATTAGCACCGGCCCAAAACAAGCTTTTAGAGCAACACCTCGCCATTTTTTACATCTTAAGCAAGCAAACATAAAAAAGTACGCTTGCATCAACCTTTAAAGGTTGCAAGTACTCATGATGATTGAATGAAATCATTAGAAACAACATCATCAATCAAAAGATAACGCAATAAAGGTATTGGCGGAGAAGGGAACTTACCGTCTCTTTGTTGTTCTGACACTTTTGTAAGACCAAATTCAGCCATTCCCATTGTTTTCTTGCTTCTTCATCATTATCATTCCTTTTCATCAAATTTGTATTAAGTACGACGATTTGAAGCTTATGCGTTTTACGCTCGATCAGATAATATCCACCTGTAATTGACAAATAACTGCAATTAACACATGACAAGAATGTGGATATACTGCCATTAAGTAAACACAATATAATTTCTTGTGGACACACACACACACATTTTACAAAATGTTTAAAATATAATTGAGAATTAATTGATTATGTTGGAACCGGAACAATACAATTCACCAAAATACCCACATAGTGTTCATCAATACAATATTATTCAATAAATTGATTTTTCCTGCTGTACGACATTTATTCTCAGACCAGTTGTGTTTGGAACACGAAAGAGTTGCCAGCGTCAATTTATACACCATACACACAAAAGGCTTTGTACGCCAGCCCTTCTTTTTTCTGGGTGATTTACTGCTAAAAATTACGTTGATAAATAATTCATGTTCGAACTAGAGCATCCGAAAGAGCGGTTGCAAGACGCGCCGTACCGTCGCGGAGGCGGCGCGCAGGAATGAGGAATGGGCCACGAACCTCGCTAGCTACGCAGACACAACACGTGCGGGAACATAGGGAACATAGGTACTCTATAGACAACAACCTCGAGAACAAGTGCGCCTGCAGGAAAACGTACGATAGTAATGGTTGCGTTGCAAAATGCCAACACGTACGAGGGATTCGTCTAGCAACACATTCAAGCTAAAGTTCGATTTAATTGAAAATTGCTCGTAGAACTTGCGTAAAAAATCTAATAACATGAGATTAATTGTACATTAAAGTAACTCTGCTTCCTTAAAATTGTTATTAAAATAATTAAAATAATGCTCTGTTAGGTTTCTTTATTATCTCTTGAAATCTAATTTCAAAACAATAGTGTCTCTAACATCTCTTGTAATATCACGACAACCCCACCCGGATGTTGTTCAGATGCTATCCATGTGCCGAGCGCATTTTAGTGATACTTTGCTGATGCTTTCATGATGGTCTGGTGATGAGCGTCATTAAAACAAACGATTATTGCACATTCAACACATTCCAGAATTCAACCACAGAGTCTGTGCGACGTAGCGATAAAGACTAATATCACAGGAATCTGCGCAAATCGAAAGTCACGCGCTAGACATTTGATTCTTTAATCTATAAGCTGATGCGCTAAAGTTGAAAATTCATGTCCTGTTGTCTTGCTATCCTTCCTGTCAGTCGCTCAGCGCCCGCTTCATAAAGAAGCTCGTAAATGTTTGACGGTTTTTTGCTCCGAATTGAAAGCCTGCCGACGACGATCATAAACATAAATTTTTCTCACCTGTAACGATAAATTTCAATAATGCGGCGATGGTAAATGCCACGTGTCCAAAGTCTCAAGTTGCCAGCTTAGAAAGAATAGATAGTAACGCAAGTGAAGGCAGTGGTATTAAATGGACGTAGAAAAACCTGCGAGATAGTTATGATTTTCGGAAAGGGGTTAGGGTTGGAAAATGTCAAATCATGCGAAGTCTACTCAGCTGGAGTCAGCAAGAATAAGCAATCAGGTTGACAAGATTGCCTGAGTACAACATGCAACAATATATAGAGTGTTCCAGTCTTGGCCACCCAAAGATGAAAGTTAATGTGTTTGTTATAGGACAGGAAGTTTCCAGACACTCTTTTATTTTGAACTTTGGAATAAACATTGAACGTGTTTATGACGTGTCGGTGAGATTTGCTCTAGGGCAGTACCCATGGGATATTGAGAGGGTTCCCTTGGGATGTTGACCAAACGGTCGGATGTCGTAGAGTTACATCAGGCGATTCAGACGGGTTGCTGGGCAATTGCTGTCGTTGGGTCGTAAACTGCCGTCTTCGGCAATACTCAAGCATTGTGCAGCTTGATAGCAGAAGGACAGGGCGGGTAGCCAAGTTAACCGATTTTCCTCCCAAAGAGATTTTAGAGGACACCAGCGGGACAAATGAAAATTGTACGATTCCACAGTGCTTGTTAGAGGAAAAAAGATCCTGAGTGACGACTTGACGAATATAGTAGTATTGAAAAGGAAAATAAAAGTTCAGAACACAGCAAAGTATTTTTGTTGTAATTTGTTCAAAATAAACAAATAGTACTAATGTGATAATTAGTGGTTATTGTTAACGGCAATCAATTTCTAGCATTATCTAACTTACTTCATTTTATCAACTAGAATCTTGTATCAATTGTCTTTGTTGATGGATATTTTAATTATTAACAGAGTCCTATTAAAAACCTTATAATTAGCTTTATATTATATCTCTGTTAGTGAATTAGTTGCAATGTAAAATGTTTAATAATGATGTATAAGTATGTAAAATGCTCGGTTAAACATTTTCCACCTTGCAGGTTGATGGCGCCGCTGGCAGCGATGTGCCGGACGAGATGCGCGGGTATTCAGCCGAAGCCAATTCATCTTCACAAGTAGCGCCGGCGTATCTGTTCTTTTTTTTCACGCCAACTTTTCCGGGAGCGAGGACTGCGCTTAGCAACGCCGGAAGTAAAAGTGCAGACCGAGTCGTAGTAAGACGTGCAGTTCACAAATGAACTGTACTTTTTGCAATTAATCTTCGCTCGTCGTATAAGAACAATTTGCGAAAACGAGCGAAAACTTTTCTCACTTGCAAACAGACATTTGTAGAAATTTGAAATATTTTATACATAAAAAACCTGGCGGGCTATTTAATATTTCCAAGAAACCCAAGCTTGATTATTTACATTTCAACTTTGAAAATTTCATAACGGACATGAAGCTAATTTATGTGTAACTTGAACAGTCTGCAACTTAATCATAATACTGTCAGTGACAATTTCCTAGTTCGGTTGGGTGTAGTTCGCACCATTCGAAATCCAATCCATTAGCGAATAACATACCTAGTGCAATACTTACTAAAATGGCTCAAGGATGGATGATAGTGAGCCACCGCAGAATGAAATTGCATTTGATGCACGAGATGTAAACAAATTGAGTGTGTCACAAATACTTTGCAGAGATAATAAATCTTTTAAAATTAATTAAATCACTCAATACATTCAACATATAACATTAATTTTCCCAATAGTTATCTACCCAACATCAGCCGTTTATTAGTTCCTCCATACTTTTGAGTTTCGGTTACAATTAGTATAAAGTTTCGAGTAAAGTTGAAACGAAGCAATGTGTGCACAAACTAAGCAAATGATCACTTACGGAATTGACGGTTCTGTGGTGCTAACGTTTCGCCAAACTCTTGCTAACCATACGCTACCAAGCAACGGTATTCTATTTACTCCAGGGACGAGTAAATTAGTATCAAATGTATCCAGTCACTGAACCGTTGGCAAGAGTTGTGCAAATTACCTTCCTAAATTTGCAAACACTTTTCATAATATTTTTACTGCTTCTCTACTACTGTAGTCAAAAACGGATCCTGTTAACTAGTTGATGAGTTCAAGTTACGTCATTTTGAGTTTTAATTCGTTTAATTTCAACATTTCTATTTTATTGTCTACAATATTTATTTCCAATGCGTTCAATTTCGGTGGTACGCCAGTCAAGTATAAATTGTTAAATTAATTTTGGTCGTTGATTAATACAGAGAATAAACTAGTTTCTCAGTGGAATGCAAATCTGCCTTTTAATAAAACTTAAAAATTCACTCACGTACTTTTATATAATACATCAACTTAAACTATGATGACACGAAGCTATGGAATAAGAAGAAGAACGACAGGATAAAACACGATAGAGCAGCAGAATGCAATGGTAAAGGTTCGCCGTCCGAGTCAAAAATTTAAATAATATTTCCGACGTATGGCATTTCAACTTCGAGGTGGATTTATTGCGCGCGCGTCGTAAAACTGAATGTTATTACTTCTACAAATTTCAACATAAATATACTAAGCAGATGCCAAGCGTCAAGCGAGGATTCGACCGCTTTAGTGTCCTTCTTCTTAAAAACGTATAAAACACCATAATACATATTTTTGCAGGAAAAGACATTTTGACTTGGTAATGATTTCTACCTGGCAAAAAATTACACATATGATTTAGATTTAGAGTAAACACTAACCTGAATCAAACGTTGTGAGAGAATCCGTTGGTAGCCATCTATGCCACATTCGTCCTAGTTCCTTTCGAGCCAAAGGATCATCATGTCCGAGAGCAGGAAAGATGAACTGTGAGCTGAATGTTTGAGCAAGCAAATCCGTCAGGTTTTGAAGGAGTTCCAGTTGTTTGACCTCTGATAATCGCCGAGTGTTGTGTGATAATGCATCTCTATAATAAAAATCAATCATAATTTATTAAATGTTATCGCAAACTTAATATAATTAATTTCTTAATTAGAGTGTGTTGAGTGTGGTTACGAAGTGTTTAATATTGATTATGTTGATAAAGTTTCACTAGAACGCTTACTGAAATTTCATTAAAACAATGTTCTTTTAAGAGGATTTTAGTAAGTGTTAGAGTAAAATTTTATCAACATAATAATTTCTTAAAATTAAACGACCTTAATTTGAGTCCATGAGTCAATACGATAAGGTCTATGATAATAAGTTCTCATTTGTGAAAAAGGTAAATAATTAAAAGCTTTTAACGTTATTACTTTCATTCTATCCCATATACATTTTATTGCTGCATTAAGAAAATTACTATTTTCTTTTAGACGGTAACACATGTTATCAAAATAGTCGACAAGAAGAAATGTGTACAATCAGAAATTCTGAGAATATTTTATACCTAACCTATTGGTGGGTTTTCTTACCAATTGAAATAAGTGGACAGTTGAGAAATTTATTCTGTAATACTCATTCTCAGATTGTATTGATTTTCGTAGATGTAAAAAGGCAAAAACAAGAATAATTGAAGTGTAAAATCGTTTTTCCAATTCGCTCAATTCTTCATGCGACGACAATTCGCATTCAGCCACTCATTCGTCCATTCGCTTGCGATTTTATTCGTATATTCATTGGATTTCTTTATTCGCAGCCTGTCACCCATTGTACGACGAGAACAACTCATTCTTTGGCAAAGAATGTAGAAAACCGTTTAGAAAAACTCGACTTGTATTTGGACTGGTCGTTCGTCGTTCCGTTCACTGGAAAAACGTGAATATAAATTACGAAAAGCTAAAGACGACGATTAATGATTGCGAATAAGTAAATAATAGTTTGGCCCTTGTTGCCTGGCGTAAGGATTACTTGAGAACTTATTTCGGTCGGAAGCTCTTACAACATGGGCCGTAAACCAAATGGTCTAGCCTGGATTTATTTAGACTTGACCATCTGTCGACCTTAAATCTTCCCACGATTTACATCCAATCGAAGCTTTTCCAGACTACACAAACCAGGCAACATTATAATAAATAAAAACTATTATAACACTAAATTTTTATTTAATAAAATCCCACATTTAGAATATTGTCAACGCAGGCGGATTTTCTTTTATTTTACATGGCATCACTTTAGCTAAAAAACAGGTTTGGAACCCAAATAAATTCAACTAGAGTAGAAAGGTAAAACAATATCAATGTTACCTAAACTGCTAAAGTTATACGCATGAGTTAGTTGGAGTCTGTTGGTGCGAGTTCGTTAATCCTGTGAAACGTACGCGAAAATGTAATAAAAACCTCGGGACGAACGATCCTTTGGTCCATGGTTCTTTGAACGCAGGCCATCATCAGCACGTGGATTTAATTTGGTATTTTATTGTCCGGTATGCAGTGGATTTAATATAAATAGAAATTGAATTAAAAGCGTACAGTTTTTCCAGCCCCGTATCGAGTTAAGGATAAAATATCTTAAATTATAACAGCCCAAAAATTAAAATATATATTAGAAAATTACACATTTGAATAAGATACGTTATTCTATGTGGTGTTGTTTTTTCTGATTATTAATAAAAATCTTTATATAAACAAGTTCTAACTAGATGCAAATTCATTAACATAATTTTCTGTGCATTGTTTAAACTTAGTCCACGAGGTGCAATTATAAGTTTGTCTATTTGTATTTCTTAGTAATTTATAAAATGGGAAACTGCCTAAGAGGCAATAATTTTGCTACAAATTGCACTTGAATAATCATCAACTCAATACTTTCAGTCGTTGCACTCGTAATCAAAACAATGTACATGATGCATTTTAAAAAATAAAATAGAATGGGTGCTTGGTAAATTGGAGATAGAGAATTGTAGAGGTGCCGGTATATAATGCGAATGTGAGATTAGTTTTGCTCCGGATAATTGGTCAGTGTGCACATTAAACCCAAGATGGGTCGTTTGGTGATTTCATGCAAATGTTATAGCTTTCGGAAATACCTGTTCCAATCTCTACTGTATATCCAGACGGTGCTAAATTGAGCCATGCTTTAAAATTTGCACGAACAATTCTAAAAGTTTAATGAAACTCATATAGCTGCATCACATGGCAGTAAATTTTTGCTGGTCGATTAAAACCGGAGTATGATTAGTATCTGGCCATAAAATCAGAATTGTATTTCAGGACGACCGTAATAAAAAGTGCTGTATTCTTAGCCAACGAGCACAAAATAGATTTAATCTGAGCACGTTATACCGCCTGCCAGCCCTTTGAAAGGCGCCCAAGGCACACAAAACCCTGCTAACTCTGACTATCGATGAAAAGAAACATTACGCGTGACTGCCAACTGAAATTTATATATAACTCAGCTCATGTTAGCGAAATTTTAAAATGACTGGCGCAAGATATGATGCACAAAAGGAACACCTAATATAATCCAAAAATAAGCTTCTAAAACATGAGTGATATTTTTATTTATTGTAAATTCGATTATGCAATATGTAACGTCGACACATTTCAGTTAATAACCTCGTTGACATTCTAGCAAATATCGCACATCGCTGGTGTGCGATGTCAGTAATGAAATCAAATGACCAACGCTAGTGCCTCGAATTGCGAAGATGGTCTTAGCCATCACGTTCCTGCGTTGCTGACATCCCCTTGGGTACCAAGCGGATAGAGCATATTCAATTTTAGGATCCGGGCATGATGTATAACTAAATAAAATGCGCACGTACTAACGTCAGCTACGTTATTTATTTTATTTACATGTTATGAATTAAAAGTTTGAAACATAAAGTGAATTTCTATGTTTTTAAAAGTCTTCAATTTATAGAGCATAATATCATATTGAGCGTAAAGTTTTGTTAACTTTAATCCACTTCAATTGTTTACAAATGTATCAAACTTCAATAGACGGTTTTTCCTGGAAAATAAAATACATCCGCTTGTTTTTTTTTTTTGTGGTTTTAATGTTTACATATATAGTTTTTGACAAATATTTGTTATTACACAGCAAAACAACCATTTGTCTGAGCAGCATGTGTTTAATGTATTGCTAGAATTAATTAAACATTCTCAACGCATTTAAAACGCAGTAAAATCTTTTTCGTACTGCTCAGGGTAAATAAATTCCTAACAGGTGGATGTCCGCACATTTTTAAGTAGAGAATTTTTCCGGCCGCTGAATGTACAAGAAAAAACTCAACACTCGCCAGCTCGCACGACACGACAATAAAAAGTTCTTGCACTAAACAAAGTTTATATCTGACCGAAAGTTGAAACGTTGCATGCGGAACAAATATTTTGCGTCGCAGCGTGCTGGGGCGAGAAAGGCATTTATATCACCTTGCCGAGAGTTAGCAAGATGGAAAAATGTGAAAAACGAGCACTCCTCCTCGTTGCGTCATGCTTGCTCACGCGAAACAAAGAAAAATCGTCGACGAAGCGTTATTATCTGTTTTTTAGCTTACGAGCTTCACTACGTGTCCTTGTTTTCTTAATAAATTAGATCATCAATCTTCTCGGTTTATCTAGAATTATGAGATAATTTCAAACTTGCAGAAGAAAATCACATCTAACTTGCAATATATTGTTTTCCTTGCATTTTATTACGCTTTACAACTACTTCTTTCCGAAGTGAGCGTTTAAAATGAGCGATCTCTAATCGACTTAAAATTAGTTAGTTAATTAAGAGTGTGCTTTCGCGTTTGGCAAATATTGGTAGTAACCCAATTTGGTGCTCAACCCTGTCATGCAATCAAAATCCGCAAATGTAAATAAATATGCAAAGAATGATTTAAAAATATATAGAATTATCGTACATTATTTAATCAAACCTTCTAGTTTTTTAGGTAATATATAAAAACAAATTAAATTTTACTGGTTTATAAAGGTTTTATGAGTGCTATTTATTATAAAATAACAATAATAAATTTGTGTTCTCTATAAGTGGAACAACTCTTTTATAATTTTAGTGGCACATTAAGAAAGAAACTTATCATCGCGCAGCACAAAATTCTAGTAAATGGGGTTTGCGATTTAAACCATTGATATCAGTCCTTTCTGCTATCGGTTGCATTAGAGATACCGACATTGTTTAGCAACTGTGTATAATTTCTGCACCAAGGCACTAGATTAATGAACAATATAGATTTCACTTTTTGTACTTGCTGTACGAAAGTAAAACAAAACCCATACTTTCTCTCTTCCCGCATATAAAATGAAATATTACATGCAAGCAAAGTTTTATCGTGATAAAAAATCACTTACATCCTTTGTCTTTTGTTTTGCAAGTTTGCTATAGTTTGTGCTGCTATACATTAGAGAAGATGTTTTTGCTTTAGTTTCCGTATTCTTTGAGCTTGGTTTCAGTTTGTTTTGCGACAAGTTTCTATCGATTGCGTTGTTTTTAGTTGCAGTCTTTTTGGGAACTGCAAATTAAAGTATAGAAGCAAGTTGCAACCGCGCCACGCCGAGACACAACTACCGACGCTTTCTAAAGTTTTTTTCCGTGAATCATCAAAGTTACAGTAATTTGTGTAGGACGCTTTCTGTGCTTGAGGACGTGCTTAAATTTGGAAACAATCGTATGCTCTGCAATGTCTCATGATCTAGTAAAACATTAAAGACCTAGTTTGAAAATGTGCGGCCAGTTTGAATGCGGACTAAAATAAAGACACAGGAACTGTAGAAAATTACTTACTTATATTTAAAATTGAAGCTCGTTCATTTGTGGAAATTGATTTAATTCTTTACTGAAAATTCTAACATTTTCTCATCTCATGTTAATCATTTTAATGTCTTTTTGTTTTAAGAGCTTTACGTTTACCTATTGCTCATTTTTCCACATTCCCGTAAAATTCCGCATCATCCTACACGCATATAACTTTTACAGCAATCATCAACTCATGCACACAAACCAACATATACTATATGAAAGAGCAATAAAACTAGGAGGAAAAATGTTCATAAAAGAATATCTTGTGTATCGAATATCCAATCGGATGTCCAATTTTACCGACACTCAAAGATACATGCGCCGCGCTAGCTGGACCGACAGGAAGAATGTGCGTGTGGTAGGACTAGAAATATGTCCGTCAAATTGCTTCTGCTTGAGGTTCGAGTTGTCGGCAGATTTCAATCATAATTTTCCAATCAAATCAGAATTCGAGCGAACGGACAGGCTCGATTGCCATTTATCGGTTCGTCGCCTGACAAAACGTCGTTGGAAGACCGAGCGCGATGGGCAATGCACGGAACCAACACAGAATTGCTGTTAGTCGACTGCCGTCGAATGGCAAATGACATCCGGAAAATGCTCATGTATAGAGCATGTAAAACACGTGTTTACATTTATTATTTTTGTGCAGGGACATGCATCTAGCGTGTTTCCCAAACTGCGCTCCGAGGCAATTTGATTTGAGTGGGTAGAAATCGAAAAATGGAACTTAATTCAAAGAAAATTGAAAATACACTTCATTTGTATAAATTGATTTTCAACAATAAAATGTTATCATTTTCAAGTAATAAATGTTTAAATATTTTAGATTTGAATCAAAATTAATTTAATCTTTGATAAAAAATTAATTAAGTTTCATAATAATAGTTTTAAGACGACACTTAGAAATATAAATATAATTTTTTAAAATTTTAATTAAATATTTTTAAAATAAATTATTTTCTAGGGTATATTCTATTTCAACATAATTAAATGTCAATTGAAATCAACGGTTTTTCTCTTTTTATCACAATAAAAGAGAGTAGTATAATTGCAATTATGTTTTTTCTACATTATGCAGACAAAGACATTTATTTTATATACAACACTTCCCTAAAAAAAATCTATACATTTTTTCTATTCATGCGAATTGTTTTTGACCGGAATATTTCACTCCAATCAATATTATTCGCGCAGACTCTCTATTTCTATTAATATTTTGCTTGCACCGAACTTCTACTTTAACATATTGATGGAATTGCCCATTTTAGGCCTTATTAAATTATTTTATGCCAATTACTTTCCAAATAAAAATTCATACATTTTTTAACTCCAATATCCATTAATTCTAACTTTTTACAACCTACAAATAAAAAACTTCAACAAAAATCCTTATTATTTCTTCAAGTCGAATAATAAACACAAGAATGCCATTTTTCATTTAAATGTAGAAATTTAATTTGTAAACATATTCTTTATATTTTTGTTTTCTCACAACAATAAGACTGAATATTTTCAGTCTATTAACAAATTCAACTATTAGCATAATAATAGTAATATACAAATAATATATTTTATACATATACAATAGCGGAATACAATCATACACATACAAGGCCATGGACCATGGTCCTTTAACGATAGATAAACAATAATTAATGAAATCTAATTAAATGAAAACCATAATAATATGGTTTCTTTCAATCGGGTAGAAGTTTCCGAATGTGTGAAATTAGCGGTTCTTGAGTAATAATAGTATATTAATAGTATTTGTTTCAGCATACAACTAAAGTAAGTATTATCGGATTATTTATTATTACAGCATTTGTTAATTTGTATTTGCCTATTAAACTAATTGTTATATATAATTTTCTAAACCGTTTATTTATTTAAATTAATTATTATAAGTTAACTATTCATCTATTTCTTTATTCTCTCTACTCTATTAAAATAAAATTCCAGAACAAATTATAAACGTTGTTCTACTTATAAATATACAAAAACACAATGTAAATATTAATTTTTCCATTTCTTTATTTAAATGTTGCAATTAACCTTAAAAAAATCATCAATAATTCTTTTAAGTATATGTCTTAAAATAAAATTTCTGAAAAAATATTGAAGACTTATTATTTTTAAAGTTATTTAATTTAACATTCTACTGTTTCAACTCATTATTTCTCTAAATATACGTTTTAAAAATTGTTGAAATTAATTTTATTAATTTTATTAGTTGGACTCTTGCAAGAAGAATTAATAAGCATCTTCAACTTTCAACATAAAGTTTTGTGGAGATGATTTAAAAGAAAAACGATATATTTTTGTCAAAAAAACAGAACTTAAAATCTTAGATTTTTAGCTTTAAATCAACTCATTTGCATCTTAATTTCACCTTCATAAAGTTGTAATATCAAGAAATATCTTCTTAGTGCATGCCTATTATATCCAAATGCACAAAATACCAACATATTTAAAACATTTTGGAAGTATCATATGTGAATAACGCGTATAGATTTCAAACTTACAAATTAATAATTTATCTAAGATGAATTAGTTTTTGGTAACTTACCCAGTCCATAGAATAAATTCCACATTATCTCCTTGTCTGGAATACATTGTTCTTGTTGCTGATTCAATCAAAGCCCATGGTGCATCACAACCGTAATCACCAAAACGTCCAGCAGGTTTCCTGCCAGAACGTGAACCCCCATCCATGTCTGGTCGAATACATCCTTTAACAAAGAAACCAAACTAATTACTTCTGCAAAGTATAAAATTAATATTACTTTACTATATATGCAATAACAAGTGAATTTTTTTCACGTAAATTTTACAATTATTGCATACTCAAACGCAAACAATGGTTTATTATAACATAATTACTTAATGAAATTGCTTCAGCACACAAAGAGCTCCGGCACGCAACGTATTAAACCAAAAACTCGCATAGCAAATAATAACAAGCTGTTGCCCGCCACTTATGTATCAAACTGGTCAGTACAACAAAGTCTGAAATAAACAAGTAGAAAAAATATATAATATTAACATTGAAAAAAAAGAGAGTATATTATAAATGTAACATGTTCCAATTATAATTTAGTGAAAATATTTTGACTAAAGCTTAGGAACTTAAATATATTTGGAATGTTTAGTTGTTATTAAATAAACTTAAATATAATTTATCGTAAAATGCTTAAAGTAAAATTAAAAATAAATAAGATGTTTGTTGAAAAAGTTAATAACAATTAGAAGTAAGACTGAAAATATCACATACTAAACTTTAAAATAATAATTACCAACATAACACAAATATAATATATTTAATGAAACTATAGTTATTCTCTAAACTATTCTAAAAGCAAGTGTTTATATTCTTAGTAATTACCTCATTTCATTGTATCTCTTAAACAATTATTCAATGTACAATTATTATATTACAAATTGTTGCATCTACAATATTACTCCCAGTAATAATACTTGACAAGCACTTGAACCTAAAAATGTTTATCTTAGAATATATCTAAATTTAATCAAAGATTCTATTTTTTAGTAAATACATAAAAATGTTTATATTTTGTGTGTTTTGTGCCGTTTATTTTGAAATGTCAGTAACAAATTTGTGTTCTTCAAAAGTGAAACAACTCTTTTATAATTTTAGTGGCACATTAAGAAAGAAACTTATCATCGCGCAGCACAAAAACCAGTTTAAACCATTGATATCAGTTCTTTCTGCTTTCGGTTGCATTAGTAATACAGACATTGCAATACAGCAACGAGAATATCCTGTGTATAATTCCTCTACCAAGGCACTAGATTAATGAACAATATAGATTTCACTTTTTGTGCTAACTGTACGAAAATAAAACAAACCTCATACTTTCTCTTTTTCCACATAACAATAACATATTACATGCAAGTAAAGTTTAATTTCAATAGCAAGTGTTCATATTCTTAGTGATTACCTAATTTCCTTGTACCCAATAAACGCTTTATTGTACCATCATTCAATGTATAATTATTATATTACAATTTGTTTAATCTACATTATTACTCCCAATAACAATATTAAACAAGCACCTGAAACGGAAATTGTCCGTGACATTGGAGACAATCTGACGTTAGATGAAGACAACATGCCTGCAGCTCCATTAAATTATCCTACGCGTTAGTGACAACATGCATCCCTAGTGAAATTTGCATCTAAATAGAAAATGGTGTTTATGGCCCGCTCATCTTGCAACTCGGTCATGTTCCTGAAGCCTTTTCTCCGTGATTTCTATTCCGCTGACAACGCGAAGGATAAACACTATAGTCTATTAAAATCGTGGTGAATCGACAATTTTGTATGGAAACGGTTACTACCGTACAATATTACATTGACATTTATCAGAGTTACGTTGTGTTTTTGTTAGGCGTTAATTGATGTCATAACCTGATTGAATTTGAGGCTTGTTAAGCAGGCAGCTTATGGTTAAGTCTGACAAAAACGCAGAAATGAGTTGAATATTCATTTAATTAGGCACGCATTTAAATTGTAAATTTTCTATTGGTACAAAATAGGTGAACGTGGCATGCTAATGAGTCTGGCTCATTGGACCATGCAGACGGGATTTATTTGTATAATAAATTTTCATTATTAAAGTTTTCCGCGTATTCAGCACACGAATTTTGCTGATAACTTAACTAACCAGAAACATTTGTGGAATTTTCCAAGGTAATAAATAAAATAAAGAGGTATAAATTGATTTAATACAATTTTGTTCTTAAAAATTATAAAACGTTAATGTATTTAATTAAAGCTATTGATTAAAATTATAATAATTAAATAACCTATTCATTTACAATTAAGTTAACTGTAAAATTAAAGCTCAAATTAAAAATTTTACAAAACATTGCTTCTGCTTTACTAGGAAACGATTATATTTTAATTCAAAAAATTAAGGTAAAAAAACAAATAAATATATTCAATCAGAGAAAAACTCAATTATGAAACTGATATCTTAAACTGATTTAGCTGAAATTTTGAATACACGTTTAGTTTGAATGATAATAATCTTTGAATTTGACGGATTAAATTGTACTTTTAATTTAAAAATAATAATATAATAAAATAATAAAATAATTTAAAAAGAATAACGGAATATATTTATAATGTGCATTATATAACTAAATGAAGTGACAAAAATAGAAAATAATCTACTTATATAGGTAGAAACAATGCATTAACATATATTAAAATTAAGAAAGATACCAACTCTTTTTGAAAAACTAGTCTACTTTAAAATAAAAAATTATAACAATGCTTGTATTTAGAGAAATTAAATGATAAACATTGTAATCACAAATAATATGAGTACAGCAACTTAATACTAATGTGCTAATATTATAAACAATGCAATCAACAGATATGCAGTCAATAATATTTACTAGCATTATAATAAAGTTAGTGAAACCGTTAAAATCTAACGTCTTGTCACGTTTTCTCCCAACATTTTGCCTTCCAATCCTATCATAACAATATATTAAAACAAATTAATAATAAGTTTACATTCCATAAACTTGACACGTTCTGGTAGTTTCTGAATGTAAAATCTCGAGTAAAATTGGGTCTCTTATAGTGAATGCAATTCCGATGGGTGCAAAACTACGATAAAAGCGACTATGCTTTTAATTTGATAGCTGCGCATAAAATAAAATCTCGCTTCATTGGATTAGACTCTACCAACCTAATTTTAATACCATTATTCTCATGACTATCCTATAAAAATACCACAAATAGATAATGCAGCAACCATATTTTCTTTGAATCTTTCCTATGCACATAAAACTTGTTATCAGACTAAAACACGCTCTATATTTATTTATTGTATTAAAAAGATACACAAATAACACAATCGTAAAGTTAAATTCTATTTTTTGAGTGTAAAATAAATAGTGACAGCTCTTGAAATTAATGTTTATTTGAGCCGGTATAAAATCCGCAATACAACCGGTACGGGTGTAATTACATTTGTCAAATACATTGTCGAGCCGTTCTAGCAAAGCGCCATCGAAATGATTGATTAAGCCCACGCACATTGGTGACAAATATAAGCCTGAAGCGTATCGCCAACGCAAGTATTTTACGAAATTTACATAAATAAACGCACGTTGATGCATGCAGATGCAATTTGTACTGGCGCCGCCACCAACGTAATAACTCAAACCTCATCCTGCGTAGCGTGGAAAACGGGGTTGCAACTCGCGGGATTTAAAGTTGGTGGGCGGTGTTAAATTGTTAAATTGCGATCATCAAAACTGAAATTGCCGGAATGTACCTTTTCACTGACATCAACAGTAGCAACCATTATTTGCGATTACACTGGAGAGAAAGTTATCGCCCAATAGGAAATAATAAATGCAACAAAGATATACTCCGATGAGGAATATAAATTAAATGTTTTTTTGTTTTTTTTTTATTTTTCATAATTGAAAATTAAATATTTTATTTAAAAAAATTGTAATGTTTTTACTAGTTAATTATTAACAAAATTAAACATGAACCGCCCTGGTAGCATACTTGACACCGCGCCGACCTATGTCAGTGAGTCGCGAGTTTTATTGGAGTAGTTTATAACCAAGCTGAGAGTCTACATTCTGCCGAACAGAAAACGGTGCAACTACTGAGCGACCAGTGGTAGAAAGTCAAGTGCGGCGTCGGTCTATGACTGATGGGGTTGCAGAACGCTCACATACACCACGATGCCTGCACCCAAAAAGTTGGTACAAAAGGATTAAGATTGATAATGATATAATAAATGATAAAAATTAAATTTGTCGAGCGTAGACACCCTACTCGTTTTTTACCTTTTTCTTCTACGTCAACTATCATAGTTATTAACAGTAACTGCAACTGAATTTAGTAGAAATATTCTTCTAGCAGAATTTAAATTTGTTTTTCCTGAATATACGTTTCTCTGTTACTGCTAGAGTGACACAGTTTTCTAATTGAGATACGAAGCTGGGTATTTATTATTAAAATTATTCAATTAGTAATTTTTTATTTTGCTATATTAAAATTGCATATTGACCTAAATTATTACTATCTATATAATAATAGAATAGATTTTATGTGGTTTGTCCTGATTTTGTCTCGACACTCCTGTCGCTAGTATTCCTCGAGGAACGGGGAGTTACCAAAACTGGCCTAACAAAAGATTTAACAAAAACTCACAATTTGTTTTCATGCGATTTTTTTTAGAATCATTTGCCTTCTATGTAATGTGCAAGAAATAAAAAAAAAAAAAAGTAAAAAAAACGCGCGCGAAACAAACAAAACCAATTCTGGCAAAAAAGTGTTAAAAAAACCTTGAAAAGGTTTATTTCTTTAATGTGCACACTGTGAATTCTGCAAAATGTTTTTAGTATTATCAAAAACTATTTTCCAAACATAGGAAATCTTGTGTAACATGTTTTGTTTGTTGACAACTCCCAGTACTACAGCAGGATGCACACGTAGGGTTGAACATACTGTCAAAACGTTTCTTCGCCACTTCAGATTTTCCGGTGCGCAAGTTTACTGCCTTTCTGCGCTAAAAATTATTCCATCGTTTGAGTTTACTACCGTGCCAGAAAATGACTTTCTTTGTTTTTGTGTAGTCGTCGCCACCATTTCGAACACTCTTAAAAAGTGAGGCTGGAGCAGTGGAGGAAAAGGCACTTGATTGCATCAAATTTCACTCGGTTGAGGAGTGTTCAGCATTGTGTTCCTAACTGAATTTCTGGTCAACATCACGTAAGGATAATTATCCGTTGACGCATTTTCAATTTCCCCAAGGTTTCGGCCAATAACTAAGTAATGCCAATTTCCGCATCCTATTACATATCGGTTGTTGCTTACCCTTCTCCGATCCCAATGTGCCTGCCTGGTAAAATAATATTTATTCCAATTTCCTCCCGCCAAAAACTAGCTTAGGGTTGAACTCCGTTATTTATTATTCCTGTCGCTGATTCGATTTAAAATTATGTAATTACAATGTGCCTCACGTACACATCACTGCCAACCGCGATATCGACGTTCACAGACGTAATCAGTTTAGGCGTTGACACATCAAAATTGACTGGCGAGAGTACTGTATTTACATCAAGAGGAGAATAATTTGTCAATACGTGTTGAACATGATAAATATTTCTAAAAAATACTAACGTTGTAATAGTAATTTCTGGATGATCTAGACTATGAATTTTAGTTTATAGTACATAGTACATATAGTACTCTAAATTATTTTTTATTGTTCATATTTATTACCGGTTTGTGCTTTGATAGTCAGTAGACGCTACCGCTGGATCGTCTGATAACTTATAATTAATGTCATTGAACAAACTAAGTTTGTGCGCTCCCGGTCGGCAGCTTCTTCCTGAAGTGCTATTAAACGCAGCAACTAAACTAGGAAACCCATGAGACGCACAGCGCGTCATTTCCATAGAACCCACACGCAAACACCATCGGCACAAGCTCATGAATCCAATCCTAATATCAATACCAAATTTATGGTGTGAGTATAGAACTATGTCGGAACAGCAACCAAGAAATCTTTATTGTATAACTGTAACCAAGGGAAGATATAGTAGTCCCACTCATAAAACGTTTTTATTGTAAATTAGAATACATAAAAAATAAACTATATTTTAATATCTAACTTTGGACACTAATTGAAATAAATTTGTATGTAAAAAGTACATAAGTAGCTAAAATCAATCGGTTTAGAACTAAAAAATGTTGTCTTCCTACTGTAGGTTGAAAGTATACTAGGCTTTGGTATGGATTCTGTAGGAAAATGTTCAGTCGACTTGTGAGCTTCCGAAATGTCGTATTCCCAAACAAACTACATATTTGCACAGAGCAATAGCAGCTTTTCTACCGCGCATTGTGTTTTACTCTCTGCCAGTGAGTTTACGCCAACTGTCGCACGCCACAGGAAGTTGGAAAACTTTCCGCGCGTAAATAAAGACTTAAAGTTGGAACTTTATAAATCCAGTAGATGCATCCGGTCTTCTCCAAATTCGGAATATATGCAACACCCTATAGACTAAGGAGTAACCTGAAAGTTCAAATCTATAATTCACAGTTCCAATTGAATGCAAGGTATGGCTTAACTTTTGTAGAAACAACCGGAAATTAATAAATCTTTTTTCAATTTTTTTGTTTCTATAAGAAAACCGTTTGGAAATGTGTTGTTTTTTTGTTTACTCAACAGGTACGGTTCATGCTTCTGCAAACTGTTTAGATAATAATTGTGCTCGAGTCCTTTAAAAGAAGTAAATTCAGTTGATGTGAGAATAAAAACACGTTTATGCATTTCCACCGTGATAAAAACACAGCATCGAACCATTTGTCGAAACATTTTTCATTGTTATTACAGCGGAATAGCTTTAGTGCGCCATTTGTCCTCGGCTGCCGCGTAATTCCGGGCGATCTTTTATTCTCCGACGCGACACGTGCTCAAAAAAAGAGATTTTACAATCGTCAGCGTGGAGGCGGCGGCATATAAAAATCACACCCACGTGCAGGGACTGATACATTTTTGAGTGTTGTTTGAGTGCCCGAATGCTAATTTATGAATTCAACGTTGCAGCGGCTCGGCAAGCAATAAGATACGCGAAGCAAGAAAAGGCGCTCAAGAAAGTATCTGATGTGGAAAATCAATGGTCCTAGAAGGCACTTTTTTAAGATTCTACACGCAAAAATTGTATGCTACATATAGATCAGTTATTGTGACGTGAAAGTTCCACGTTTCAATCATTTTCATGGCTAAATGATAAATTTAAGAGTTATGAGATTGCTTGGTAACAATATTCATTATAGCATTAAATGCTTAACATACTGACCTTTTCGATAATCTCCATGAATTGAGAAATGTGGCTCAAAATGAAGATCTGTTATTTGCCAGAAATATCCTGAAACAAACAAAGTACTTTAATTACGCTGATTGCAAACGAATTATTCATTACAAGATTTAGTAAAGTTACTAGATTTTTTCGCTATCATCATGCTTTTAAAAGAAAGAAATGGTAGAGATACGAAAAATATGAATAATTACACTTTTCGACATTTAGCGCCATGCTGAATGTCAGCTTAGTGATTATTTCACAGAATTATGCATTAATTAAGCAATGAATAAATCGGCTCATAATTCGACGTGCAATTAATTAATTATTTTACTCTGCAGTTAATCCATTGAACTTGTATGCATTTGATATTATGATCTGACAATTTAATTAACATTTACGCACAAATTTTGTGCAAACTAAGCGTGATTATAATTATAAGGCAGCTGAAATTGAAAACATTGCAAACTATTTCTAATGTATTTGTCAGTTATACATGTAACTCGAAGCGCCATTGGAGTTCAACCGGGTGTAATATATCTTTTTGTAAGTAGATTGAATTTCACGAAGTTTAACAATTGATGTCAGAACATCTTTTCTGGGTATGTAAACTCTTGTGGTGGCGACAATTTTAGTTTGGCTGGTTTGTCGCTGTGTCAATCAAAAGTTGATGCTTTGGTGGGAAAAACAATAACGTGAACTAACGAAAGCTAGAATTGGATAAGTTTAAAAATGGTAGAAAGTAACAAATTAATAATTACATTTCATAATATCTTATTCGCTTACATTTGCTAATGTTTCCATGCTTTATATAGTTTTTTATAACTTTTCATAACTAAAGATATCACAAACATACCCATCATAATTCTTATAAGTTTTTTCTGTTTCATTTTCGATCATGAATTTTAACCTAGAAATATATTTCACTTGTAACCATTTCCAACCACTACTTTAAAAAGTTGCCATGTACTTTTTGTAAGAATTCTTAGAATCTAGAAGATACACATAGGTAGCATTTAAAAAAGACGATTTCCGCCAAAGTCGCCGGAAGTGCTGATACTATTCAATCCAAGGAGAAACTTGGTTCAATAGAGCGGAACAGACTGGGATTTTATGGGGAGAATGTTACGTCTTTCTGCATTTTGGAATAGATGAATATACCAACAAACTTATAATCTTATAATTTCTTGGTTTTTATTTGTATTGGATTACCTCTAATGATTTATTTAAACTAGCTAATAATTATTGAACTAGTCAAAACATAGATATAAAGTTAAATTAATGCACTGACAGAAATATTTACAATCATTGAGAGATAAACCACAACATAAATATGTTCAATGAGTTATGACTATTGAAGCTTGAATCTCTAATCAGACCGGAAGCGACTTCCGGTTGGAGAACTTGCCGAATGGCTTCTCGGTCTCTGGGCATTCAGCAGTTGAGTCAAATAGGAATTCACTTTACCCAACCGTTCCTATGTCAAGATACCAATTCGCCGGCTTTTGTGACTCAAGCTGATTTCCGGATCTTGCTCAATATGGCCTAGATTTCAAACCAACTAGAATGGATATAATTTACAACTTATATCTTGTATTGTAATAGTGCTATTGTAATCTATTTCATGATTATCCTGTTCTCATGTTAAATGTAATGTTAGAAAAATTGAGATATGAACAACATTGTTGTTTTTCAATTCATTGACTGTGTGGAAATATATTGAAGTATGTGGCAGATAGATTTGAAATTGCTTCAGTACAAAGGCAACTGACGGTGGCAGACGACTTTGAATTATGCTCCTCGCTGGTAACAGAAATTGTAACTTTAATATTTTATAGAATGTTTTGCTCAATGCAATTTCATTTCTTTGGATTTTTCAAGAAAAGTGTTCCTATCAAAATAAAGCAAGAATTGCGTCATATTGCAGATAAAATTTATTACATTCTCTACAATACAATACAATAGAGAATTATTTAATCAAGCAAAGTATTGCTTTGTAATCTTCCTGTTAACGCACATTATAGTTTCCAAAATATTATTATTGATGATTCAGTTCAAGTTTAATTTAAGTGACCAACAGTAATAAAATGATTGATTTACTTGTCAGAATTGGTCAGTTTCTCATCTGTCAAGTATGCAGCGCAGCGCAAAGGTAAGCAAATGCTTAAAGCTCAGGCGGAAAATAAGCATATACTCGGCGCGACTGGAGCTAACACGATAAGGGCTGATTAGTAGGTGAAATAACGGCAGCTCGGGGTGCACTATCTCAGATTAAACTATGGGACCCGACAGCTGAATCAAACAAATTACGCCGCGGCCATTAATATCCACCTACAATATAGACAGACGGCGATGAGAAAGGCGGCTGCGGTGGGCTTAGCGCACCGGAAGGCGGTAGAGGTGGGAAGAACGCGGATGCAGAAAATCCCCGGTCGGTGCTCTACAATTGCCCATAAACTAACATTAACATAAACATTTTCTACCTGCACGTACGTGAGAAATACAGTCTGCAAGTGTGAAACACTCTTGAGTGCTACTGAACGCCTGCTATCATTTCAGCGGATGATACAATAAACTTCTGGGAAATGTGTGCTAGAAACAAACATATTGTGTAGAGCAAATGACTTTTGATACAAACGAAACATTTATATTTTCCGACCGTAATTATCGTCATAATCCTCTAGAATACATGTATTTTATTTAAAAGCTTGTTTCAATGGTAATTAGTTTTTTTTGTGCAGATTGATATTGACGAATAGAAAATGAAAATTGGCAGCTTTCGCTGTGGCTTTAAGACGTATAGTATGTCTTCGTCAATGCCCTGGTAGATTTATTACATCTTGCCATCAACGTTGCCGACGCGGCAGATTGAAAGGACAAATTTAATATTAATTTGACTGTCGTGCCAGAAACCCATTAAGCTTTTCTACATTATTATGGCATATCGTACACAACACACTCTGTAGGATTGAAGGAAAACTTTGAAAGCGGCGCAACCATAATTCTTCCAGCTCGACGCAAAAAGGGTGTATTTTCATAATCGCAGTTCAAGTATTTTTAGCATAGGGAAAACATCGCATCAATAGGCGCGATTAGCAACCCTTCGTGTTTTGCTTTTATCTTTTATCGTTTCGTTTAATGTTTTATTTTGGGTTTCATCTTAATTTGTAACGGCTTGAGACGCCTTGCAAGTCCGCTGATTATAATCAAAGGAAAAGCTGATGAAACATAATTATAGAATTTTAATCTTTCCGTTTTCTATATAAAAGCGTTAAATGCCGGCTGTAAAGAAATGCCATAGATTGCAAAAGTTTTTGACATAAGGCCGGCAGCGTTTTATGACTTGGTTTTTATTGGAATTAAAACTTTTGAATCTGCGTTTATTACATCAAGCTCAACTATTAAAATCTTCAATAAATTGAGTCTATGAATTTATAATTAAATTGTTTGCTGTCATTGATTGTAGGTAAAGTTATATACTTATTCAAAACACAGCATATATTATATCTAGTATTGTAAAGAAACAATTTCTGAAAAGTACCATTAAAAAATTTTCTAACAAAAAATATTTTAATTAAACAACTGAAAGATGATGCTCATCAAATTTCATTTAAATTAACATCAATATATAAGTCCAAGTATTTACTAATTGCTGTTGTTTCTTCTTTATTTCGTGTTGATTCTTTTTGGATATAATTTTTTGTCAACTCCTCTGCTACTGTTAAATTGTCCTCTACAGCTCAACGCATACGTGCAAGCTCTCGCATTCTCTTCTCGACATTTTGCTAAGTAATACTAATAAATGTTGTTAGTTGTTTGCAAACTTTGCGCTCTTGGGTCGCAACACAATGGGCTGCTGCAACGTGGGCTTCTTTAAGATGTCGTACGATACAAGTTATTGTGAGAGAAGCAGTCACAATCACAACTGTAATACCTCGCCGCCTCTGTGTGAGAAAAGTGCCACAAGAAGCAATGTGCATTCGCTGCCACTTCAGCTCAACTTCAAGTTCCAACAAAGAGATCAGAGGAGAATCGAAATAAGCAACTACTATTTAGATGCCCGAAGTGCATTGCTTGCCAGTCTAGTTCACTCTTTATGAATATTCATATTAGACTTGCAACTTCTTTGGAGGCATAAGTTAAACCCAACTTGATTTACAAATAGTTCTAATGATGGTGAATTTTGTTCAGAAGAAAAAACAAAAATATCAACCATCCAACATTTGATATCTTAATAGTTTACATAAGATTTATGTACTTTAAAAACTTTGACTATGAGTTTTTTTGCAACATAGTTAAATAGCAAGATAGGAAAGTTGACAGTGTCTACTTTTTAGTAATTCAATCTTTTTCTTTTAAGAATTGAATCCCAAAAGTTGAACATCATTTTTTACTTCTTAAGAATCTACCATCAAATATATTTTCCACATTTTTTTCCATAAAGAATAGTATTTACATGACCTACAAAGATTAAATCCAAGAGTTCTAATTAAAATTTTTTGTAACAATTTAAATTATTTCAATTACGCTAAGTACTTTTCTTTAATGACACATTTCTTACTTTTTTACTCTTTCTTTATAAAATGCTTGTGAACACTTTCATCTTATGTAATTTCTCCAATAACACAGAGCATCCACTTGGGAGTTATTTTATTTAATTTCAGTAGATTTTTCCTCTGTTTGTTTGACCTCCTTAGTGTGTTTCTAACTAACACTCTAACACTTTAAAAATTCTAGCATTTCAACAAAAGCGGACTTTCAAATGCAAATTAGATGAACCTTTCTGCCAACGCTGTAATTGAATTGAAAGCAAATCGTTTTTTGTTTAATTCACCCTGCGGCGACAATTTTGCGGCATCGTGTTGCAATACAATTGGCGTGTTAGGTAAAATCTACACTAGAAAAGAAAAGCACCAAATACAGGAAATGGAAAAAACCTTAACCTTAACGATTTGTCAACATTGCTTCAGGACGTAGCGACGTGAAGAAAGGTAGCAAATGCACGTAGCAGAAAGTAATTGTAACGCGGATTTGAACTAAACGGCAGCTTCAAGAACATCCAATTCTGAGCTTTACTAAAGGAATGTTGTCAAAATAATATTAAGTTTTTTCTTAATTTGATACAACTAATTTTACCCAAATTTAATGGTATCACTCTTTCCGTACCGTTGTAAATATATAAAATATATTGTTGCTTTCTTAAAAAACAAACATGATTTCTACGTTAGTATATATTATTCTCCCTATGCAGTTATTAGAAATCTATCTAATTGATTTTTTATGTACAAAATAAACCAAACATTACTGAAAATATGCACTCTCTTGTTCTTTTTTATTGAGTAGCATTCTTTTATGCATTCTTTTATGAAGAGTTGAAGCTCTAGATGACTTCTTATTCAACCTGTTGTGCTGCACTGCAAATATGCCAAATCCCCAAGTTCAAAAGTGCTAGAAATTAAGTACCTTTAGTCAAATCCTGAAAATTAACAAAGAAATAAACTTTAATTCCACCAGCGTCATTAAAGACACTTTGCTCTATAATACAACCGTGCAAAAGCGCACAATATGCGCGGATTGCACGTATGTAAATTAGGCTACTGTGTCGCATTCAGCGACGCGCGAAGAATAATACTCGTAAAGAAGAAGGAATATGCGCACAATGAGCGAAACACCCACGGTTGGTGAAGCCGTGGGAGCTGTAAAGAAAGTTGCACGACGGAATGAAGATAATCTCGAGTAAAGGCAATGCAGAAAGAAATGTAAATGACTTGATGGGAGCGACATACGAATGAAATGGCCGATAGGCACAAGTTACACGCCGAAATCACCCAGTTTATAGCAGGTTATACTTGTATTCTTCGAGAGTGGCAAGGTGAAATTCGGGGTTAACGTTGGAGGTAGTTTTGCGAAACGGTGTATTCCCATCGCAATTAAGCGCTTTCCGGGCGGACTTTCCAAATGGTTATTAGCACAATGCGAGCGGATGTAATTTATTAACAAAGAAACTTGGATGTGCCACAGCCATTGTTCATTTGGGAGAGTCAACTTTCTACCTAACTCAAATATCTATCAAATTCGAATCAATTGGGTAAAACTAAACTTTTGCTAAAACATTAACAAACTTAATTACAAGTATAGAATATCACAATTAAGAAGCATATGTAATTAATTGCATTACATCCAACTAATTGATTTCCACTTTACTAAATCAATATTTTCTTTACAGGTGCATACTTTATAAACTACACCCACTACACCGTTTCAATTTCAAATGATATGATAGAGACGCGGTTGCTTCCGCTAGCTGTCCGAATGTGGTAGTAGGTTCCCTAGGGCTTAAGCACATGAAGAAGACAGAATACAAGATGCAGATGATATATGTATTGTCAAGGGCCAAACTAAACTTTACAAAAATAAAGAAAACACGAAAATTGTCTTATACTGAACGTGCGCATCTTCGTCACAATGAAGGTCTGTGTGTAGACACTCTGCAAAATGCAATAGGCTTGGTATCCCACGTCTACCTACTTATCTTTATTTGATAATTTCGAGAACGTAAAGTGAACTCTACTTGTAGATACCAAAAATGTTGACAACTATTGTGTTCAATGATGTTAACTCATCATAAGTTATAATGAACTGGCTCGGCAGCATACTTGGCAGCGCGCTGACTTTACAAGTCAATGGATTGCGGGTTTGATCCTCGCTAACAACTTCGTTCTTGGCAACCTTGTAGATTAAAACCATGCTGAGAGTCTGCATCCTGTCAAACAGAAAAACGGTGCAGCTTCTGAGCGTCCAGTGGTGGGAAGTCAAGTACGGTGTCGGACTATGACCGATGTGATTGCAGTACAAGTCTGACACAAAAGGGTTGAGATTGATGACAACGCTACATTATAATAAGATTCAAAAACAAGTTGAAAAGTAAAATTAAATTGTAATCGACTATATTGCCTACTTGAATATATTTAGTGACAATTTCATTTGCGTTAATTTTGAATATAAAAATGCATAGATATCACAAAATAAAATGTAGAGAAAACCATGCCCTACGATTTTAATCGATTCTAAATAGTTGTTAATTTAAAATAAAAGTTTTGTGTCTCAAATAATAATTGGCATAATATAACCATTTATGTCTTATTTACCTGTTTTTTTTTATTTTCTCTTAATATTTATAATATAAAACATTTATCAAAAAAATTTAGAAGTATATTAGAAGTTAAAATAGATTTTAGAATCAACAATGCATGTAAAATTATTACAGATATTTTTACAACGCAAAAAAAATTCAAAGGTGCACAACAAAAATAAACGTTCTTTGATTAAAATAGCATCTATAAAGATAATTAGTAACTGTACTATAACACTTACTTTTTGTCACTTGATTGAACGTTTTCGGCATGTTGCCTTCTTCAGTATGATTAAAATTGTGGATGTTTGCGATTTATGCAGGTGGTCGTCTGTTTCTTCTATCGAGGATGGGTATTTTTGGGATTATGTGTATGTGTACACATATGGGAGTATGTGTACATCCACAATTTTAATCATACTGAAGAAGGCAACATGCCGAAAACGTTCTTACCTAAAGACAAAAAGTAAGTGTTATAGTGCAGTTTTTCAACATAATGAATCTTAAACACTTCGTAACCACACTCAACATAATAGTTAGTAAATTACTTATATTATTAATTTGTATATATATAAATGTAATTAAATAACGTATGTTATTACTTATAAAATAATTATTGTTAATAATTCTCGAAATAAAAATAATATTTAGTAAATTGTTTCCGGTTTGTTAAAAGGTGTCTATACATAGAAAAACTAAAATTTTGAACTAACACATTATCACTTGGTTTGCTTCCTATTCTGCTCCATGATTGGTTTTACCTGGTTAAGTAGCACAGTGGTAAAGCATTATACTAGCATCGAGTTTTTCAAAATATGGTTTTTTCTTGCTATGCCCTTGCCCATTACGCATCTCTGATTTTATCAATCACTTACACACTCTTTCGCATTTCTTTCAAAGCTGCAAAATCAGATAAGCTCGATAACAAATATCATCTATACAATATATCAATTCTCAATTCTGTTTTCTTCATTACTTGATATACTAATACAATTTACTTAATGATATCAATTTTAAAGCATTTGATACTAGTTTGATGTAAAAGCGCAATTTCCACTTTTTTTCCCAATAACTTTATTATTAATAAAACATTCAAAATTGTTAATTTTGTTGCTCATTACAATTAACATTACCTTAATTTACTATAATGTTTTAAATTTTAACAGTTTAGAATATATTATATTTAATTTTGAAGAAGTTAATAAAGTATTTAGTACTAATAGACCAATATACAAAATAAAAAACTAAAAGTGTTATTACATATTTTCATATTTACATAATTATAATTATTTCTACTTTCCAATACAATATATTTTAATTTTTCATAAACTTGATGAATGACATGTGAATCATTGAATTACTCTGCTTGCTAAAACTTTACGCTACTTTAGCAACTCGTCACATGCTCACCACGCGTTGAACCAAAAGCATTTTCCTCTTATAATCCAGCCATTGGCTATGGCGTCTTCAATTGGAAAGACATTACAGTCACCTCCACCTAGTGTGCTTTGCGCCCGTCGATAAGTGCCCAACTTTCTTCTTCTATTAGTTCTCGGGAAATTCTAATGCACGTATAATACGTTTCATTCTAAGTCATTTCACCCGCCTAGCGTTAACTTCCACACAGCTACCAACGACACATCCACTTTCATTTGACTTATTTCATAGTGCACAATGCTTTAACCTCACAACAATCATAATTGTATGTGTGATAGTAAAAATTAAAGTGCAAAAGATTAAATTCTTAGTATTTCATGAGTAATGCGTCATAACTGGTAGGTGACTATGAATACTTAACATCAAAGCTTTTTTTGACTTTTATGTTTATTATTCTCAGGTGAGTAAACCAATATTTTTAAATGTTTGCATAAAATATAGAATTTCTAAATGAAATTTTGGTATTGTTGAAATAACTTTCTATGTGCTTAAAAAAATTTACAAAACAATATTTCTAACTGCAGACATCAAAGAAACTCTTTTTTTGGGACTATTTTGGGTCATAATTTTATAGTATTATGTTACAAAATGCAGGTATTTTTTTTATTATTTACAATTATCAAACATACTTACACAGTGCTTTTCGTCTGAATAAAACAAACATTTTTTTTAAAATTACAATCTATAAACACGAGAATAACAACTATTCAACTTTTTTACATTGCAATTTTTTATGATCTTTGTTTTCCTTTGTCATCTGACATTTTTTAGTATTTGTTAGTTATTGATTTTTTCGTATATGATTTTCTATGTGACTTCACAGCATTTCTTTGTTTACATTTCTGCGTTGTCACGTTTGTTTAAATTTCTAAGGTGAATTTGTATTTGATTATTTCATAGAATTCTGCTTACATCTAATTTTTTGCTGTAAATTTCTGCAACCGTAGTAGAAATTGATTTTGATTGGTGTATGCAGCAAGATATTCCTTCTTATTTGAAGAGAAAATTTAGAGAGAAGAAGAGAATTTAGATTTTTTTACAAAGTTTTTTTTGTTTGCAATTTTTTATTGTCAAAAAAGGTAAAAAGGTTAAAGGTAAACTGTATTTATTTATTTTTGGACGTTGGTGACAGATTTTTCAGATAATCTTTTATCAATTTCCAAATAAAATAATATGTGGTTCAATATATAGCTAATAATGCTATAGTTTACCATACTTTATATTTGTTTAGTAGGTCATTATCTGCACACAAAGTGTATTTGAATAAATATAATAAACAAAAAAATGCAACTGTTTTAATTTTTGAACATAATTACAATAGTTTTCCGACTAATCCAACATTATAAATAAAAAAAATAAATTAAATTAAATTAAATATGTGATTTTATGTGATAGGAGTTACACGTTCCATCAATATCCACCACATAATTAATAGGAAAAGTATTCAAGATTACGATGAATGGTGGCACGTCGTCGATAATAGTGAAAATGACACGTACTGATTACGTGCATGCGTGCATACGCATGCGGACCGTCTGCCACGGCCCAATGATTTATAGAAACTTGCAAAGCTTTCCCGATCCGCAGCGAATTTCCGCGCGTACGTCATTGTTGCAAGCATCGGCGCTTCCACCAGGTCGCTGCTTTCGGGAACAACGTACTGCCGAATGTGCTGTTCAATAAATCCTAATTTCCGTTAGCGCATTCGATACGTGCTTTCATTTCTCATGCATGACTTAAATTTGTTCATATACAGCATGATTTAAAAGTTACACATAACTTAATGGAATGATATTAATTTAATAGAGAGCTTTTTAAACCGTTAATTTTGTGATTACCAACCAAGATATTTTTGTAAATTTTTTGAAAATTTGACGTTTTGGTACAAACATTGTTTTGCTATACCCTGTAGAAATATGTACAGCATGCGCGTTGTGGTGTAAACTCCGGTAGACGTTGCAATCATTTTTGGTTAATTTTCGCGTGCATTTTGGTTATAAATTAGCATTTCCTTTATTGTGGGAGCGTGGAAAACTGGGGCGTTTGCCCATTTACTAGTAAAAGCATTCGTATAACCATTATACTTTCAACACTACTATTAATATCTGTTTGAACGCATTCGATCCTGGCATTGTGTAGTAATTTCAAAAATTGATTCACTTTCCTAATAAATAACAGGTTTTGCAATACTGTCAAATAGTCTGTCAGTGTGTGTATAATTGAGTGAACGCATGTCAATGTCTCACGCACAACGGCTTCCAGCAAGTAATCCATCCTGCACCTCAATGCTCAATCTCCAATCCATCTCCACCCACATGCGGTATACAGCAGTTTAATCCAACCAGGAAGCCTTGCAGGCATTTACGAACCCGGCGTCCATCACTTTCGCACTTGAGCATGTCTGCAAAGATGCGATGATGACAAAATTCTCATTGCTTTGCAGAGCAGAAGTACCAAGCAAATTTTCTATGGAATTTATCCCGACTGTAGTCTGGAAGAAAATGAAAAGCATTCGTTCCATCCCATGAGAGTAATATAAGGTGGTTAATCCAGTTCACTTTAACAATAACACTGCAATACATTTTGCGGTACACGTTTAATCGGAATATCACAACTAGCTTTGAGCGAGAGAATATAATTCTACGTATTTTCACGTGACATGACACCGAACCTCGTGCGACCATCTTTAATACGTGTCGAATTAAGATGTCTTGCACAGGCTGTATTACAATCCAACTGAGAGTAAAAAGAAAATTGGAATCACGTGGAATTGCTTATGGGCCATACGTGCCAGTTGCCAATAAAATAAGATAGTTTCAAACAACATGAAAGAGAAATAAAATTAGTAGGATGATTGTTCGCTTCTTAACGCAATTAATAGCAAAGGTAAAGAATTTAATAATTGCAGGTTTCCTATAAAACATTATATTATAATTAAAATCTAATAAATTGTTTTCCGTTATTGTTTCCATTTATTTTTTCTATGTATTTTAATCGTATAACTGGACGTTTACATTTATATTTATGTGATCTTAGTGTTTAATAGTAGTCAGTTGCAAGTGAAGATATAAATGGTATTTTATTGCAACGCTATCATACTCAACCACAATACATATATTAATTAATATAAATGTGCTCACAAAACAAGGTAACTATTTGCAAAGAACATGTTCATATTCTCTTCTATGAGAGCTGAAAATTGTAATTTAAACACAAACATTTTTACCTTTTACAATCATTATTATTAGTTTAGATAATATTTTAAGGATGAAATTGTAAAAAACAATTGACATTTTTGTGATTTTAACTGAAATTTGCATTTAAAAATTCTTTCCGCATTTTTCTGACGACTTTCTTCCCGACCTGAGCAATTTTGCAACTCTCTCACAAACTAATAAAAATTCACGTGGAACTTTTTCAATATAAACATTTTAAAGGTTTCGACGGCGGATTTTTTGGTTTTTATCCTGACGTTGCCAACGTGCCACCTCTCTGCATTGCTTGTATTCCTGCCGGACGCGTCGCAGCGCAGAACATAAAACGACGCGGCGCGCGCGTGAAATCATATTTTATCTCCGATCCGACTCCTTAGTCTTGGGCAGAAAAGTCCTTAGTTCTAATATAGCGCGTAGGCGAACGCAGAGCGAAAAGTTATACGCTTAATAATGGTTATAGTTGCCACACGGGGCCGTGGCACGAACAACGTAAATGTGGAAAAAGTGCCGAAAAGGAAAAGAAAATTAAGTCTGTCACGATTGACAAAGTAGAATGGTCGTGGAACGATTTAAACAGACGCTAAGGACCTAAAATTGCTTAGAATCCTAGGAATTCACTCCAAGTCAAACTTTTCGTTTTCATCGACACTTGAACTATGCATAAGTAAATGAAAACGGTTAATTAACTTTAATAAGAGTTAAATCAGATATTATGGCTATTTACTTTAAAACAAAAACATTTGTCATTTTTGAGGATTACATGTAAATTTGAGGAATATGTTAGATGCATGTGTTGTTTTCTTTAGTCGATTATTCGTATTTCTGATTGCGTGACGCTTATTGTCGTGCACGAAAATCTTTGGACAAGACCTCGAAATGCACGGCATTGTTTTATTCACCTACGAGCGGAAGCACCGTCGGCGATAGGTAAAAAGCACTCTGAAATTGAAAACGCTGATCCAATCGAAATTGAAATCGACGTCGTGCGCACGACAGAGTTAAACTCTGCACGTACCGCGACCCTCGTGTTCTTGAAATAAATGTGTGCAAACAAGACCCATGTCAAGGAGATAGATAAAGCGCAAATACCTCAAAAATCTATCATTTTTAATAAAACCTAATGCAACCGCAGGAACATTCAGTGAGCAGGTTAATTGAATCAAGAATAATAACCTGCATTTGGATATTGAGGTGTGCTTGTTTAGCCGTATTTAAAGTGCTTAAAGTAGATGTTAGTTTAAAACATATACTTCACACTGTTGCAAACGAAAAATCATAAAACTTGATGCAATTCCGCACCAATTTAAACCAATTCACAAAATTTTCCTCTGTGGCTTGATGCGAATTAGATAGTGGAAGGAATGACCCAAGTTGGTGAAATGCTAGTCTCCGTATTAGATTGTCGGTAAGTGCAAATGTAATTTGAGCAATAACCATAATCCCAACGGACGCATGTGCACCCTTCATAAATGCTCCCTGCAATTGCCACCTTTAGCAGAGCATGCGGCAGGTCGTAGTCTTGCAGGAAGTTTCAACAATATGCGAGGGAATCGGTGGAATGCACGCGACTTTAACGACTTTTACAGTTCCTTCAATGTGAGAAGTTGCATCAGAGTAAATCAATTTAATGCACTTGCCACTAACCTCGGCATATAGTTACAGAGTAGCATTTTTCAGGTGCTAATATTTAAATGACATTAATTTTTTTTGTTTGCGTTAAATTTAAGTGCACCCAATCGCATTATGCATGCTACGGAGCATACATTGCCGCGTGTATTACCAACACTGTAACGCTCACAGCAGCGTAATAACAATAATGATAATGCCTTGTTATAGTTATCCAGGCGGAGAGGCTTCTATAAGTTTTTTAATTGCAGGATAGTAGAAAAGCGGATAATTGGCGCGTTTTCTCATGCCGGGTTTGCCACGTTTTTACTCCTTACTGCATACATTTATGCCTTACATTCATACGAATATTAAATATTCAGCATGGCTTTTATTCTAAACCAACGCAGTAATTACGTGCCTTGCATTACAAGTGGTCAAGACAGTGTTTTCATTAATCCTAAACTGTAAATAATTTATTTATACAATGCCACTGTGTATTTATCATATTGCCAATCTGCCTCTAAAGTCCAATTATAGGCAAACTGCAAAATAAACACATTGTATTTGCTGCCCCATCCCGCAGCGCCGCCGACAGTGACTAGGCATGCTTCCAAAGCCAAATGTTGCTGTTTGTCGGTCGGCGGTGTATCCGCTTAATAGCTGTGTGTGTTTAAGAGTATCAGCCAAGCCCCGACACGGTCCGCTTTAATACCCACTAATTAGTGACGCTTCGCAAATTTCTTGTGTACACACCGGCTGGACTGCAACTTATGACGCAGCTACTTCAACCCGGACCAGAACACACAACACACTTTTGTATTGCAGGATATTTAATAAAGGAGATTAAACATAGAAGAAAATTGCACAAAACAACACTTGATTGTATTTTTGCTATGGTTTAAGATAAAAAATACTAATTTCTGCTTTTTATTTTTAGTTAGTACACAACTTTTGTAAAGTTTTGCGGTAAAAAAACAATAATACCTTGCTTTACGTTAGACATTATATAGAATCTTGAAATTTAATAAACAAACAATTGAATAAATAATTTAAAGAAGTCTGTATCAAATCGAAAAGTTCTTGCCAATTTGTGACCATACAATAGTACTAAATGGAATCTGTATCAGTGCTGTATATATCAATTCGACTATGTTCAGAGACGTTTTGTAGAGTTGGTAGCAATCTCGACAGTACCAATAGCACAGTAATAACAGTCATGAACTTTTCTTTTCATTAATCTTCTGCACATTATCTGGTAAATATCAAATCGACACATTCAGTAGTTTCTGCGTTTTCCTGCTAGGAAGTACTTTTCGTAGATATAGAGGAAGGTTCCTTAATTTGGACCAATTTTATATTACTCACTATATCAAAGTACAGAAAAAATGATAATAAAAATTAAGTGTTACGTTGATATAAATACTTACTAATTACACTGTGGATTAGCAAATTTCCGATTAAAATGACATTAACTGCATTTGATCAATCACAATTTTCTAAGAAAACGGGTTTTTCAAAATTTTCCAATCCCCTATCGTTTTCTTTTAATTTCGATTTTAGTGTTTGGACGAATTTTGGTTGCAATTTAATATATTGTCCCATAACTTTCGTAATTATTGTTAGACCATTTAGCTGTTTTGAATAACAATTCGCATATTCCAAACAAATATACATTTGGAATGAAATGAAAGTATGTTCACTAGATTAAGTATGAGTTGCTTAATACCACACTAGTATTCCAAATTACTTGACGGATTTAGTTTTGGAGATTTTTTTAGTCAAAAAAAGTCAACTGGGTATCACCGGCCTTAGTACTTAATCTAGAGAGCCTAAACGTTGCCGTTTTTATTATGTTACTGAGTAACGTCTAGGCTCGGAAAATTATAAAAACCAGTCTTAGTCGAGTCTCAGTCAGGGCTAAATCAGTTACGAAACTGTCTGGCGACTAGTCTCCTAGTTCCAAGTTCTGAATATAAATTCGATTCAATAAAAATTAATTAAGCCCTTTTGTAAGCCGTTTCGGATAATTCAGCCGAGTCTCCCGCGCAACATACTAAATAAATATTAGTAGGTGTTATAGTGGAATCCTAGCAACATAATAAAAATAATTCATTATGTTGAGAAACTGCACTGTAACACTTACTTTTTGTGTTTAGATAAGAACGTGATCAGTATCAGATACCGAAGAAGGCAACATGCCGAAAACGTTCTTACCTAAAAACGAAAAGTAAGTGTTGCACTATAACATAATGAACATAATGTTGTTTCTCAACATAATGAATCTTAAACACCTTGTAACCACACTCAAAAATAATTCAGTTAATGCAAAATTATATCAGGTATTAAATATTCAGAAATATGCAATCAAGCTGAATTAAGCCAAAATTTGCTTTCTTAATAACGATTACAATAAAAAAACTGTTTAATCGTGGCACTAAGTCCAACACACTGAGTGTGTATATTCATGTGTAATATATCATCAATAGAATAATTTGTTCTTGCTTGGTTTAATCACATAATCCACAAGTTAGATCATAGATCATAGTTGTGTGAATTTTGAGAAAAAAGAACTTTTAAATTATTATATGCTTGAAAATTGTAATTAAAGATGTTTGATAAAGGAGTATACTTTGTAATAAGATAATAAGACATAATTATTTACTTATTGATAAATTAAAAGCTTTCACTCTTCTCTCAATTTTACTAAGAGACACTTTTGCACACCCAATTGCATTAACTTTATCTTCATCCACATAAAATGAAGTACCTATCATATATCAAGGACTAAATTATGCTACTCTCTCGTAAATACAAATATATGGCATGATAAACTTTAACTTGGAATAATTGTTTACCAGTTTAAAGATATTAGCTATAAAACTGTTAGTTGGTCTACAGCTCTCGCTTTTATATCAGAAATTTCTCTTAAGTTCGGCTTACTTCTTCCGTCTTCTGAGGTTTCCCGCGATATGAAATGTAACAATCCGAGAATGTGTACGTAGACAATCAATCCACCATTTCATTTGTATATTAAATTAAAAGTTTGATGCAAACCAATTTTTATAAATAAAACTGCGCAAATTCTGTTGACTAGAGTAAAATAATCCTGTCAAAATACGTTTGATTGCACGAAAATCTATCAGATACAAGAATGACCTGTATCTTAAATCTATTCGACAGGAAATATACGAAATATGAAATGCATTTATACCTTACGCCTTTATTCCTTCCCACATATCTTTTATTTAAATATCTATTCATATTTTATCAAAGTAATGGCACATCGTAGCAATGTACGAGATGTCATGGTCGTCACAGGTTTAATTGGCTTCTTTAGTATTTTTATATTTTATATTAATATCTCACATAATGTTTTAAATAGACACATGGTAGTACCATAATTAGATGTAGTATAATATACAGCAACAATCATCATTATCTAAAACAGAACAAATTGATTATGCAAGTTTGGAAAACTATGATGACACTGTCGCCTGCATCGCGGTCAATGCAACTAAATTCGATCAATTTCGCAGCAATTTAAATAAATATAGTCTTTTATGACTAAATTATTTTTTGATTGATTTAGTTTGAACACAACGGATTTTCAATCTTCTTCATTCAATTGCAACGTAGAATAGATTCATTTTAATTGAAATAGAATGCAATTTAATTTCCATCGAATACACTATAAAATACTCGAAAAAGTATTATTTAACTGGCGCATTGTTGATATTTTCTTTAATTAAGGACTTAATGTAGTATGAATTCATATTTCCTGTTTATAATATAAAATTAATTATGCTAAAGCACTCACTAATATTGTATCTAATAATTACAATGCAGAATTTATTTGATTTATCTGAATGGTTTATAATATGCCGCAATAAAATACAATATTTGATCGAATAATCGCAGTGTGAGAATAAACACCTGCTTAAATTTGGATTTGCCATCGTCTGACATTTTTATGGTTGAATAAATTTGACATCGCATAATCGAACACTTTAAGCTTTACAATCACCGAGTATAAAACTGGTATGATGGAGTCACAAATTTCGGATTCAATCGCTGCTCGTAAATATCTCAATATTGCGCATTGATTTTTTCTGGTTGCAGGATTTATCACCCTTATTAAAAGTGATCAAATCACATCTCATTATATTTCACTAATTATTAAGTAGAATTTCATGTCTCTCGTTATTATTGGCCCAATCTTTGCATGAATGCCAAATGTACTTTACTCGCGTCACTGGTTAATAAATTAATTTTATTTTTTATATCGTCATTTACATTTGAATTTACTTCATAAATATTTTTTGAAATATGAGTCAATTAAATGCATAACTAAATAATTAAATTATTTCCCAATAGAATAGGCATAAATATATGCAAATAATTAATTAAAATCTGGCAATATTTCAATTATCCTCTTTTATTTTTAAATTTTGCAATTAATTAAATAATCTATATGCACTCAATTAAGTATGAAATAATTTTGGAATAAAAATCAATCATGCATTATTTATATAAATATATATTTTTTTATTTTTATCCATTTTACTATATAATATATTAAATAATTTTTATGCTTTACGCTGGAATTAATAGCTTCATATTTTTACAGTGGTCGTCGACTTTGGGGATTTCTATTGTTGCATTGCTAGTTGGTCTCTAAAAGGGTTTGTTCGCTCAGCGTAATAATAAATTAAATGCCCTCGAAAACGATGAAATTTTTATGGATCGTTAATTTTTAACTGCTATCAACCACGCATGGAAATACCAAGTTCTGTATTATTCAAACCAGTAGTGAAACTCAATTTCATTGTATATTCCATCTATTGTAGTATTTATTATTTGTTCTATCATTTTAATCAATAAAATATGGTTAATTTCATCAGAGGATATTCTGCATCTTGAGTACATTCTTTTTCATGCATAATAAATTGAAATATTTCAAATTAATGGCTTAAAGCTTATTAGCTTTCTGCGGAATTTTTCTTCAAACATCCATTTTTAATAATCCAATTTGTCCTTTGTGTTTTCCGAGTGTTGAACATCACTGAGACAATAAACTGTCGATGTCATTTGCCCAACTACTACGCGACGTGTACGTTTCCCTCTTTGTCGCGATTCTCATCGCGCCAGGATGGAACTCAATTTATTTTACGACTCGCCGCGTTTGCCTAAAGTTATTATTTCGTCAACACGAGCGCGAGTCTCTTAATCCTGCCTTAAATGATTCATGTCGGCTGGTAATACGATTGCATTTGCGCTGCCGAAGAGCTGTTTCGCACACAACACCAGCGCACCAGGAACGTGACTTTGTTTTACCGTTTAATATTAGTCTTTGGTCTTTGTCGCTAGAACATTTGCGCTCTTCGCAGTAATATGTAACATTGTGTTTTGAAAGTAAAGAGTGTAAACAGAGAAAAAGCTCACAACTCAAATAGGAATTGCAAGTGGCTACGTAACTAGTAGGTAGGTAGTAATATTCTATTCACGAATACTCTTAGAAGGAACATGTGGAAATTGAAAACGACATGGATTTAATCATCCACGTCATTGGAGTTGAATAGATTCAATCGTAAATCTATTGAGTGTCAAATGATTGTGATTTATGATGCGACTTCTTGAGTGCAACTAGATTTAGCAAAACGAATTAAATTGTTAAATTCAAATTTATCATTTTTTTGAATTTATGTGCCAAGTAGCATTACTCAAAGTACTAATTTACATTGTGTTGTAAAAATAACAAAGTACTTGATTTAGTCTTCTAATAGTAATCTAACACAGAATTAATGATGTAAGAATTTTATTTTTGAAAATACCAATGATTCTATTTAGAGCAGCAACCCATTGAACTAATTCTGCAGCGCCATCTCTTGTTAATGTAATACAATTGCTTTCAAGTTAATTTCTTAAAAACTTTTATTATGTTGATAAGATTTCGCTTTAACACTAACTTATATTTACTTGTTAAAACGTTTTCGGTCTGTTGCCTTCTTCAGTATAAGTCGAAAACGTTTTAAAAAGTGTTAATGTTATATCAACATAATGAATATTAAACACTTTATAACCACACTCAACAATACTCTTAAAGACTTTTATTTAACTTGCAATATTTTATATATGTGTGTGAACGGGTTAAATCTTGCAAGTCAATTTTGATGCAGATATCATCAACCGATTGAGCTGAATTGTTATACACACGTTTCGTTTGAAGGACAATGCACACATATTAGTGACGTCATTAAAAATTCAATATAGTGGACCTCTGAAGTTAACGAATTACATTTCCTACAATATGTGTATCAATTGACATGATTTGCTGAGGATACGAAAGCGAGTTCGTTGCATTTTGATGATTTTTGCGTTTTGATTTTCTTGCGTTTACTTATATAAATAATTCAAAAACAAGAACTTTTATTTATATAAACAAAAAAATAATAAAAGCTTGTCGCGTGTTTTAAGTACTCGCATTGACTTGGTTCGATAATTTTAAAAATTAATATCTGATAAAATTATTTTATTTGCCTGTTTCCCTACACAAATAAGCCTTACGACAAACGTTTATTATTTTCAGTGCATTAAATAAAAAAAATGTAAAAAATTGTATTATTTTATATTTTTTAATTTGTTTCAACTCTATCTTGATTTTTATCATGATGAAATAAATGTGTACCTACCACACGCATTTTTCCTTTTATTCTTGTTTGTAATTAGACTAATTTATGTTAGCACGGCGTGTATAACACGTTGTCAGTAGACGAAAAGATAATATAACACATTCACCACTTGCCGCCGCCCACTTAACAAATATAACGAACGTTATAATTAAACCCGGAACCATATCGCCTCTACTACTCCAGGAAGCTAACCGCAGGAGTAAATTAACAAAAGGTGAATCAATATTTGTTTCAAGCTTAAGGTTTAATATAACGCTGAATAACAAAATTAATATACGCAATTTCCTCGAAAATATATTGATTCATGATTCATGCAAGTTGATACCATCTATAATAGTTATTTGTTATTAGTTAGCAGTCAAATAATAATTGATAGATATCAAATATTAAGATGTTAAACTACATTTAATTCAATTATTGATTAGTTTATTTGTTTACATTTCAACTGCTTTTTCTCTTGTTCTTTTGTGCTAGCTTCTATTTCCGTTGTTGGTTTTTCCTTTGTTTTTATCTTGTACGAACTTCTAAATTAGTTTTTTTGTTGGCATTTACCACTTTGAAGGACTTTACCTTATTGTTATCTTCTTCCAATATACCTCATCCATTATTAGCTCAAGACTGTCTCTCTTTCTGTTGTCTTGTCAATAATGTACAAAAAACAACAATCACCAATTCACTAAAAGCAGACAATAATCACTACAATGGTTTTTGTCTAAAAAGTGTGCGTTTTACATTAAAAATAGGCTTAAAATAAATGTTTTAATTATAATTGGTTGTAAAATATTTTAAGGTACCGTCTGTGTTTATATCTTATATTTTATCATTGCAAGGATACTAAAATAAATTGCACCACAATCCTATGATTTTGTCATCCCAACTCATAATAATAAGAAAACCCATCTAAAGACGGGAATTTTTCCGTAATAAATTCTACGATAACTTCCGGCACTCATGCCAACATTCCAAAATTCTGTTGCCGAAAACTACACACAACCCCTCGAACATTATAAACGGAAGCAGTAAAAGCAGCGCATTCCAGCCAACGAGAATAAAACTCAAAACTCCCCGACTGAAGACTTGCACTTACTTAAGAATTTTAGTTTGTATAGCGCAACGTGGAGAGCTTTGGCCTAAGAGAAACGCGGGACGTTTTGATTATGCAAGCAATGAAGCAATGAAATAAATTTAACGCCGAGCACTTTTCTTGATTACGGAACGACTTAATTAAGTCCGTGCTAGCGCACGTCTACTTTTGTTCATCCGCAAAGCAAGCAGAGCTTTGGCATCCCGGAAGAGGATATTTTCTCTCGTTTCAGATAAAAATTTCTCCGTCAACTTTATTAGTATCTAGGTTTTAGCGCAATAAAAACATTTTTGTCTGGAATATTTTAATTTGCGCTAGGGCACAATAAAATTTTGATGAATTTGCTTTACTCTTGTTGCTATTTTGCATGACACTAGATTTTAATGGGCAAAAGGGTCTTCTAGAGCGTAATAGCAAGGAAATGGAATAAATAATTAGAATTAAATTTGGAGTCGTGGTAAGCCACAAACCTAAACCCTGGTGTCGAGTAAGACCATTAGCAATTACTGGAGTTCCTGCTGGTCAGAGTTTATTAATACAAAAGTAGGACTATTGTATAAATGTGGTACAAAGCAATGCCAGAGCTTCATACATATTGACGACGAGAAAATGTAAAGCAGACTTTGAATAGAAACCAGAACTGATTAAAAATGCATCTGGACCATTTCATTGTTTTGAAGTTGCATACCAAAAAGCAATGAAATCCCAATTCATAAATATCTCCCTCAGATAGAAACAATAAAACTGTACCAAAATCCAATCCTGAAAAATATTTCCGCCGCTTGCATGTTATTGGTCAATGCACTATTTTATGATCTGGATTTTATTACATAGTAAAGTGATGTGTCAATTTCAACCCTTTTTTATAGATAGCCATTTATATGCCCCTTATTGTTGGGTAATTGTTAGAAAATTAATTAAGGCACAGTAAGTTGAGATAGCACCACAAAATGCACAACTTTTCGACTGGCATGCGATCCAGGAGCGGTGCAATACATCAAGCTTTTGTATTATGTGGTAAATTGCGATTTCGCATGCACATCTCATTAGGCGAACTGCGAGCAATGGCTATTTACGTATACACAGTATGCAAGGCTCTGGTAAGAAAGAATGTAAGGCTACAGGTTTGTTAATGTTTGAAGAAAACATGATGTATGAAGGTAAACAATATTCTGGGTTGTGTTGTCGCACTAAGTAATCGAAGTTAATGAAACCTAATATAATATTGTTTAGAGTATACAAGTACCTAAAAGCTAAAATATTTTAAATTAAATTTATTGATTGCTACAATACCAGCATATTTAACAAGCAAGACTGCTAATTGCAATGACAAGATATTATTTTCTACAATTTATATATGTGTTTTGTGTACGAGTATATCGACTCGATGCTCTAATTTATAATACAAAGAACGTGCCAAATCTATATATAAGGTAAACAATATGGTAGTCTTCATTATTACTTACATGAAAATTACTCTTTGCAATGTATATATTAAATATTTTTATGCAAATAAAACTTAACTATAACACAAACTTATTATTGTTTTGTAAAACAATTTTAGCTTGTTGCTTTCTTCAGTACCTTTGCAGACAAATGTAGAATGTTAATATGTAATCATACTGAAGCCTAAAACGTTTTACAAATTAATATTTACTAAATTATATAGTTAAGTTTAATCTGCATAATAAATATTAAATACTTCGTAACCAGACTATTAATATTTTTGTTACTACTTGCTTGTAATTATCTGTTTTTAACTTAATGGATTAATGAATAAAAGTGTTTTGCTCCATGTCAGTTTTTCCTTTATATCATTCTAAAGATTACATCACAGTAAAAACGTTGCTTTATATAAACGCCGTTGCTTTCATCAACTCAATAAATATAAAGTCAATTGAATATCTCAAATTCCAAGCATTGCAGGGGAGACCGTATATGGTTGACATTCATCAACCAAATACATTCCTCTAGAAGCAAGCACTTCAAACAGGTATGAAATAAATCAAAAGACATTCCAAATAACTTATTAGATCTCATTCTATCTGACTTAATTCTATGAAAGACTATTGCATTATAGCTGTCTAGGAGTAATAGTCGAACTGTTGGTTTGTATGCAATTATGCAGGTCTCTAACTGCATTGGGGCTGATTACGCGTGGTGTAATGCACACTTAGCACAGACACGTTGCTAATGCACTGTCGTATGAAATAGGGGTGTCTTCCCTACCAGAACCCAGGTGAGTCTTACGGATGCGCTCTTGAATTTATATCATCCTGAGAGGCTCGTCTGTGCACACAGCTTTCCGCTCTTCCAGATAAAGCCCCCCAGTTCTACAGCTCGAAGCGAGAGTCTAGAGGATTCTGCATCCCAGAAGTCCTCTACTTCTTCCAACGTGCAGCCCTGTTATAGGAAGAAAGCACAAGAGCATAGCATGCAGTATTACACAAAGTAGTGACTGTGGTTGGTGTCGTCTTGGTTAAGGTAGTAGGTAACTGGTTTACAAGCAAATGTAGTAGTGTTGAAAATAAACACGTATTATTGGAGTACTATAAGGATCATGATTATTGAGAATGGCATGGGAATTGACAATCCATGCATTTGAAACCACCTATATTTTGGTTGGAACAGAGAAGGAATCAATGCATAAAATAAACATGGTTAGGTTTTCTAATTGAATCATTTTAGCTTTGTTAATGTACCAAAATTATATATTCTTAAAGCACTCAAAATTTAGCATAATTTTAAACCAAAAAATATTCTTTACTAGGATTTTATTCTTCCTCTTCTTACTTCTGTAGGTAGATAGTGTTTAGCTGTGTGGAAGCCGTAACGACTGTCTATAAATTGAGGTCAAAAATGTTTGCACGTCATTAGGATTAAGACAAATTAGTTTAGGAACTGTAATGCTGTTGCTTCAATTATCTTGTTGACAAAAAGATAGTTGTACGGGTAGTAGAAAATAAAAGTTTTTAACTCAACACAATAAAATAGAATAATCTTTAAATTAAATAAAAATTCTTGATTTTGTTCCACCTTGTTATCTTGTTTATTATTTCTTGGTTAGTGTCTTTAGCATCGCCGGGAACTCAGGTCAAACCCAAGCCGATCTGGATTATTGAGGTAACTTTACCCTGAATTAAATTCTCATTTGCGAATGTTATATACGATTATTGCACTTTCGTACTCGTCTTACTCATTCTATACTTTTTCTTACTCTCTGCTTTCGGTTTTAACTATCAATGTATTTACTTTTAATTAGCTTCTGTTAAACCGATAATCTCAACATTCTCCAATACTGAATTCAAAGTAGAACTTTTCCTGCTCTTTTTATCAACAATATTATTCTTTAAACATTTCAATTTAAACTTTTCAAAAGACGTAAAATAATCTCAAATTAACAAAAAAGCATCTACGGAGTATTTGGATTTGAGCATCAGATTTCTATTCATCATTTGGTTTATGCAAATTTCGTCTCTTTTTCAACAGAATATGCTAGGCTTTGATGATGATTATTAAGCTTCGCTTTTATCCCTGAATCTTTTAAATGTTGTTATCTATCACTATGTCTATTATATTTTTATTTCCAATTACAAACATTGTTTCTTTATGTTTAGTACTCAGGAAGAGTAGTATTCATGTATCAAATATCACATCTCATGAGACTTGTTGCACGTCATGAAATGTCGCAGAAAGTTAGCAGAAAGTGTCTTTGATTTCTAATAGTATATACAAAGTTTTATCATTCCTATCGCATTCCTAGATAATCAGTGTAACTTTAGGTGTTTCAGAAACTTCTTACGTTTGAAGTTAATTTTAATTGTCTGAAGCGTTATGAATTTCAAGTCCAACATGACAATGATTTATAGAAAATTTATGTAAATGTGAAATTAATCACTACACTTAACCCAAATACAAAGAAATATGATTGATTTACTAACGGTGACCTTAAAACAACACACCAGCATCATCTAATCGTCTCTTAATTCTTGGCTTAATTCTCATTTAACAACCTACTAAACTAAGCGATTGACGCAAATTGAATTTATATGCCCAAAACCGACACTCACAACCCAAGCAATCCTAAATGAATTTAACCCTGGCCAGAAAAGCAGTAAATGTGCTTATTTTATGCTTTTTATATGCTCTTATATGTTTGCAATATTTATATCCTTGGCATGATGGAATTTACGCTTTCTTCTTTGCTGCCGCATTTCTCACTGTTTATAGTTTTCTTCCTGTTACTCATATGAGCAAACAGGGATGCACTGCTAGAATGCACATCGCATATTTTAAATTTATTAAAATTGTGGCATAGCATATTTCATTCTTTTTATACATCACGCTTCTGCGCTCTTGTAGCGCGTGTGCGTCCGGCGTACGAATTCTTAACGCGTTTATGACACATGCCGCGTTCCTCAAAGTGAAAACTACTCGCAAGTAGCATATGGCTGAGAAACTCCAGCGCCCTTAAAAAATAGCACTCAGATACCAGTTGCCCGCACATCGCATATTGTTTTCGTATTTGTTCGCATTTGAAGGCGGCGTGGAAAACGGGGAAATTATTTTCGACTGCGGCACGACGGCAGAGCTGGAAATTTATGCTCCTAATATGTACACTTTTCCGGCGCAATATTTTCCGACTTACACTTATTACGTATGCACACGTGGTGTTTAATCTCTTTTAATAACATTAGTTTGCGTTTGCAAGATTTATCACCCATTTTTCACCTTTTAGTTTCTTTCTTTGCTCCACCCGTGCAAATTTAAACACGTTCAAAATAAAATTTAATAGTGCATAGTCATCAGTAAGAAAATGTATTCGAAAACACATAAAACACCCATTAGATTAATTAAAAAGGAAAATATCGATATTGCCTTAGCGTGGTATCCTTCGATGCGTCCGGAGATAAGAACCTTGGAGCGGATTGAAAATGAGGAAATATACTGAATGAAAGAAACACCAAGCCGATAATAAATAGAATTAATGTTCTATTGGTCAGACGCACGTTTGTTCTTAACGAGAAAAAGGTCAATTGATAGCCGAAGCAAGACAAGAGATATAGTAGAAACTAAAAATAAAACAAAAAACACCAAAAAGCAATAAAGGTTTAGTTGTAATTTGTGATCAAGTAATAGTTGTAACAGAACGGAATAAGAATTACGAATTAGGAAGAACTAAACAACATTGTAACATTAACAATAATTGATAGCACAAATAAAATATTTTCACCTAATAGGCAAAATCCAAAGACCTCACACCATAAATAGGATCAAGGTGATTTACAGCAAACAGGGGCGATAATAGAAACGACAATATTAATTATAGTATGCATTGCAGCCGAGTTAATCGCGTAGCGCTTGAATAATGTTCATATTTTTGCAATTTGCATTCGACCGCGTCGCAAATTTACGGGCTGCCGGTGCAGCAAATGTGTGGGCCATTAAAGCTAGCACACGAAAATGGCAACACACACCTCTGTCATCGACAAACAAGCCCGCAGCAAGAACAATCCGCCGCCTCCGGCAAGAATAAGCAAAACATGGCAGAATTGAATTGCATATCACGTTTGGGATTTGTTAACGCACAAGCAACATTGCGAACGTTTTAATGCGCAATTTATGGATTGCGATGAGGAGCTATGAACGCGATCTGACAAACGGAACGCAACGCTATGGAACGTAATTTATTGTTATGTGTTTATTTTACAATCCGGATAGTGAGGCATTCAAACATTTAATGTTTGAATATACACCTTCAGCAGTTTTCACGCAAAGAACATGATTAATATAGACCATAAAACAAAAAATTATTAATTGCATATAATCTAAACTGTTGGACAAATATGGTATAATAATTTATCCTGGAAAATAGAAAACAATATTATTTCTTACATTAAAAAACAATGTTTTGAGTTAATAGTAGTTATTTTTAAGAACTGTTTGAATGCAAGTTGTAAGGAATAATTTAAAATTTGCCGACATAGGCTATTGGTTGCCTTGCCCATACATTCAAGCCATAGATAATCATAATAACCATAGTTATTTATTACTTGCATAACACATAGTAAAAACGTAAGCTATAATAGCGTTCCATACTCCGTACATCTTTCAAGGATAGTAGTATGTTCCATAGAGAAAAATAGAGAGAAAACAAGAGGCAATATCTTTTCTACTAAGTTCTACTAAACTTCTAAGTTTAATCTCCCCAGACTTCTCTCTTGTTACACTGTTTGACAAATAAAAGTACGAGCAGAATCATGACTAACATATATTATGTAAAATTTCTTTCTGTATCTATTGAAGTAAACCATTTCTCCCATTAACGGATTGAATTTTTTTTC